>JADMLD010000478.1:0-38243 GCA_017589585.1 Phylloscopus whistleri
CCCGTCCCGCGCCTCCCGGGCGGCGGCGATCCCCAGCACCGCCGCGTGCCCGCCGCAGGCCGCCGCCGCCAGCAGCAGGATCCGCGCCAGGCGCAGCGGCAGCGTCAGGAAGCCGGAGAAGGCGAAGAACGCCTGCCAGCCCACCGTGTCCACCGCCTCGGGAATTCCGCTCCGCTGGAACTCCAGCCCCAGCAGCCCCCAGAGCTGCCCCACCGCCAGCGCCCAGACCCCGCAGGGCAGGAATTTCTGGGAGAAGCGCTCGGGCAGCAGGCGGGAGCGCAGCAGGAGGAGGAGGATGCCGTGCGCCAGCAGCCCGGCCAGCGCCGCCAGCGCCGGGAGCAGCTTCTCCGGCCGGGAGAAGGCCGCGCACATCCCCAGCACGTAGCAGTCGAAGAGGGCGGCGAAGACCACCAGGACCAGCAGCGTCTCGTGGCGCTGGCGGCGGAAATAGGTCTGGTAGAGCTTTTCCAGGGACGCCGGGGAGAAGGAGGAGAGGCGGCGGGAGCGCGGCAGGCACGGGCAGGAGGGAGCGGCCGGAGCGTCCTGGGAGCGGCGGAGCCCGTCGGGCTCGGAGGGGAAGCTCCAGGAGTAATCGGCGGAGTACTCGGCCGAGAACTCCGGCTCGGAGAAGGCGCGGGCGTTGCGCATGGTGGTGGATGGAGGGAATTCCCGGTTTTTGGGGAGTTTTCCGGTTATTTTTTGGGGAATTTTTGGGGGTTTTTTTGTTCGTTGTTTTTGTTATCCCGGCGGGAATTCTCGGGGGATGCTCAGGGCAGCGGCGGCGGCGGCATCGCCCGCGTCCCGCCGGGTCCAGCCCGTTCCTCCGGCGGCGGCGGCGAGATCCCGGGAAAGCGGCGGGATCGGGAATGCCGGGGTGGGGTGCGCAGGGCGAGGCCGGGATGGCCGGTTCGATTCCCGGGTCCTTCCCGGCTCAATCCCGGTTTGATTCCCGGTTCATTCCCGGCCGATTCCCGTCTCAGTCTCGGTTTTATTATCGGATGATTCCCGGATCCTTCCCGGCTCAATCCCGGTTTGATTCCCAGTTCATTCCCGGATGATTCCCGGATCCTTCCCGGCTCAATCCCGGTTTGATTCCCAGTTCATTCCCGGATGATTCCTGGATCCTTCCCGGCTCAATCCTAGTTTGATTCCCGGTTCATTCCCCGTTTGATTCCCGGTTTCTTCCCGGTTCGATTCCCGGATCCTTCCCGGCTCAATCCCGGTTTGATTCCCGGTTTGATTCCGGTTTGATTCCCGGTTTATTCCCGGATGATTCCCGGATCCTTCCCGGCCGATTCCCGGCTCAATCCCGGTTTGATTCCCGGTTCATTCCCGACTGAATCCCGGTTTTATTCCCAGCCGATTCCCGGCTCAGTCCTGGTTTTTTATTCCCGGTTCATTCCCGGCTCCTTCCCGGCCGATTCCCGGCTCAGCCTCGGTTTTATTCCCGGTTCATTCCCGGCTCAGCCTCGGTTTTATTACCAGTTCATTCCCGGATGATTCCCGGTTCCTTTCCCGACTGAATCCCGGTTCCTTCCCGACTCAATCCCGGTTTTACTCCCGGCTCAATCCCGGTTTTATTCCCGGTCCTTTCCCGGCCGATTCCCGGTTCCTTTCCCGGCCAATTCCCGGTTCTTTCCCGGCCGATTCCCGGCTCCTTTCCCGGTTTTATTCCCGGTTCCTTTCCCGGTTTAATTCCCGGTTCCTTTCCCGGCTTGATTCCCGGTTCCTTTCCCGGTTTAATTCCCGGTTCTTTCCCGGCCGATTCCCGGTTCCTTTCCCGGCTTGATTCCCGGTTCCTTTCCCGGTTTAATTCCCGGTTCCTTTCCCGGTTTAATTCCCGGTTTTTGTTTTGTTTTCCTTCCCTTTCCCGGCCGATTCCCGGCTCCTTTCCCAGCTTTCCCGGCTGCGATGTCGCGGAGCTGTCGCGGAGATGTCGCGATGCCTTCCGCCCGCCCCTCCTTCCCGAGATGCTCCGTGCTGTTCCCGCCGGGATCCGGGAGGGGATCCCGGGAGGGATCCGGGCGGGATGCGATTCCCGGTTTTTTATCCCGCTCCCCGCATCCTTTTCCCGCCGGGAATTCCCGGGGATCCATGGAAAAAAGAAAAAAATCCCAAAAAAAAAAAAACCTCGGGATGGAGGCGGGAAAACCGGGAAGGGCTTCGGATTCCCGGGATTCGGGGCGGGCCCGCCTCCCGTAACCCTCTGGCTGCCGGGCCCGCGGAAAACCGGGAAGAGATTCCCGATTTTTTCCTTTCTTTGGGATTTTTTGGGATTTTTTTTGGATTTTTTGGGAGTTTTTTTGGTTTTTTGCTTCCCCCATCCCACGGGAATTTCGGCCTGGGAGCAGCTGAAATCCTGGAATTCCAGGAGCTCCTTCCCGCCATCCCGAGCTTTTTTTTTTCCTTGGATATTCCCAGGGATTTTCTGGGATTTTCCAGCCCCTCCCCACCCTAATTCCTTCGCAAATCCCCTTTTTCTCCCGTTTTTCCCAAGGAATTTTCTCCATTCCCAGGGATTTTCTGGGAATTCCTTCCCAAATCCCATTTTTCCCAAGGAATTCCCTCCATTCCCTGGGATTTTCTTTTCTCCCATTTTTCCCAAGGAATTCCCTCCATTCCCAGGGATTCTCTGGGAATTCCTTCTCAAATCCCATTTTTCCCAAGGAATTCCCTCCATTCCCAGGGATTTTCTGGGAATTCCTTCCCAAATCCCATTTTTTCCCATTTTTCCAAGAAGTTCCCTCCATTCCCAGGGATTTTCTGGGAATTCCTTCCCAAATCCCATTTTTTCCCATTTTTCCAAGAAGTTCCCTCCATTCCCAGGGATTTTCTGGGAATTCCTTCCCAAATCCCATTTTTCTTCCCTTTTTCCCAAGGAATTCCCTCCATTCCCAGGGATTTTCTGGGAATTCCTTCCCAAATCCCATTTTTCCCAAGGAATTTTCTCCATTCCCAGGGATTTTTTGGGAATTCCTTCCCAAATCCCATTTTTCTCCCATTTTTCCCAAGGAATTCCCTCCATTCCCAGGGATTCTCTGGGAATTCCTTCCCAAATCCCATTTTTCCCAAGGAATTCCCTCCATTCCCAGGAATTTTTTGGGAATTCCTTCCCAAATCCCATTTTTCTCCCATTTTCCCAAGGAATTCCCTCCATTCCCAGGGATTTTCTGGGAATTCCTTCCCAAGTCCCATTTTTTCCCCTTTTTCCCAGGGAATTCCCTCCATCCCCAGCCTGGGATTGGATCCAGCCCCATCCCGGCTCCTCTCCGGGGAGGAATTTCGGGAATTCCCTGGGAATTCGGGACTCCAGGCAGGGTCTCCCTTCCCAAATTCCCAAATTCCATAAAAACGGGTCAGGGATGGAGGTTGGACCCGGAATTTGGGATCCCGGAGGATTTCGGGATTCTCAGCAGGTCCCAGCTCATCCCAGCCCGGGAAATCCCTGGAATTCCTTTCCCAATCCCAAGAAATCCCAAGAAATTCCAATGAATCAAAAAAAAAAAAAAAAAAAAAGAAAAAATTTCCGCAAAATGCCAAGAAATCCCAAAAAATCCCCCAAATCCAAAAAATTTTCCCCAAATATCCCAGAAAAAACCCCCCAAATTCCCCAGAAATCCCAAAAAATCCAAACAAATCCCATTGAATCCCCCCAAAAAACCCCAAAACCAAAAAAATCCCAAAAAAACCTGTGATGGTTTAATCACGTTCTATATTTCATTTGACTGGAAGAATATAAAGCAAACCAGGCCTATCTTTAAATTACAAAGATAGTTTATTAATACACACAAAAACAACAAGAAAAGGGAAAAAAAAAACAACAGCAACAACAAATGAAACTTCTAAAACATCTTTCTTTCTCTTTCTAAGTTTTTTTTACTTTTCTTCACTCAACATAAAAAGACATGACTTGCAACCTTAGTCAGTTTTACCATTTTTAAGATAATCTTTCATTAATTTCTTAAGATGGGAGTCTTTTCTGGGTTTAATAGAAACCTTGTCTTAAGAGAACTTATCCTTACCCAGTTCACAATTTCAATACTGAAAACATGGGCCTTGTACACAATAAAAAATGCAAATTAGGGTGTCTTTTTAAAGGTATCTTACTCTAAGTTTCCAAGGCAAAGGGTTTTTCTTCACTAAATCAATTTCACTCAGTCTATCACACAATACCTTTGCTTAAAAGAAATCTACACATGAAATAATCACCTCCCTAGAATGCATATTTTTCACAGTTCAAAAGAATAGTTCAATTCAGTTTCTATATTACCCGGAAAAAGTCCAGCTTGAATTGCTACTCCTCTTCCTCTTTCTTAAAGTCCTTTTCACTCTTTCTTCACTGACTGTAACTCCATGCCGTGTCTTCTTATAGTTCAGTCACTATATTTGTTCTGCTTTCAGAGAAAACTGATGTCTAGAAAGATTCATTTGCGGTTAAGAAGGAGTTAAAACTTCTCAAGCTGCCGATCTGCCCACGTGGTCTTGCGGCGGTAGGAACTCAGACAGAAGCCATGCGCTGGTTTCTTCGGCTTGAAAAGGGGAGCAGGGGCGAAGGAGCACTCCGTCCGAGCCCTTTCTCCTCTCCTAAAGCCCCGGCCCGGTCCGGCCGCCCGGTCGCAGCGGGGCTCAGCTCGGCCCGACCCGGCCCCCGGTGCAGCGGGGCCCAGCCTTGCCTAGCGGCTGCAGAGCCCCGGCTCGGCCACAGGGCCCCAGCCCGGCCGCAAGGCCCCGGCCCGGCCGCAGGGCCCCGGCCCGGCCGCAAGGCCCCGGCCCGGCCGCAGGGCCCCGGCCCGGCCGCAAGGCCCCGGCCCGGCCGCAGGGCCCCGGCCCGGCCCGGCCGCAGTGGCCCCAGCCCGGCCCGGCTCGGCCACAGGGCCCCGGCCCAGCCTGGCCCGGCCGGGCCGCAGTGGCTCCGTCCTTTGTCTGCCACCCAAAAGACGAAGCGGTCGCTCCTCCCCCCCCCAGCCTTTTTAAGCATTTCGCCAAAAGTCGCAGCTTGTCTTCTACTGGATAAATTGCTTGTCAATCAAAAAAGCTGACCCCGATTGGAACAAAATCAGGCCCCTCCTAGCCCATGACAAAACCAAATAAATCCCAATAAATCCCATAAAATTTTCCCCAAAAATCCCAATAAAACCAAGCAAATCCCAATAAATCCCCAAAATCCCAATAAATCCCAAACAATCCCAAACAAATCCCAATAAATTCCAAAAAAATCCCCCAATAAACCTCAAAAAAGAATAAAAAAAATCCCCCCAAAAATCCCGATAAATCCAAATAAATCCCAATAAATTCCAAAAAATCCCAAAATATCCAAACAAATCCCAATAAATTCCAAAAAAATCCCCAAAAACCAAAAAAAATCCCAATAAATCCCATAAAAATCCCCCCAAAAATCCCAATAAATCCCAAAAATATCCCCCCCCAAATCCCAATAAATCCCAATAAATCCAACTAAATCCCAATAAATCCCATAAAAATCCCTCCCAAAATCCCAATAAATCCAAACAAATCCCAATAAATACAAAAAAATCCCAATAAATCCCAATAAATCCCCCCAAAATCCTCCAAAAATCCCAATAAATACAAAAAAAATCCCCCAATAAATCCCCCAAAAAATCCCCCAATAAATCCCAATGAATCCCAAAAAATCCCAACAAACCCCAATAAATCCCAATAAATCCAAACAAATCCCCAAAAATCCAAACAAATCCCAATAAATTCCAAAAAAACCCCAATAAACCCCCCAAAATAATAAAAAAATTCCCCTAAAAATCCCAATATATCCCAATAAATCTTCCCCATAATTCCTCAAAATCCCCCCAAATCCCAATAAAATCCCAATAAAATCCCAATAAATCCCAATAAATCCCAAAAAATCCCCCAAAACAAAAAAATCCCAAAAATCCAACTAAATCCCAATAAATCCCATAAAAATCCCCCCCAAAACCCCCCAAAATCCTAATAAATCCCAATAAATACAAATAAACCAAACAAATCCCAATAAATCCCAATAAATCAAAAGAATTCCCACCAAATTCCCCAAAATAAAAAAAAATCCCAATAAACCTCAAAAAATCTCAAAAAATCCCATAAAAATCCCCCAATAAATCCCAAAAAAATCCAAAAAAATCCCCAAAAAATCCCAATTAATCCCAATGAATCCCAATAAATTAAAAAAAAAAATCCCCAAAAAATCCCCAAACGCTCCCCAAAATAAAATAATAATTTAAAAAACCCCAAAATCCCAATAAATCCCCCAAAATCCAAAAAAATCCCCCCAAAAAATCCCAGAAAACCCAGTTTGGAGCGGGAATTCCAGGAATTTTCCCGGGAATTCTGAGAGGCGGCAAATCCAAGATTTTATTTTTATTTTTATTTTTCCAGAGGGAAAAAAACGGAATTTTTATTCGGAATTTTTATCCCGAATTTCCCCGGAATTCCGAACCCCGAACGAAGCCGGAAAGAGGAAAAATCGGGAATTTGGGATTTAATTGGAATTTTTTTTAGGGAAAAAAAGGCGGGAAAATGGCGAATTCCCAGCGGGAAAGGGGAGAAAATTCCAGAAAGTTCCAGAAAGTTGCAGAAATATCTTCGGGGGAAGGAGATTTTTCCCGGGATTCCGAAGTTTTTCCCGGAATTCCGGAGGCTCTGAGTGGGTCCCGTCCTGGGAATCTTCAGATTCTCCCGGCGGCGATTCCTGAAGGGGGAAAATTGGGAGCGATTCCCGAAAAAAAAGGGGGAGAAATCCTGGAAAATTGGGAATAATCCCTGGAAAAATGGGAATAAAGCTCGGAAAATTGGGAATAATCCCTGGAAAAATGGGAATAATCCCTGGAAAAATGGGAATAATCCTCAGAAAATTTGGAATAACCAGGGAAAATTGGGAATAACCCTCAGAAAATCCAGGAAAACCTCTGGAAAAATGGGAATAAACCTCAGAAAATTGGGAATAAACCCCGGAAAACAGGGAAAAGCTAAAAAAAAAAAAAATCCCCCAAAAAACCCCACCAAAAAAACTCAAAACCAAAATAAATAAATATATAAATAAATAAGCTCCAAAAATCCCAAAGAAAACCTCAAAAAACCAAAAAAACCCAAAAATTCCAAAAAATTAAAAAATCCTCAAAAAACCCAAAAAAGCTCTAAAAAAAAAAAAAAATCCCCAAAACACCCTACCAAAAACCGCCAAAAAACCTCCAAAACAAACAAAAAACCCCCCAAAACCCAAAAAAGCTCAAAAAATCCCCCCAAAACACCAAAAAACCTCAAAACCAAACAAAAACCACAAAAAAGGAAAAACCTCAAAAAAACCCCAAAAAACCAAAAAACCCCCCCAAACCCCCCAAAAAAGCTCAAAAAAAAATTCCCCAAAAAACCCCACAAAAAAACACCAAAAAGCCTCCAAAACCCCCAAAGAAAACCTCAAAAAACCCAAAAAATCCCAACCAAAAAAATCAAGAAATCCTCAAAAAAACCCCCAAAACCCAAAGAAGCTCAAAAAATGCCCCCGAAACACAAAAAAATCAAAAAAACCCAAAAACCACAAAACAACCCCCAAGGAAAACCTCAAAAAACCCCGAAACAAAAAAACCCTAAAAAAATCAAAAAATCCTCAATAAACCCCAAAAAACCCCCCAAAAACCCCCCAAAAACCCTCAAAAAACCTAAACCCCCCCCAAAAATCCCACAAAAACCCCCAAAAATTCAAAAAACCTGCCAAACCCTAAAAAAAATCCCAAAGCCCCCAAAAAATCCGCAAAAAAACCAGAAAACCTCAAAAATCCACCAAAAAAATCACCAAAAACCCTCGAAAAAAACCAACAAAAAAACCCCAAAAAACCCCAAAATACCCCTCAAAAAATCACAAAAAACCCCCCCAAAACCCCCCAAAATTCCAAAAATTCCAAAAACCCCCAAAATTCAGGATTTTTTTTCAGGAGGGGATAAAAATTTGGGAATTCCGGGTTATTTGATGTTTTTGAGGAGGGCGGGGCGGGCGTCGACCACGGCCTTGAAGGCGTCCAAACAAAAAACCCAAAATAACCCAAAAACTCCTCAAAAATCACCAAAAAAAAAATCAAAAAAATCCAAAAACATCCCAAATAAACCCCAAAATTCAGGAATTCTTTCAGATGGGGATAAAAATTTGGGAATTCCAGGTTATTTGATGTTTTTGAGGAGGGCAGGGCGGGCGTTGACCACGGCCTTGAAGGCGCCCAAAGAAAAAAACCCAAAATACCCCAAGAAATCACAAAAAACCACAAAAAACCCACAAAAAAATCCCAAAAAATTCCCAAAACCTCCCAAAATTCAGGAATTCTTTCAGGTGGGGATAAAAATTTGGGAATTCCAGGTTATTTGATGTTTTTGAGGAGGGCAGGGCGGGCGTTGACCACGGCCTTGAAGGTGCCCAAACAAAAAACCCAAAAAGAACCCAAAAAAATTACAATAAAATCCCCAAAAAAATCCCCAAAAAATCCCAAAAAATCCCCAAAAACCCCAAAATTCAGGAATTGTTTCAGGTGGGGATAAAGATTTAGGATTTTGGGGTTATTTGATGTTTTTGAAGAGCGCGGTGCGGGCGTTGACCACGGCCTTGAAGGCGTCCAAAGGAAAAAAAAAAACAAACAAAAAACCCCCAAAAAATCCCCAAAAAAATCCCAAAAAATCCCCCAAAAGTTCCCAAAACCCCCAAAATTCAGGAATTTTTTTGAGGTGGGAATGAAAATTCGGGATTTTGTGGTTATTTGATGTTCTTGAGGAGCACGGTGCGGGCATTGACCACGGCCTTGAAGGCGCCGAAATAAAAAACCCCAAAATACCCCAAAAAATCACAAAAAGCCCCCCAAAAAACACCAAAAAATTCCCAAAAAACCCCAAAATTCAGGAATTTTTTTAAGGTGGGGATAAAGATTCGGGAATTGGGGGTCATTTGATGTTCTTGAGCAGCGCGGGGCGGGCGTTGACCACGGCCTTGAAGGCGTCCAAAGAAAAAGAACCCCAAAATACCCCAAAAAACCTCAAAAAATCACAAAAAAATCCCCCAAAAAATCCAAAAAAATCCCCAAAAACCCCAAAATTCAGGAATTGTTTCAGGTGGGGATAAAGATTTAGGGTTTTGGGATTATTTGATGTTTTTGAGCAGCGCGGTGCGGGCGTTGACCACGGCCTTGAAGGCGCACAAAGGAAAAAAAAAACCAAACAAAAAACCCCCCAAAAACCCCCAAAAAATCCCCAGAAAAACCCCAAAAAAACCCCCCAAAATTCCCAAAACCCCCAAAATTCAGGAATTTTTTTGAGGAGGGAATGAAAATTCGGGAATTGGGGGTTATTTGATGTTTTTGAGGAGGGCGGTGCGGGCGTTGACCACGGCCTTGAAGGCGTCCTCGCTGCCGGGCGCCAGGCACTTGTCCGGGTGCAGCAGCACCGCCAGCCGCCGGTAGGCCTTGTTCACCTCCTCCCTGATTAATAATCAATAATTAATAATTAATTACGTATTAATTAATAAATAAATATAATTGATAGTTAAGAATTAAGAGTTAAGAATAATTACTAGGTAACCATTATTTATCAAGTAATTAATTAATGATTATTAATAAGTTATTATTAATAATAATGAATAATGAATATAAGTAATAAATAATAAATAATAAAAATGAATATTATAATTAATAATTAATAATTAATAATTCCAGCTCGGGAGATCAAAAAATGTTCATCATCATCATCAACATCCCTGCCCAGGAGAATAAAGAACTAGTAATAATAATAATAATAATAATAATAATAAAGAATTAATAATAAGCAATAGTCCATAATCAATAATAAGTAATCAATAATTAATAACAACCCCTGCCTGGGAGAACAAAGAAATAAAAATAATTATTAATTATTCATTATTAATTATTACTTATTCTGCCTTTTCCGGCGGCAATCCCGCCTTTCCCCGTCGGGAATTCCAGCTTTTCCCATAGAATTCCCAGCTTTTTCCATTTCCCATAGAATTCCCGCTTTTCCCACGTGAATCCCGCCTTTTCCCGTGGGAATTCCGGCTTTTCCCATAGAAATTCCCTCTTTTCCTATTGGAATTCCCGCTTTTCCCGTAGCAATCCCGCCTTTTCCCGTCAGGAATTCCAGCTTTTCCCAAGAAATTCCCACTTTTCCCACTGGAATTCCCACTTTTCCCACTGGAATTCCCACTTTTCCCACATGAATCCCTCCCTTTCCCGGGGCCATCCCGCCTTTTCCCGTCGGGAATTCCAGCTTTTCCCATAGAAATTCCCACTTTTCCCACTGGAATTCCCACTTTTCCCACTGGAATTCCCACTTTTCCCACGGCAATCCCGCCTTTTCCGGTGGGGAATTCCGGCTTTTCCCGCACCAAATAAATCCCAAGAAAATCGAAAAAAAACCCCCCAAAAAATCCTAAAAAAAAATCCCAAAAAATCCCTAAAAATCCAAAAAAATCCCAAAAAATTCCAAAAACAATTCCCAAAAAATCCTAAAAAAAAAATCCTAAAAAATACCAAAAAAATCCTAAAAAACTCCCAAAAAATCACCAAAAAATCCCCCAAAAATCCCCCATAAATCCCTAAAAATCCCAAAAAAATCCCCAAAAAATCCAAAAAATCCCAAAAGAATCCCCAAAAAATCCAAAAAAAAATCCCCCAAAATCCCAAAAAAATCCTAAAAAAATCCCCAAAAATCCCAAAAAAATCCCCAAAAATCCCAAAAAATCCTAAAAAACATCCTAAAAAAATCCCAAAAAAATCCAAAAAAAATTCCCAAAAAATCCTAAAAAAAAATCCTAAAAATTTCCAAAAAAATCCTAAAAAAACCCCAAAAAACTCCCCAAAAAATCCCCCATAAATCCCTAAAAATCCCAAAAAAATCCCCAAAAAATCCAAAAAATCCCCAAAAAATCCCAAAAAATCCCCCAAAAATCCCAAAAAAATCCCAAAAAAATCCCAAAAAATCCCAAAAAAAATCCCAAAAAATCCCCAAAAAATCTCCCCAAAAAATCCAAAAAAAAATCCCCAAAAAATCCAAAAAAATTCCCAAAAAATTCCCGTTTTTTCCCCGCACCTGGAGGCGCCGGGTTTGACCCCCAGCATCTCCCAGCTGTCCTTGCTGTTCCGGATCCTGCGGATGGCATCCGCCTGCTCCCGGGTGAAGCTGATCCCGGCGCTGCCCGGCGGCCGCTTCCCGCCGTTGTCGCACAGCTCCAGGATGGCCGAGTAGAAATTCTGGGAATGCCGGGATATTCCCGGCGGGAACTCAGCCAGCCCCACCCCCGATCCCGGGATCCCGGAGGATTCCGATTCCCGGGGTTTGTTTTTTTTCCCCCCGGAGGTGATTCCAGAGGGGGAGATCCTGGGTGGGACTCCCGAGGTTTTCCCAGGAAAATCGCGGATCCAGATCCCGGCCGTTCCCAAATCCCAGGAATTGCCAAATCCCGGCCATTCCCAAATCCCAGGAATTCCCAAATCCCAACCATTCCCAAATCCCAGCCCCTTCCCAGATCATTCCCACCAATCTTGGATCAAATTCCCGGCACTTCCCAGACCACTCCCAGCAATCCCAGATTCAACTCCCAGCCCTTTCCCAGGAAAATTCCAGATCCCTCTCCCAGCCATTCCCGGAAAATTCCTGGATCCCCCAGCCCGATCCCAACAATCCCAGATCCAACTCCCAAACTCTTCCCAGGAAAATCCCGGATCCAACTCCCATCCCTGGATTGGACATTCCCAACAATCCCGGATCCAATTCCCAACCCTTTTCCCAGGAAATTCCCGGATTCAAATCCCAGCCCCTTCCCAGGTTTTTCCCAACAATCCTGGATCCAACTCCCAAACCTTTCCCAGGAAAATCCCAGATCCAACTCCCGGCCTTTCCCAGGGCAATCCCATCAATCCTGGATGCAATTCCCAACTCTTTTCCCAGGAAATTCCCGGATTCTATTCCCAGCCCAGCCCATTCCCAACAATCCCGGATCCTTTCCCAACCCTTGCCCCCGTTCCCAATCCTGCTGCACAACCGCATTCCCATGGGAATTCCCGGCTCTTCCCACCTCCAGTTCCCGGAATTCCCACCCGGGACATCTCCCGGCATTCCCGCCTGGAATTCCCAGCTGGAACCCCCCCAGCCTGGAATTCCCACCCCAGATCATCTCTCACCATTCCCACCCAGATTCCCATCCGGAATTCCCAGCTGGAGCATCTCCTGGATTCCCCCATCCGTCCCTTCATCCCACATTCCCAGCTGGATTCCGATCAGGAATTCCCACCTGGAATTCCCACCCTGGATCATCTCCCACCATTCCCGGCCGGCATTCCCATCCAGAATTCCCACCTGGAACATCCCCTGGATTCCCTCATCCATTCCTTCATCCCACATTCCCACCCCACATTCCCAGCTGGAACATCTCCCCCCATTCCCACCTGGAATTCCCATCCAGAATTCCCACTCAGAATTCCCACTCAGAATTCCCACCTGGAACACCTCCCACCATTCCTGCCCAGAATTCCCACCTGGAACATCTCCTGAATGCCCTGGTCCATCCCTTCATCCCACATTCCCAGCTGGATTCCCATCAGGAATTCCCACCTGGAACATCTCCTGCATTCCCCGATCCATGCCTTCACCCCACATTCCCACCCAGAATTCCCTCCCGGATCACCTCCCACCATTCCCATCAGGAATTCCCACCTGGAACATCTCCTGGATGCCCTGGTCCATCCCTTCACCTCCCATTCCCAGCCCACATTCCCACCTGGAACATCTCCCACCATTCCCGCCCCCCATTCCCGTCGGGAATTCCCACCTGGAACATCTCCTGGATGCCCTGGTCCATCCCTCTATGCCCCATTCCCACCCGGAACACCTCCCCCGGCATTCCCGTTAGGAATCCCCACCTGGAACATCTCCTGGATGCCCTGGTCCATCCCCTCACCCCCCATTCCCGTCAGGAATTCCCACCTGGAACACCTCCGACCATTCCCAACTGGAATTCCCGCCCAGAATTCCCAGCTGGAACACCTCCTGGATGCCCTCATCCATCCCTTCATCCCACATTCCCAGCTGGATTCCCATCAGGAATTCCCACCCGGAACATCTCCTGCATTCCCCGATCCATCTCTTCACCCCACATTCCCACCCAGAATTCCCTCCCAGATCACCTCCCACCATTCCCATCAGGAATTCCCACCTGGAACATCTCCTGGATGCCCTCACCCACCCCTCCACCCCCCATTCCCATCAGGAATTCCCTCCTGGATCACCTCCCATCCAGAATTCCCACCCGGAATTCCCACCTGGAACACCTCCTGGATGCCCTGGTCCATCCCTTCACCTCCCATTCCCAGCCCACATTCCCACCTGGAACATCTCCCACCATTCCCGCCCCCCATTCCCGTCGGGAATTCCCACCTGGAACATCTCCTGGATGCCCTGGTCCATCCCTCCACCCCCCATTCCCACCCGGAACACCTCCCACCCGGCATTCCCACCTGGAACATCTCCTGGATGCCCTCACCATCCCTCTATCCCCCATTCCCGTTGGGAATTCCCACCTGGAACATCTCCCACCATTCCCAGCTGGAATTCCCGCCCAGAATTCCCACCTGGAACATCTCCCACCATTCCCGTCAGGAATTCCCACCTGGAACATCTCCCACCCAGAATTCCCACCTGGAACACCTGTCACCATTCCCAGTCCCCATTCCTGCCCGGAATTCCCACCTGGAACATCTCCTGGATGCCCTCCCCGCTCTGTGCCGAGGTCTCCCAGTAGAGGAACCCGCGGCTCTCGGCCCAGAGCCGCCCCTCGCTCTCGTCCACCACCCGCAGCTTCCCCGCGTCCACCTGGGGCCCAACGGCAAAAAACACGGAACAACGGGATCGACCGGACACACGGAACAACGGGATCCATCCCACACCCGGAACAACGGGATCCATCCGACACCCGGAACAACGGGATCCATCCGACACCCAGCCGGGAGGGATCAATGGGGGATCGATACGGGATCAATGTGGGAATAACGTGGGATCAATGTGGGATCAATGTGGGATCAACATGGGATCAGTGTGGGAATAACACAGGATCTACGCAGGATCAATGCGGGATCAACGTGGGAATAACGTGGGATCAACGCAGGATCAAGTTGAGATCAATGTGAGATCAATGTGGGATTGACATGGGATCAATGTGGGAATAATGTGGGATTTATATGGGATCAACGCAGGATCCATGTGGGATCAATGTGGGATCAAGGTGGGATCAATGTGGGATTGATGTGGGATCGATGTGGGATCAGTGTGGGAATAATGCGGGATTGACAAAGGATCAATGTGGGAATAACGCAGGATCGCTGTGGGATCCATGTGGATCAACGTGGGAATAACCTGGGATTGATGCGGGATCAATGTGGGAATAACCTGGGATCAACACGGGATCAATGTGGGAATAAAATGGGATCAAAATGGGATCAATGCAGGATCAACGTGGGAATAACGCGGGATCAAAATGCGATCAATGCGGGATCAATGTGGGAATAACGCAGGACCAATGTGAGATCAATGTAGGATCAACATGGGATCAGTGTGGGAATAACGTGGGATCAACGTGGGAATACTGTGGGATCAATGTGGGATCAATGCAGGATCAACGTGTGATCAATGTGGGAATAACGCAGGATCGACAGAGCATCAATGTGGGAATAACGCGGGATCGCCGTGGGATCCATGTGGGATCCATGTGGGAATAACACGGGATCAGGGTGGGATCAATGTGGGTCAATGTGGGTTCAACATGGGAATAACCTGGGATCAGTCCAGGATCAATGTGGGAATAACGTGGGATCGACGTGGGATCAACGTGGGAATAACACAGGACCAATGTGGGAATCAATGTGGGAACAACGTAGGATCAAAATGGGATCAATGCAGGATCAACGTGGGAATAACACGGGATCGCTGTGGGATCCATGCGGGATCAACGTGGGAATAACCTGGGATCAACACGGGCTCCATGTGGGATCAATGCGGGATCAGTGTGGGATCAATGGGGGAATAACCTGGGATCAGGGTGGGATTGAGGTGGGATCAAGGTGGGAATAATGCGGGATTGGCACAGGATTGAGGCGGGACCAACACAGGATCAAAGTGGGATCAATGTGGGAATAATTTGGGATCAACATGGGATCAATGTGGGATCAGTGTGGGAATAATTCGGGATCAGAGTGGCATCAGTGTGGGATCAATGCAGGAATAATGTGGGGTCGATACAGGATCAATGTGGGATCAACGCAGGATCAATGTGGGATCAATGTGGGAATAACCTGGGATCGATACGGGATCAACGTGGAATCAACGTCGAATCAATGTGGGAATAACGTGGTATCAATGCAGGATCAACGTGGAATCAATGTGGGATCGACGTGGGATCGACGCGGGATCCATGTGGAATCAGTGCGGGATCAATGTGGGATCGACGTGGGATCAGTGTGGGATCAATGGGGGAGAAACATGGGATCGTTGTGGGATTGAGGTGGGATCAATGCGAGAATAATGTGGGATCAACATGGGATCGGTGTGGGAATAATGTGGGATCGACGTGGGATCGATGTGGGATCGATATGGGATCAACACGGGATCCATGTGGGAATAAAGTGGGATTGATGTGGGATCGATATGGGATCAACGTGGGATCGATGTGGGAATAAAGTGGGATTGACATGGGAATAACGTGGAATCAACACGGGATCAGCGTGGGATCGATGCGGAATCAATGTGGGAATAAAGTGGGATCAGCACCGGAATAATGTGGGATCGATGTGGGATCAATGCGGGATCGACGTGGGATCAGTTGGATCAATGCAGGATCCATGTGGGATCAATCTGGGAATAATGTGGGATCAATGTGGGATCAGTGGGATCAATGCAGGATCCATGTGGGATCAATGTGGGATCAAAGCAGGATCGACACAGGATCAACGTGGGAATAACGTGGGATCAGCCTGGGTTGATCCTTTTTTATTGGGGATCCCTTTCCCGTGCCTCAGTTTCCCGCTGGAAAACCCCTCCCATTTTCCGGGATTGGGATCCTTTTCCAGGTAAAAACAGGGAAAATTCCCCAAATCTCGGAATGCTCAGGAAGGAATTTTTCCATTTTTTTTTTAGGGATCCCCTTCCCCTTTCCCGTGCCTCAGTTTCCCTCTGGAAAACCCCTCCCATTTTCCAGGATCGGGATCCTTTTCCCATTTTAAAAATCCCATTTTTCCCAAATCTCGGAATCCTCAGGAGGGAATTTTTCCCTTTTTTTTAGGGATCCCCTTTCTCTTTCCCGTGCCTCAGTTTCCCTCTGGAAATTCCCTCCCATTTTCTTGGATCTGGATCATTTTCCACATAAAAACAGGGAAAATTCCCCAAATCCCGGAATCCTCAGGACGGAATTTTTCCCTTTTTTTTTTAGGGATCCCCTCTCCCTTTCCCGTGCCTCAGTTTCCCTCCCATTTTCCGGGATTGGGATCCTTTTCCCATTAAAAATCCCCATTTTTCCCAAATCTGGGAATTCTCAGGAGGGAAATTTTCCCAATTTTTGTCAGTGAAAAGAGGCGGATCCCGTGCCTCAGTTTCCCTTTGGAACAATCCCTTCCTGAATTCCCCATTCAGGAAATTTTCCCGTTTTTTTTCTCCACGGAAAACGATCCCAATCCCGGAAAACATGAAGGAATTGTTCCAGAGGGAAACTGAGGCACGGGGGAAAATTCCGTTCCCTCCCATTTGCCGGGATCGGGATCCTTTTCCCATTAAAAATCCCATTTTTCCCAAATCTCAGAATGTCCAGGATGGAATTTTTCCTTTGTTTCAGGGATCCCTTTCCCATGCCTCAGTTTCCCTCTTAGGAATTGGGAATTTTCCAGGAGTGGGATCGTTTTCCACGTAGAACCAGGGAAAAAATCCCCAAATCTTGGAATGTTCAGGGCGGAATTTCCCCCTTTTTTTTAGGGATCCCCTTCCCTTTCCCATGCCTCAGTTTCCCTCCCGTTTTCCAGGATTCAGATCCTTTTCCCATTAAAAATCCCATTTTTCCCAAATCTCGGAATGCTCAGGAAGGAATTTTTCCTTTTTTTTTTTTAGGGATCCCCTCTCCCTTTCCCGTGCCTCAGTTTCCCTCTGGAAATCCCCTCCCATTTTCCAGGACTGGGATCCTTTTCCCATTAAAAATCCCAGTTTCCCAATTCTCGGAATCCTCAGGAGGGAATTCTTCCCTTTTTTTTAAGGGATCCCCTTTTCCTGTGCCTCAGTTTCCCTCTGAGGAATTGGGAATTTTCCAGGATTGGGATCGTTTTCCACACAAAAAAAAGAGAAAATTCCTCAAGCCTGGGAAAGTTCAGGAAGAAATTTTCCCCTTTTTTTAGGGATCCCTTTCCCCTGCCTCAGTTTCCCTCTGGAAAATCCCTCTCATTTTCTGGGATCGGGATCCTTTTCCCATTAAAAAACCCATTTTTCCCAAATCTGGGAATCCTCAGGAGGGAATTTTTCCCTTTTTTTTTAGGGATCCCCTCTCCCTTTCCTGTGCCTCAGTTTCCCTCCCGTTTTCTAGAATCGGGATCCTTTTCCCATTAAAAAAAAAAAAATCCCCGTTTTTTTTTATCCCCAAAATCCTGGGGGAAGGTTCCGGAACTCGGGAATTTTTTCCCCGGTTTTTTTCGGGGTTTTTTTCGGGGAATTTTTTCCCGGTTTTTTTTGGGTTTTTTTGGGGAATTTTTTCCCGTTTTTTTTTTTCGGGTTTTTTTCGGGGAATTTTTTCCCGGTTTTTTTTTTTTTCTGGGAATCGCCCCCTGCCCACCTTGTTGGCGCAGACGACGAAGACGACGTTGTCCAGGCTGCCGTGGGGGCCCAGCTCCTGCTTCATCTCGGCCAGCCAGGAATCCAGGGAGTCGAAGGATTCCTTGGAGCCGACGTCGTAGACCAGCAGCACCCCCTGCGTGTCCTTGTAGAACTCGTTACGCACCTGGGAAAAACAAAAAAATCCAGGGAAAAAAATCCGGGAAAATTCCGGGAAAATCGGGAGGCGGGAAAGCCACGGCGGGAAAAAAATATTGGAAAATTGAGATCTTGGGAAATTGAGATTTCGGAAAATCGAGATCTTGGGAAATTGAGGTTTTGGAAAATCGAGGTCTTGGAAAACTGAGATCTTCGAAAATTGAGGTCTTGGAAAATTGAGATCTTGGAAAATCGAGATCTTGGAAAATCGAGATCTTGGAAAATCGAGATCTTGGAAAACTGAGATCTTGGAAAATTTAGGTCTTGGAAAATTTAGGTCTTGGAAAATTTAGGTCTTGGAAAATCGAGGTCTTAAAAATTGAGGTCTTGGAAAATTGGGGTCTCGGAAAATCAAGATCTCAGAAAATTGAGGTCTTGGAAAACCGAGATCTCGGAAAATCGAGATCTTGGAAAATCGAGATCTTGGAAAATTAGGATCTTGGAAATTGAGGTCTTGGAAAATTGAGATCTTGGAAAATCAACATGTTGGGAAACTGAGATCTTGGAAAACCAAGATCTTGGAAAACCGAGATCTCAGAAAATTGAGGTCTTCGAAAATCAAGATCTTGGAAAATTGGGGTCTTGGAAAATTGAGGTCTTGGAAAATCGAGATCTTAAAAATTGAGGTCTTGGAAAATCGAGGTCTCGGAAAATCGAGGTCTCGGAAAATCGAGGTCTTGGAAAATCGAGGTCTCGGAAAATCGAGATCTCGGAAAATCGAGGTCTTGGAAAATCGAGGTCTTGGAAAATCGAGGTCTTGGAAAATCGAGGTCTTGGAAAACCGAGATCTTGGAAAATCAAGGTCTTGGAAAATCAAGATCTCAGAAAATCGAGATCTTGGAAAATCGAGATCTTGGAAAATCGAGGTCTTGGAAAATTGAGGTCTTGGAAAATGGAGATCTCGGAAAATCAAGATCTTGGAAAATTGGGGTCTTGGAAAATCGAGATCTTGGAAAACCGAAGGGTTTGGGGATTTACGGGATTGGGTGGGGAGGGTGGAATTCCCTGTTGGGAATTTTGGGGTGGGAAGGGATTGCTGGAGCGTTGGGAGTGGCCAAGGAAAGGCTGGAACACCCCAAGGTCCATGGATCCCAAACTGTTCCGGGATTCCAAATCCCACCCACCAAACCCCAAAATCCAAAGGAAACATCAAATCCCCCCCCAAATTCCCATAAAATTCCCCCCCAAATTCCCCCAAATCTCCTAAAAATGTCAAATCTGGGAAGGAATTCCTGGGGTATTCCAGTGATCCCCAAAAAACAACAAATCCCCCCAAAAAAGATCCTCAAATCCCAAAAAACCTCCAAATCCGCACCTGAAACACCCAAATCCCAATGGAAATATAGAATCCCCCCCAAAAAAATCCCAAAAAATTCCCAAAAAATTTTCCCAAATCCCAAAGGAAAGGTCAAATCCCCCCAAAAAATCCCCAAAATTCCCCACAAATACACAAAAAACGTCGAATTTGGGAAACATTTGGGGAAGGAATTCCGGGGGTATCCCAGTGATCCCAAAAAACACCAAATCCTAAAAAAAGACCCTCAAATCCCCAAAAAGACTCCAAATCTACCTCTAAAATCCCGAATCCCAAAGGAAATGTCAAATCCCCCCCAAAATTCCCCAAAAATTCCCAGAAAATTCCAAAAAAAATCCCCCAAATCCCAAAGGAAACATCAAATCCCCCTCAAAATTCCAAAAAATCCAAAAAATTTTCCCCAAATCCCCAAAAAACGTTAAATTTGGGAATGAATTCCAGGGTATCCCAGTGATCCCAAAAACCACCAAATCCCCTAAAAAAGACCCTCAAATCCCCAAAAAAACTCCAAATCCACCCCTAAAACCCCAAATCCCAAAGGAAACGTGAAATCCCCCTAAAAATTCCCAGAAATTCCCACAGAATTCCAAAAAAAATCCCCCAAATCCGAAAGGAAACATCAAATCCCCCTTAAAAAATCCCAAAAAATTCCCAAAAAATCCCCAAAAAATTCCCAAAAAAATCAATTTTGGGAAGGGATTTGGGCAGGAATTCCCAGGAAGGGTCGGGTGATTCCCCAGGGAAGGATTCCCGCTTTTCCGAGGGGGGAGGGGAATTTTGGGAATTCTGACCTCGTAGAAGAAGGGGTGCCCGGCCATGTCGAAGATGTTCACCTTGATCTCCCGGTCCCGGATCTGCACCCTGGGGAAAACCGGCCAGAATTCCCAGAATTCCCGGAATTCCTGGAATTCCCAGCCCCGCTCTCCGCGATCCCCACGGGTTTAAAAGCCCTGGAAAAGCTTTTCCAGGTGGGATTTGTTCCCAGATTGCTCCGGGAGAACACGGGGGGGGGTTCCCGCCCGGCCCGTCTCATCCCAAATTCCCGGGGGGAAATCCCGATCCTGCCCGGCTCTGGCGGCCACGGGCGGCTCCAGGCTCCCAACCCCAATCCCAATCCCAGTATTCCCAACCCCATTATTCCCAATGCCCATCCCCATTCCCATTATTCTCATCCCCAATCCCATTATTCCCAAACCCAATCCCATTATTCCCAAACCCATTATTCCCAATCCCATTATTCCCAATCCCAATCCCATTATTCCCATCACAATCCCATCCCAATCCCAATCCCATTTTTCCCATCCCATTCCCATTATTCCCATTCCCATCCCAACCCCATTTTTCTCAGTCCCAATCCCATCCCCAATCCCATTATTCCCAATCCCATCCTCATTCCTATCATTCCCAATCCCAATCCCATTATTCCCATCATTCCCATCAATCCCATCATTCTCAATCCCATTATTCCCATCCCAATCCCATCCCCAATCCCATTATTCCCAATCCCATTATTTGCAATCCCAATCCCATTTCCAATCACACTATTCCAAATCCCATTATTCCCATTCACATCCTCATTTCCAATCCCATTATTCCCAATCCCATCCCCATTATTCCCCTCATTCCCATTATTCCCAATCCTATTTTTCCCATCCCCACTCCCAATCCCATTCCCAACTCCATTCCCATCCCATTCTTCCTATCATTCCCACTATTCCCATTCCCCTTCTTCTCCCACTCCCATTATCCCCACCATTCCCACCCCATCCCCATTATTCCCATTCCCAATCCCACTATTCCCATTCCTCATTCCCAATGCCATTATTCCATCTCATTCCCCATCATTCCCATTCCCAATCCCATTATTCCCATTCCTGTTCCCATCCCCCCCTATTCCCATCATTCCCATCCCTGTCCCCATTCCCATCCCATTCCTATTCCCAATTCCCATTATTCCTATCATTCCCATCATTCCCACTCTCATTCCCATTCCCAATCCCAATTCCTTCCTTCCCATCCCCATTCCCATTATTCCCAATCCCATTATTCCCAGTCCCATTATTCCCAGTCCCATTCCCATTATTCCCAATCCAAACCCCAGTCCCATTTCCAATCCCATTCTTCCACATCCCATTCCCATTATTCCCATTCTCACCATTCCCAGTGCCATTCCCACCATTCCCAGCATTCCCAGTGCCATTCCCGGTGTTATTCCCAGTGCCATTCCCACCATTCCCAGCATTCCCAGTGCCATTCCCAATGCCACTCCCACCGTTATCAGTGCCATTCCCACCATTCCCAGTGCTCCCAGTGCCATTCCCGGTGTTACCAGTGCCATTCCCAGCACTCCCAGTGCCATTCCCACCATTCCCAGTGCCTTTCCCACCGCCGTTCCCAAATGCCTTTCCCGGTTTCATTCCCAGTGCCGTTATTTATTCCCGTTCCCGTTATTCATTCCCGGCGCTCACTTGGTGACTCCGTAGTCGATCCCGATGGTGGCCAGGTACTTGGACACGAATCGCTTCTCGCAGTAACGCTTGATGATGCAGCTCTGACCGGGGGAAAATCGGGAATGCCGCCGGGAATGCCGGGGAAAAAAACCCGGGAATTCCGCCGGGAATGCCGGGGAAAAAACCCCGGGAATTCCACCAGAGCCGCAATTCCCAAAAATTCCCGGCCACTCCTGGCAATTGCCGGCAATTCCCAAAAATTCCCAAGAATTCCTGGCAATTCCCAAGAATTCCCGGCAATTCCTGGCAATTTCCGGCAATTCCCGGCAATTCCCAATGATTCCTGGCAATTCCCAAAAATTCCAGGCAATTCCAGGCAATTCCAAACAATTCCCAAAAATTCCCCAAAATTCCCGGCAACTTCCAAAAATTCCCAGCAATTCCCAAAAATTCCAGGCAATTCCAGGCAATTCCCAGTAATTCCCAGCGATTGCCGGCAATTCCCGTCAATTCCCAGCAATTCCCAAAATTTCCCAGCAATTCCCATCAATTCCTGGCAATTCCAGGCAATTCCCGGCAATTCCCAACAATTCCCGGCAATTCCCAAAAATTCCTGGCAATTCCCAACAATTCCCGGCAATTCCCAACAATTCCCGGCGATTCCCAGCAATTCCCCAAAATTCCCAACAATTCCCGGCAATTCCCGACGATTCCAAACAGTTCCCGGTAATTTTCAAAAATTCCCGGCAATTCCCAACCATTCCCGGCGATTCCCGCATTTGGGATCGGCGCCTCTGCCCTTTAACAGCGCCAGGCCCCGCCCCCTTCCCCGCCAGCCAATCAGAACCGCGCCCTCCACCGAGGCACCGCCCACACACCTGCCAATCACCGTCACAGCCCCGCCCCCTCAAGAACAACAACAACAAGGCTCTGCCGGCCGCTGATTGGCTGCCAGCGCACCACTCAGCGCAAAGCGCCCGCCCTCCCGCGCTTCCGATTGGCGGCCACGCCCGCCCCTCAGCGCCCCGCAGCCAATAGCGGCGGCTCACCTTGCCCACCTCGGCGTTGCCCATGGAGATGACTTTAACCCGCAGCGCCTTGCGCGGCTCCTTCCGCTTGGCCGCGTTGGCCTCCATGGCGGGCCCGGTGCCGCTGCCGGTGCCGGTGCGGGCGGCGGAGGCCGAAGGGAAGCGGGAATGGCGGGAGAGCGGCGCTTCCGCCTCAGCCCGGCGATCCCGCACGAGTTCTCGCGAGATTTGGCTGGCTGCGGCAGCGGCGGCGCTTCACCGCTTCCCCCCCCCCCCGGCCAGCGGCACCGCGGGAGTTCTCGCGAGATTTGGGGGGGGGCGGGGAGGGTCCGCCAGGGGGCGCTGGGGGTCGCTGTCGCTGTCGCTGTCGCGATCCGGGGCCCCCAGGGCCGGACAGAGCCGGCAGTGCCCGGGACGGGGAATCCCGAAATCCCGAACCCCGGAACGAATCCCGAAGGAATCCCAGAACGGATCCCAGAATCCCAAAATGAACCCCAAAATCCCAAATGAATCCCAGAATCCTGAAGGAATCCCGGAATGAATCCCAGAACGAATCCCAAATTCCCGGAAGGAATCCCGGAACGAATCCCAGAATCTCAAA
This sequence comes from Phylloscopus whistleri, assembly GCA_017589585.1. Taxonomy (NCBI): domain Eukaryota; kingdom Metazoa; phylum Chordata; class Aves; order Passeriformes; family Phylloscopidae; genus Phylloscopus; species Phylloscopus whistleri. The sequence continues at coordinate 23,446 of JADMLD010000478.1, forward strand.
GGATTCCCAAAGTCCCAGAACGAATCCCAGAATCCCAAAGGAATCCCAGAATGAACCCCAAATTCCCGGAATGAATCCCAGAATAAATCCCAAAATCTTGGAATGAATTTCCAGAATCCCAGAACAAATCCCGGAACGAATCCCAGAATCTGAAAGGGTTCCCAGAATCCTGGAAAAAAATTCCAGAATCCCAAAGGAATCCCAGAGCGGATCCCGGAATGGATCCCGGAATAAATCCCCAAAATCCCAGAATCCCAAAGGAATCCCTGAATCCCAAAGGGATCCCAAATTCCCACAATGAATCCCAGAATCTTTGAATGAATTCCAGAATCCCAAAGGAATCCCGGAATTCCAAATGAATCCTGGAATTCCAAATGAATCCGAAAATGAATCCCCAAATTCCCAGACCGAATCCTGGAACGAATCCCAGAATCCCAAAGGGTTCCCAGAACCCTGGAGAAACTTCCGGAATCCCGAAGGAATCCCAGAATGGATCCCAAAATCCCAGAACAAATCCCGGGATCCCACAGGAATCCCGGGCTTTGTTCCCGGGATCCCGAGAGGATCCCGGCCCGAGGCACCGAACCCCGGAATCCCGGAATTCCAGAATCACGGAACCCTTGAATCCCGGAATTCCTGAATCAGGGAATCCTGGAATCACAGACTGATGGAATCCTGGAATTCTGGGATTGGGGCACCCTGGAATCCTGGGATCAGGGAATCCTGGAATTCCGGAATCACAGAACCTTGGAACCCCGGAATTCCGGAATCGGGGAACCCTGGAACCACAGAATTCCGGAACTGGGAAATCTCGGAATCCCAGACTGATGGAAGCCTGGAATCCTGGAATTCCACAATGGGAGAATCCTGGAATTCTGGAATCCCGGAACCCTGGAATTCCCAGAATTCCGGAATGGGGGAACCCTGGAATCACAGACCGATGGAACCCTGGAATTCCAGAATCTGGGATTGATGGAATCCTGGAATTCCGGAATCACAAAACCCTGGAAACCCGGAATTCCAGAATGGGGAAATGCTGGAATTCCAGAATCAGGGAATCCTGGGATTCTGGAATTTTGGACCCGGGGGATCCTGGAATTCCGGAACCTTGCAATCCTGGGATTCCAGAATCAGGGATCGATGGAATCCCGAATTTCCGGAATCGGGGATTCAAGGAATCCTGGAATTCCGGAATCAGGGATTGATGGAATCCTGGAATCCCGGGATCCTGGAATCCTGGGTGCACGGAATCCTTTAATTCCGGAATCGGGGAACCCTGGGATCTCGGAATTCCGGAATTGGAGAACTCTGGAATCCTGGAATTCTGGAATTGGGAAATCTTGGAATCACAGATTGATGGAATCCTGGAATCCCGGAACCCTGGAATCCTGAAATCCTGGAATTCCACAATGGGGGAATCTTGGAATTCCAGAATCAGGGATCGATGGAATCACGGAATTCCGGAATCACAGAACCCTGGAATCCCGGAATTCTGGGATCGAGGAATCCTGGAATCCTGGAATTCCGGAATTGGGGAACCTTGGAATCCTGGGATCAGAGAATCCTGGAATTCTGGAATCACAGAACTTTGGAACCCCGCAATTCCGGAATCGGGGGGCCCTGGAATCCCAAAATTCCAGAATTGGGGAAGCCTGGGATTCCAGAATCAGGGAATCCTGGAATTCTGGAATTTCGGAACCGGGGAATCCTGGGATTCCCGAATCAGAGATCGATGGAATCCCAGATTTCCGGAATCGGGATCGATGGAATCCTGGAATCCTGGAACCCTTGAATCCCGGAATTCCTGAATCAGGGAATCCTGAAATTCTGGAATTAGGGATTGATGGAATCCCGAAATTCCGGAATCGGGGCTTCAAGGAATCCTGGAATTCCGGAATGGAGGAATCCTGGAATCCTGGAATTCCGGAGTCGGGTAACCCTGGAATTCCACAATCAGGGATTCATGGAACCCCGGAATTCCGGGATCAGGGATTGATGGAATCCTGGAATCACAGAAATTTTCCCCCAGAATTTCCCCCAAGTTCCCAAAATTTCCCCCGAATTCCCTCATATTTCCCCAAATTCCCCCAATTTTCCCCCAAATTCCCCCAAATCCTGGGAATTCCGGGAATGCCAGCTCCTCATTCCAAGGATTCGGAGGAGCTGGAGCCGATCCAGGGAAGGGAATCGGAGCTGGGAATGGAAAACCCGGGAACGGCCGAGGGAAAACCGGGAATAAAGGAGGCTCCAGAGGGACTTTTTCCCGGAATTCCCAGAAACCTTGGAAATCTGGGCTCGGGATCATCTCCCGGGGTTTTCAGGGATATTCGGGAATAATTCCCAGCCGGAATCGTCGTTTCCCAAAGGATTGGATTCCCCGTGGGGTTTGGGGATTTTGGGGAATTTTGGGAATGTTGGGAATGTTGGGATCTCAGCGCTCAGGGAATCCCGAATTTATTTTTATGGGATGGGTTTGGGATCAGGAAATCCCAGAATTTATGGGGTTGGGATGGGTTTGGGGTCTGGGAATCCCAAATTGATTTTATGGGATCGGGTTGGGATCCGGGAATCCCGAATCAATGAAATCCCTACAAATGAGGAGGGAAAAACGGGCGGAAAGGAGCGAAAAAACCCCAAATCCCACAAAAAAACCCCAAATCCCACAAATTCCTCCTCCCAAATCCCACAAAAATCCCCCCAAATCCCACAAAATCCTCCTCCCAAATCCCGAGAGTTTGGGGTTCCCAGCGGGGGGGCGGGGCCGATCCCATAAAAGGAGGTCCCAGACTGCCCAATCCCAAAAGGGGAAAACTGCCTCAGTTTCCCTTCGGAATTCCAGTCGCTCCTTCCCGGTTTTCCCAGGAGCCAAACGCGGTTCCCGTTCCCAGTGATCCCAATCCCAGTGATCCCAATCCCATTCCGGATGATCCTGATCCCATTCCCAGTGATCCCAGTCCCAATCCCAGTGATCCCAATCCCAATCCCAGTGATCCCAATCCCATTCCCAATGATCCTGATCCCATTCCCAGTGATCCCAGTCCCAATCCCAGTGATCCCAGTCCCAATCCCAGTGATCCCAATCCCATTCCCGGTTCCCAATCCCATTCCCAACGATCCCAATCCCGATGATCCCAATCCCATTCCCAGTGATCCCAATCCCATTCCAACAATCCCAATCCCATTCCCAGTGATCCCGGTTATTTACCCCAGTCCATCCCGGTTGGTTTATCCCGGTCTATCCCAGTTATTTATCCCGGTCCATCCTGGTTGGTTTATCCTGGTCCATCCCCTCTCCCGGTTTATCCCGGTCAGTTTATCCCGGTTGGTTTATCCCGGTCCATCCCGTCTCGCGGTTTATCCCGGTCCATCCCGGTCCATCCCAGTTGGTTTATCCCGGTCCATCCCCTCTCCCGGTCCATCCCGGTTGGTTTATCCTGGTCCATGTTTATCCCGGTTGGTTTATCCCGGTTTATCCCGGTCGGTTTATTATCCCGGTCTATCCCGGTTTGGTTTATCCCGGTCCATCCCCCGTTCCCGGTTTTATGGGCGGAGCCGCCGTTCCCGGTTGGTTTATCCCGGTCCATCCCAGTTGGTTTATTATCCCGGTTTATCCCGGTTTGGTTTATCCCGGTCCATCGCCGTTCCCGGTTGGTTTATCCCGGTTGGTTTATTATCCCGGTTTATCCCGGTTTGGTTTATCCCGGTCCATCCCAGTTTATCCCGGTTTTCTGGGCGGAGCCGCCGTTCCCGGTTGGTTTATCCCAGTCCATCCCGGTCGGTTTATTATCCCGGTTTATCCCGGTTGGTTTATCCCGGTCCATGTTTATCCCGGTTGGTTTATTATCCCGGTTTATCCCGATCGGTTTGGTTTATCCCGGTCCATCCCCGTTCCCGGTTTTCTGGGCGGAGCTGCCGTTCCCGGTTGGTTTATCCCGGTCTGTCTATCCCGGTTGGTTTATCCCGGTTGGTTTATTATCCCGGTTGGTTTATCCCGGTTGGTTTATCCCGGTTGGTTTATTATCCCGATCCATCCCGGTTTGGTTTATCCCGGTCCATCGCCGTTCCCGGTTGGTTTATCCCGGTCGGTTTATTATCCCGGTCTATCCCGGTTTGGTTTATCCCGGTCCATCCCCGTTCCCGGTTTTGTGGGCGGAGCCGCCGTTCCCGGGGCCGCCCCCGGGGCCGCCCCCGCCGGCCCCGCCGCGCTCCCGCCATGTACGGTCAGTGCCGCTGGAAAACCGGGAATGCCGCCGCTCCCCCCGGGAACTCCGCCGCCCCCCGGGACCCCCCCCCGGGCCGGGAATGCCGGGAATGCCGGGAATTCCCAGCGGGAACGGGAATGGCGGCCCCCGCAGCCCCCGCGCGCCGCCCCGGCCCCGCCCCGGCCCCGCCGGAGCATCCCCGGGAGAGAATTCCCGAATCCCCGAAAATCCCGGAGCTGGGGGGCGGGGAGGGTCGGGAATCCCGAATTCTGTGGGGTGGGAAGGGTCGGGAATCCCGAAATCCCGGATTTGTGGGGTGGGAATGACCGGGAATCCCAAAATCCCGGATTTGTGGGGTGGGAATGGATCGGGAATCCCAAATCAATGGGGTGGGAGTGACCGGGAATCCCCAAATCCCGGATTTGTGGGGTGGGAATGAGCGGGAATCCCAAAATCTGTGGGGTGGGAAGGGTCGGGAACCCCCAAATCCCGGATCTGTGGGGCGGGAGTGGATCGGGGATCCAGGAATCCCCAAATCCCAAATTTCTGGGGTGGGAATGGTCAGGAATCCCGAATCTGTGGGGGTGGGAGTGGATCGGGGTCTGGAAATCCCAAATTCTGCGGGGTGGGAAGGGTCGGGAATCCCAAATTCTGCGGGGTGGGAAGGGTTGGGATGCCAAAATCCCGGATCTCTGGGGTGGGAATGATCAGAAATCCCAAATCTATGGGGTGGGATCGGTTTGGGGTCCGGGAATCCCAAATTCTGTGGGGTGGGAGCGGATCGAGGCCCGAGAATCCCAAATTTATTTATGGGATCGGTTTGGGGTCAGGAAATCCCAAATTTATTTATGGGATCGGTTTGGGGTCGGTTTGGGGTCAGGAACCCCAAATTTATGGGGTGGGAGCGGATTGGGAATCCCAAATTTATGGGGCGGAATGTGTTTGGGGTCTGGGAATCCCAAATTCTGTGGGGTGGGAGTGGATCGGGGATCCAGGAATCCCCAAATCCCAAATTTATGGGGTGGGAATGGTCAGGAATCCCGAATCTGTGGGGTGGGAGTGGATCGGGGTCTGGAAATCCCAAATTCTGTGGGGTGGGAAGGGTCGGGAATCCCGAAATCCCGGATCTGTGGGGTGGGAATGACTGGGAATCCCAAAATCCCAAATCTGTGGGGTGGGAATGACCAGGAATCCCAAATCTATGGGGTGGGATGAGTTTGGGGTCTGGAAATCCCAAATTCTGTGGGGTGGGAGCGGATCAGGGTCCGGGAATCCCCAAATCCCGATTTTTATGGGGTGGGAATGACCGGGAATCCCAAATTTATGGGGTGGGAGTGGATCGAGGCCCGAGAATCCCAAATTTATTTATGGGATCGGTTTGGGGTCAGGAACCCCAAATTTATTTGTGGGATCGGTTTGGGGGTTTTGGGATCCCCTTTGGGATCTGGGAGCTCCTTTTATGGGATCGGCCCCGCCCCAATGCCGGGAACCCCAGAGCCTCGGGATTTGGGGGTTTGGGGGTTTTTTGTGCGATTTTGGGGGTTTTTTTGTGGGATTTTGGGGGTTTCTGTGGGATTTGGGTTTTTTTGTGGGATTTGGGGTTTTTTGGTGGGATTTTGGGTTCTTTTGTGGGATTTGGGGGCTTTTTGGGGGGATTTGGTTTTTTTTTTTTGTGGGATTTTGAGGGATTTTTCTGTGGGATTTGGGGTTTTCTGTGGGATTTTGGGGTTTTTTTTTCTGTGGGATTGGGGTTTTTTCTGTGGGATTTTGAGATTTTCTTTGGGGATTTTGGGTTTTTTTCTGTGGGATTTTGGGGTTTTTGTGGTGGTATTTGGGGTTTTTGGTGGGATTTGGGGTTTTTTTGTGGGATTTGGGGTTTTCTGTGGGATTTGAGGTTTTTTTTGTGGGATTTGCGGGGATTTTATGGGATTTTGGGTTTTTTTGCGGGATTTGGGGTTTTTGCTGTGGGATTTTGGGTTTTTTTCTGTGGGATTTGGGGTATTTGGGGGGATTTTGGGGTTTTCTGTGGGATTTTGCGGTTTCTTTGTGTGGGATTTTGAGATTTTTTTTGGGGATTTTGGGGGTTTTGGTGGGATTTTGGGGTTTTTTTGGTGGAATTTGGGGGTTTTGGTGGGATTTCAAGGGGTTTTTTTCTGTGGGATTTGAGGTTACTTTGTGGGATTTTGGGGTCTTCTGTGGGATCTGGGGTTTTTTGAGGGATTTTGAGATTTTTTTTTTTTGTGGGATTTGGGGGTTTTTTGGGAAACGGGAACATCCCCAGGGAAAATCCAGGGATTTGGGGGTTTCTTTTGTGGGAATTTGGGATTTTTAATGAGATTTTGGGGTTTTTTTTTGGTGGGACTTTCTGGTTTTATGGGATTTCGGTGGTTTTTTTGAGGAATTTCGGGATTTTTGTGGCATTTCTAGGGGGTTTTTTGGTGAAATTTTGGGGTTTTTTGTGGAACTTGAGGATTTTTTGGCAGGAATTTTGGGTTCTTTGTGGGGCGGGAACCTCCCCAAGGAAAACCCCAGAGCGGGGCCGGATCCCGGGGATTTGGGGGCGGAATTTGGGGGTTTTGGGGCGGAATTTGGGGGTTTCGGGGCGGAATTTGGGGATTTCGGGGCAGAATTTGGGGGTTTCGGGGTGGAATTTGGGGATTTTGGGGCGGAATTTGGGGATTTTGGGGCGGAATTTGGGGGGTTTTGGGGCGGAATTTGGGGATTTTGGGGCGGAATTTGGGGATTTTGGGGCAGAATTTGGGGGTTTTGGGGCGGAATTTGGGGGTTTTGGGGCGGAATTTGGGTGTTTGGGGGCGGAATTTGGGGATTTTGGGGCGGAATTTGGGGGTTTTGGGGCGGAATTTGGGGGTTTTGGGGTGGAATTTGGGGATTTTGGGGCGGAATTTGCGGGTTTTGGGGCGAATTTGGGGGTTTTGGGGCGGAATTTGGGGGTTTTGGGGCGGAATTTGCGGGTTTTGGGGCGAATTTGGGGGTTTTGGGGCGGAATTTGGGGATTTTGGGGCGGAATTTGGGGGTTTTGGGGCGGAATTTGGGATTTTGGGGCGGAATTTGGGTGTTTGGGGGTGGAATTTGGGGGTTTTGGGGCGGAATTTGGGGATTTTGGGGCGGAATTTGGGGATTTTGGGGATTTTGGGGCGGAATTTGGGGATTTTGGGGCGGAATTTGGGGGTTTTGGGGCGGAATTTGGGGGTTTTGGGGTGGAATTTGGGGGTTTTGGGGCGGGATTTGGGGATTTTGGGGCGGAATTTGGGGATTTGGGGGTGGAATTTGGGGATTTTGGGGCGGAATTTGGGGGTTTTGGGGCGGAATTTGGGGGTTTTGGGGCGGAATTTGGGGATTTTGGGGCGGGATTTGGGGATTTTGGGGCGGAATTTGGGGGTTTTGGGGCCGAATTTGGGGATTTTGGGGCAGAATTTGGGGATTTCGGGGCGGAATTTGGGGGTTTTGGGGCCGAATTTGGGGATTTTGGGGCGGAATTTGGGGATTTTGGGGCGGAATTTGGGTGTTTGGGGGTGGAATTTGGGGGTTTTGGGGCGGAATTTGGGGATTTTGGGGCGGAATTTGGGGGTTTTGGGGCGGAATTTGGGGATTTTGGGGCGGAATTTGGGGATTTGGGGCGGAATTTGGGGGTTTTGGGGCGGAATTTGGGGGTTTTGGGGCCGCTCCGTTCCGTCCCTGCCCGGGAGCAGCTGCAGCAGCTGCGCCCCCCCCCCCCCCCCCCGGCCGGGATTAAGGGGATTTGGGGATTTGGGGGATTTGGGGATTTTGGGAATCCGGCCCCGATCCCGAACGTCCTTCCCGAGCCTTCGGAGCGGCGGCGGCCGGAGAGGGACCCCGAGCCCGGCCCCGATTCCCGGCCCAAATTATCCCAAATCCCAAATTCCCGGTCCCAGCCCGATCCCAAATCCTGAATCCTGAATCCCAGATCCTGAATCCCGAATCTCCGGTCCCAAATCCTGAATCCCGAATCTCCCATCCCAAATCCCGAATTCCCGATCCCAGACCCCAAATCCTGAGTTCCCGATCCCATCCTGATCCCAAATCATCCCAAAGCCCAAATCCTGAGTTCCCGGTCCCACCCCCATCCCAAATCACCCCAAATCCTGAATCCTGAATCCCAAATCCTGAATCTCCCATCCCAAATCCCGAATTCCAGATCCCATCCTGATCCCAAATCCTGAATCCCAAATCTCCTACCCCAAATCCTGAGTTCAGGATCCCATCCTGATCCCAAATCATCCCAAATCATCCCAAATCCCGAATTCCCGATCCCAGCCCGATCCCAAATGACGGATCCCAAATCCCGAATTCTGGATCCCAGCCTGACCCCAAATCATCCCCAATCACCCCAAATCCTGAATCCCAAATTCCCGATCCCAGGTCCCAAATCCTGAATTCCGGATCCCAATCTGATCCCAAATCACCCCAAATCCTGAATCCCAAATCCTGAATCCCGAATCTCCCATCCCAAATCCTGAATCCCCAATCTCAGATCCCAAATCCTGGATTCCGGATCCCATTCCGATCCCAAATCATCCCAAACCCCAAATCCTGAATCCCAAATCCCAAATCCCAATCCCCAAACCCCAAATCCCAATTCCTAAACCCCAATCCCATCCCACTTCCAAACTCCGGCCTCCAAATCCCAAAATCCAACCCCCAAATCCCAAATATCCCAAACCCCCAAACCCCCAAACCTCAAAAATCCCAAAACCCCAAACCCCAAAAATCCCAAATCCCAACCCCCAAACCCCCAAACCCCAAAAATCCCAAATCCCAAACCCCAAACCCCAAAAACTCTAAAACCCCAAACCCCAAATCCCAAAAATCCCAAAAACCCCAAACCCCAAAAACCCCAAACACCCCAAACCCCAAAAATCCCAGACCCCAAATCCCAAAACCCCAAAATCCCAAACCCCAAACCCCAAAAACCCCAAACCCCAAAAATCCCAAATCCCAAATCCCAAACCCCAAAACTCCCAAATCCCAAACACCCCAAACCCCAAAAATCCCAGATCCCAAATCCCAAAAACCCCAAATCCCAAAAACCCCAAACCCTGGGGCAGAATTCCCGGAACCTGGGTGAGTTTTCCTTTTGGGATCTGGGCTGGGAAAATTCGGGAATTTTGGGGGATTTGGGGAAATTTTGGGGGATTTGGGGAAATTTTGGGGTTTTGGGGGTTTGGGATCAGGAATGGATTTGGGGGAAATTTGGGAATTTGCACGGAATTTTTGGGATTTTTTTTAGGGATTTCTTATGGGATTTTTGTGGGATTTTAATGGGATTTTTAGGGAATTCTTGGGAATTTTTTAGGGGATTTGTGATGGGATTTTTGTGGGATTTTTAGTGGGATTTTAATGGGATTTTATTGGGATTTTAATGGGATTTTTAGGGAATTCTTTGGGAATTTTTTAGGGGATTTGTGATGGGATTTTTGTGGGATTCTTAAGTGATTTTAATGGGATTTTAATGGGATTTTTAGGGAATTTTTATGGGATTATTCTGGGATTTTAATGGGATTTTTGGGAATTTTGTTTGGATTCTTGGGGAATTTAAATGGGATTTTAATGGGATTTTTAGGGGATTTTAATGGGTTTTTAATGGGATTTTAATGGATTTTTAATGGAATTTAATGGATTTTTAAATGGGATTTTAATGGGATTTTAATGGAGTTTTTATGGAATTTTTATGGAATTTTAATGGATTTTAAATGGCATTTAAAATCGGATTCTTGGCAAATTTTTATGGAATTTTAATGGGATTTTAATGGATTTTTAAATGGAATTTTAATGGGATTTTAATGGAATTATAATGATTTTTAAAGGGAATTTTAATGGGATTATTCTGGAATTTTCATGGATTTTTTTGTGCATTTCAATGGAATTTTCATGGAATCCTTTGGGAGATTTTAGGGAATTGATGTGGAATTTTACAGGAATTTTAATGGATTTTTATGGGAATTTTAAGGGAATTCTTAGGGAATTTTTATGGAATTATTCTGGGATTTTAATGAGATTTTAAATGGGATTTTATTTGGATTCTTGGGGAATTTTTATGGAATTTTAATGGGATTTTTAGGGAATTTTAATGGATTTTTAAATGGGATTTTTATGGGATTTTAATGGGATTTTAATGGGATTCTCAGGGGATTTTTATGGAATTATTGTGGAATTTTCATGGAATTTTTTGGTGCATTTCAATGGAATTTTCATGGAATCCTTTGGGAGATTTTAGGGCATTGATGTGGAATTTTATGGGAATTTTGAGGGAATTTTTATGGAATTCTTAGGGGATCTCAGTGGGTTTTTAATGGGATTTGAATTTGGGGAATTCGGGGATCGGGAATTTTTGGGATCGGGAATTTTGGGATTTGGGAATTTGGGAATTTTGGGGATCAGGAATTTTGGGATTTAGGGATTTGGGAATTTTGGGGATCAGGAATTTTGGGGTTTGGGAGTTTTGGGGATCGGGAATTTGGGGATTTGGGATTTGGGGATTTTTGGGATTTTGGGGATTGGGAATTTTGGGATTTGGGAATTTTGAGGATTCAGGAGTTTTGGGGATCAGGAATCTTGGGAATTTTGGGGATCGGGAATTTTGGGGATTGGGAACTTTGAGATTTGGGAATTTTGGGGATTGGGGGTTTTAGGGGGATTGGGAATTTCAGGATTTGGGAATTTCGGGGATTTGGGAATTTGTGGATCAGGAATTTTGGGGATTTGGGAATTTTGGAGATCAGGAATTTGGGGATTGGGAATTTTGGGATTCCCTGGCAAACCGGGCCCGTTCTGGATTCCCAGGAGGATTTTTGGGATGCGATTTCCAAAATTCCCCCAAATCCCAAATCCGGGATCCCCTTGGGAATTTTCCCAGGAATTTTCCCGGTTTTTTATCGACTCAAAAATCCCGGGAATTCCCCTGAATCCCAAAAAATTCCCGGATCACGAGGAGGCGTTTCCCGGGGATTTTGCCGCAACCCAAAATTCCCCCCAAAAAATTCCCAAAAAACCCTTTGGGAAAAAAAAAAAAAAATTCCCTCCATTCCCATTTTTCCAGACGCAAAATTCCCGATTTTTTTTTTTTTAATTTTTGGGGATTTGGGGGGGTTTTTTGGTTTTTTTTAGGATTTAGCGGTTTTGGGGGTTTTTGGGGGTTTGGGGTTTTTTTTGTTTTGTCTTTTGGGGGTTTTTTGGGTTTTTTTTGGCTTTTTGGGGTTTTTTTTGGTTTTTGTTTGGTTTTGGGGCTTTTGGGGGTTTTTGGGGGGGTTAGGGTTTTTTGGGGTTTTTTTGGGTTTTTAGGGTTTGGGGGTTTTGGGTTTTTTTGGGGGGTTTTTTGGGGTTTGTTTTGTTTGGGGATTTTGGGGTATTTTTTAGTTTTTTGGGGTTTTTTTTTGTTTGTTGGGGGTTGGGGTTATTTGGGGTTTTTGGGTTTTGTTTTGGGGATTTCGGGGTTTTTTTGGGTTTTTAGGGTTTTGGGGTTTGGGGTTTTTTGGGGAATTTTTGGGGTTTTTGGGGGTTGGGTTTATTGGGGGTTTTTTTGGGTTTTTTTTTGGGGGGTTGGGTTTTTTGGGGGTTTTTTTGGGTTTTTTTTGGGGAATTTTTGGGTTTTTTGGGGGGTTTTTTTTGGGTTTTTTGGGGAATGTTGGGTTTTTTGGGGGTTTTTTTTTTGGGTTTTTTGGAGGGGGTTGGGGGCGTTTGGGGTTTTTTGGGGCTTTTTGTTTCTTTCGGTTTTGAGGTTTTGGGGGGCTTGCGGGAGTTGGGTTTTTGGGTTTTTTTTGTGGGGTTTTTGTTGCCGTTTTTTGTTGTTTGGGGTTTTTTGGGGTTTTTTTAAAGGGTTTGGGGGATTTTTAGGGGTTTTGGGGAGGGTTAGGAGTTCTGGGTTTTTTTTGGTTTTTGGGGAATTTTTGGGGTTTTTTGGGGGGGCGTTGGGTTTTTTGGGGTTTTTTTTTTGAGTTTTGGGGGTTTATTGGGGTTTTTTGGGGTTTTTTTTGTAGGTTTGGGGTTTTCTGGGTTTTTTCTGGTTTTTTTGGGGTTTTTTTTTCAGTTTTTTGGAGGTTTTTGGGTTTTGGGGGGGGTTATTCGGGTTTTTTGTTTGTTTTTGAGGGTTTGGGGCATTTTTGGTGGGGGGTTTGGGAGTTTTGGGGGGTTTGGGGGGTTTTGGGGGATATTTCTGGGATTTCTGGGGTTTAGGGTTTTTTAATTATTTTTTATTTTTATTTTTTATTATTTTTTTATTTTTTATTTTTTATTTTTTATTTTTATTTTTATTTTTTTTATTTTTTTATTTTTTATTTTTTTATTTTTGTGGGGGTTTGGGGGCTTTTTGGGTGGTTTTTTTGGGGTTTTTTTTGTTGGTTTGTTTTTGTCGTTTGTGGGGTTTGGGATATTTTGTTGTTTTTTGGGGGGAGTGTATTTTGGTTTTTTTGTGGCGGTTTGGGTTTTTTGGGGTTTTTTTTTGTTGTTTTTTGGGGGTTTGGTTTTTTGGGCGTTTTAGGGTTTTTTTAGGTTTTTGGGGGGTTTGGGTTTTTGTGGGTTTTTTGGGGGGGGGGGCGGGGTTGGAGGGTTTTTTTGGGGTTTTTTTGAGTATTTTTATGTTTTTTCTGGTTTTTTTGGTTTTTTTTCGGAGCCAAACCGCGGCGCTTCCCCTCCCGATCCCGATTTCTCCCCCCCGCGCGCTCCGGGCCGGCATTCCCGGCATTCCCGGCATTCCCGGGCCGTTCCCGGCGCTCTCCTGGGAGATGCTGCCGCTGCCCGGAGCCGGTAGCGCCCGAACCCCGGGAATTTTTTCCCAATTTTCCCATTTTTTCCCTCATTTCTGGCTCGGGATCAGGATGAGGGCGGGGAGAGGATTTTTTCCCGATTTTTTAATTTTTATTTTTATTTTTCCCGATTTTTTTATTTATTTTTCCCGATTTTTTTTTTTTTTTTATTTTTATTTTTCCCGATTTTTCCCGGATTTTTTTTTTTTTTCCCCAGGATTTTTTGGGAACGCGGGAGGAGGGGGAGGGGCAGGAATTCCAAGGGGATGCGGGGGTTTGGGAAATTCTGGGAATTCCGGCCGGGATTCGCTGCCTCCGCTCCGCGGGGAGGGCTCGGGGAGGCGGAGCTCGGGGAATTGGCCCGGGTTTGATGGGATTGGCCCGGGTTTGGGGGATTTATCCCGGGTTTGGTGGAATTGGCCCGGGTTTGAGGGAATTGGCCCGGGTTTGGTGGAATTGGCCCGGGTTTTGGAGATTTGGCCCGGGTTTGAGGGATTTATCCCGGGTTTGAGAGATTTATCCCGGGTTTGATGGAATTGGCCCGGGTTTGAGGGATTTATCCCGGGTTTGATGGGATTTATCCCGAGTTTGGGGGATTTATCCCGGGTTTGAGGGAATTGGCCCAGGTTTGATGGGATTTATCCTGGGTTTGAGGGAATTGGCCCGGGTTTGATGGGATTTATCCTGGGTTTGATGGGATTTATCCTGGGTTTGAGGGATTTATCCTGGGTTTGATGGAATTGGCCTGGGTTTTAGGGATTTATCCCGGGTTTGATGGAATTGGCCCGGGTTTGAGGGATTTATCCCGAGTTTTGGAGATTTGGCCTGGGTTTGAGAGATTTATCCCGGGTTTGAGGGAATTGGCCCAGGTTTGATGGGATTTATCCCGGGTTTGGGGGATTTATCCTGGCTTTGATGGGATTGGCCCGGGTTTGATGGAATTTATCTTGGGTTTGATGGGATTTATCCCGGGTTTGATGGAATTGGTCCGGGTTTGATGGAATTAGTCGGGGTTTTAAGGCTCTATCCCGGTTTTCCAGGATTTAGCCCGGATTCTGTGGAATTATCCCATTTCTCCAGGCCCTATCCCGGTTTTTATTGAGTTTATCCCAGTTTTTATGAGTTTATCCCGGATTTCCAGACTCTATCCCGTTTTTTTTAAGGCTCCATCCCGGTTTTTAAGGATTTATCCCGGGTTTTATGGAACTTTACTGATTTTTAAGGATCTATCCCGGTTTTTCAAGGCTTTATCCCTGCTTGCCAGGATTTATCGCGGCTTTCATGGATTTATCCTGTTTTTTATGGAATTAGCACGGTTTTTATGGAGTTTTCCTGGTTTTTCAGGCTCTATCCCAGTTTTTAAGGCTCTATCCCGGTTTTCCAGGATTTATCCCTATTTTCCAGGCTCTATCCCACTTTTTAAGCCTCTATCCTGGGTTTTATGGAATTATCCCAATTTTTCCAGGATCTATCCCAGTTTTTATGGAATTATCCCAATTTTTCCAGGACTTATCCCAGTTTTTAAGAGTTTATCCTGGTTTTTCCAGGCCCTATCCCGGTTTTTATGGAATTATCCCAATTTTTCCAGGATTTATCCCGATTTTCCAGGCTCTATCCCAGTTTTTATGGATTTATCCCAGTTTTCCAGGCTCTATCCCGGTTTTTAAGCCTCTATCCCGGTTTTATGGAATTATCCCAATTTTTCCAGGATTTATCCCAGTTTTCCAGGATTTCTCCTGGTTCTCCTGGATTTATCCCAGTTTTTAGGATTTTATCGCAGTTTTTATGGAATTAGCCTGTTTTTTATGGGATTTTC
>JADMLD010000546.1:0-409493 GCA_017589585.1 Phylloscopus whistleri
TTGCTGCTGACCATCACACTTCCCAGATTTCTCCTGGCCTCTCTGCTCAGCCCACACATGCAGTGAGCAGAGAAGCATTTCCCCTCATGGGTTGTGGTCAGTGGGTTTTATTTCAAGATATCTGCTGAATAACACTTTCTGTATTCAAGCCCATGTTTCATTTTAAACAACTCAGTCGTCCAAAGTGCACACAGAAAATTTTAAGCAGGTTTGTGATGGGAAAACATTGAATTTTAGCATTAAATATAACGATTTGGTGGTAGTTCTTGGAACTTAATGCAAGTTCTTGGAATTATTCTGGCAGTCAAGTTATTTCATGATAAGAAAGGAAGGTAGGAATGATGTCCCTCCTTTTTCTATTTACACCTCCTTTCCTCCCACAGTGTAAGATGAGATTACACCCAAAAGATGGAAAGTTTTCTTATCATTCTGTCCCTAAAGGGAGAACCAGCACATTAACAAAGTGCTGAGAAGCAGGAGATCGACTTCAGAAAATATCAATTTCTTGTTTCTATGGCCGCAACATGATGTAGTATTGCATAACATAACACAAATTAAGGAATTAAATTGGTTTCATTTCATCTGATTTCCTGGCAGCCTTTAATGTTAAGTATTTACTAAAGAGGCAATTGGGATGCATGCAGCATTCAGAATTATAATTTATTAACACATCCTCAGTAGTGGCACACATTATCTTCCAGAGTCTCACCTGTAAATTTCTGGGCTAAATCAGGTTCTGTCCCAACAGCACCAGTCTCAAGACACACAGTGGTGGTTTCAACCAGCAGATTTCCAGCACTCTGCGACATTTACCTTTATTCTGCATTTTTTTCATTAACACACAGAGGTAATTGCTTAAAGGGAGCTTTAAAATTAATGCTATAAATACAAATTTGGGGTTTGCAGGGCGCCGCGCCGCAGACTTTCACTGAGTCAACAAAACCCTAAGTTTGCCACTCTCCACTAAACAACACGCAGGCAATTTGCTAATAATGAATAATAATATATTTTAATGGCTCCTTGGTTTGCTGGGCCACAGATTTGATTTAAGTGTGGCTGGGGGCTGCCCTGTCCCCTGCAGACATGGCCAGGAGAGGTTGTGAAAGGGGCTGGGGTTGGAGCTTTTGTTTCAGAGAAACTCCATGGATGTGCTTCTGAGGGAGGTTTCATCTCGTTCCTATGTCCACGCTGAAGGAGCACTAATAATGCCAAGCTGCTGTAGCTACTAAATTTCCCATCACATAATTAAAATTAGCAGTGTTGGGACTTCACGCTGTGTGCTCTACAACAAGGGAAATGTTAATATTGCAGGGTTTGGAGGGAAGGAAAGGAAAACTTCCTGGTTTTTTAACAGCAGCAGACACATTCCGAGAGCAGGTAGGGAGGTAACTGTTTCCAGTGATGTCTTTCAAAGTCCAGACACACCATTCCTGATTATTCCAATGGTTTGAACAGCCCTACAAAAACCACTCTACTGTGTTTGGGACCTTGACTGTCCTCTGTGCACCACAAACCAGGTAACCCATGTGGATCTCTCCCTAGAGCATTGCAATCCACTGAGGAATGGGGATGAGGAAAAAAAAAAAAAAAGATATTTTAATATATTTTTACCACAAACAACTACTCCAAATATAGCCTTAAAAGGTGTTAGATTTTTTTTTCCTCCTTCATTTTACATAAAGCTCAACTCAAGGACATATTGCCTCCTGCCTTCCCCTGACACAAAGTGTATTTACAGTAGGGCCTAAAAGTTTTTTTACTCCAGTTTCTCAGTCCAACACTCTTGAATTCGATTAATGGAGACATTCGAGCACTTATGTCAAGTTATGCTGCATATAAATGGGGATAAAAGGATTACCAGGTTATAAATCAGTTGAGAGATTCAGGGATATAAATCTCAGGGACACTGGGCTTCAGCCTTAATGGAAATGCAGAATTCCATTGGCTAATCACAATTTAGATTGCTACCAGATACATCACTGAGTTTCACTGGGTGTCCTAAAAAATATACCTCCGTGGTATTGAGGAGAGGTGTGAAAATTAGAAAGAAAACCTTTGAAGGTATCCCAAAAAATATGCTTCCATGTTTGCAGCAAACTTGGAAGCAAATTGTGCTGAAAAAATGATTTTTTTTTTAGACAAGGAATTAAGCTACATCATTGTGGTAGTAGAAGTCATTGTTCTTTTTTATATGGTTGATACAAAATAAGAGGATATTCTACCTAATATCATCTCTTAGAAAAGTAGATTTCTTTATCTCAGAGAAAAATAGGTGCAGAGGTAAGTATAGAAAACCATACATGTACAGAAATGCAGAACTTGTGTGAAAGTTGTGTTACGGCCAAGGTGAAAAATGTTTTACAACGCCTTGAGTCCCTTAAGGAACTTCAGTTTTGCAGAAATATAGCTTTTTAAAAAAGAGAAAAAAAGAGAATTCCTTGCCTTTGACAAAATAGTGCAAGACAGAGAGAAGGCTCCAACATGCAGAAAAGAAAAGTGAATATTGCAGATACCCTGCTTGTTTCTTCTGGAGAGGAGATTAATCGGTCAAAAGGGAGAAATCTCAAAACTGGTGCTGAGAAAGAGAGAAGGGGGAGCAACAGCTGGGAAGAAACCAGAAATCTTCACTTCAGCACCGCTGGGAAAGGGGGAAGGACTTTGTGGGAACACCAAGGCTCCACTCTCCTCGGGGTCAGATAACTTCTGGCTGCGTTTGACAGAGAACATCTCTGCTGAGCCCTGGAAGAACTTCGAGCCAAGGAGAAGTGGTGGGAAAGGGAAGGCTGGGCTGGATCAGGGAAAATGTAAAGGACAGTTCCTACCCAAAGGGTCCCCTGGGAGTTTATAAAAGCAATATGTAATTCTTAGAACCAATCAAAGACAAACAAGTCGAAAACAACTCAACTCATGCGCTGATTATCTGAGGGCTTTTGCAGGCTATGATGTATTTTAAGCTTATCTAACACCTCATATTATCATTAAAATGACCTAATGTTCAGCTAAGCATTGCTCTATCTTCTAGATATGAGTGGGGTAACTCTATTTTAGAGGCTTTGTTTTGTTACAAACAAGTGATATTAGAAATCCCGTTGTACTAGCACAAAACCTCTCCACCGAGAGGCTCTTGTGTGTTTCCATAAATGTTGCAGTGCATTTCCACACCCAAGCAAACACTTCCAAATAAGGGAAAAGGGGGTTCAGTTTCACCCCTGACTTTTAAGGAAGAAGCACCAGAACTTTCTGCGTTTCTCTCACCATGGTTGGCTCAGTGCTGGGATGGGAGCACCTACTGAGTTTTGAAATGTTTCTCAAAGCCTGTGGCTGTTTCTATTGGGCAGCAAGCCAAATCGTCCCTCCTTGATCGTTGTACACTCAAGAAGGAGCACAGATGTGCTCAGGCGTTTTGGGGTGGCTCAGCCAGGTGTAAGGGCTTTCCTGCACCCGCGCACATCGTTTGGTTTTTGCATCGTTCATTATTTTATCATTTATTAAAACCTTTTGTTTCTTCAAAGCACACCTGATCAAGGACACTGGCACAGCACCACGTTATGAGTGAAAATTGGGGCTCACCATGAAATGTCTGAGAAGGTATTTTTTAAAAAACATGGTTAATTTTAAGATAAAGCAAAGAAACAACTGAGTGGAAGGAGTGGGGGTCATTTCCAGCTGCTCCTTCATAGTGTGCTTTGGCTCAAGGCCAAGGAGACTGGAGGGGAGACCCTGTCATAAAATACCTTTTACTAACTTTTTCTTCTTTTTTTTTAATAGTAAAGATTTAGAAGCACTTTGGTATTATCTGACAAGGTTGGGGCCTTTTGGAATCCCCACCCTTCCTTTTTGGTAGGCAGCCAAATTTATACACCACGTACGACATATTTTAATTTAAATAGTCAATTATTGCCTAAAATATCTCCAGTGGTATGCATAGACTGCAAAATTCATGGTTTGGTACATTTTTATGAAATGTTTCAGTTGTTATTTGGAAGGATCTTGGAAATCCAGGGATTTTGAAGAAGAGAGGAAAGAGTTGCACCCTGTTAGATTTGCTCTGCCACAACAGATGTCAGTAAAAACACAATAACAATGGAGTTACCACTATTTTTTAAAATATCCTCCATAATTTATAGCATCCCCCATTCAATGCCTTGTTTACAAACAGAACAATCGTTATTGTCTATTCCAGGCCTTTTGAATCCTCAGAATTTGAGATTAAATATATCAAATTTTGACTCATTCAGCACAGAAATTTTAGTGAGTATAGTGATAAGTGGTTCTGAAAGCAAGCTTTCCTCAGATATTTAGTCCTAAGAGGAAACCCTTGCCCTAAGAATATAAATTTACTTTTCACCATTTCCCAATATTAATATTATTCCTCATATAAACACTAATTATTGGCCAGACCAAAGACCCCTGAAGTCATTCCATGGCTTATCCCATTTATACCAAACTGTCTGAACATTCCAACAGCCTCTAACAGAACACAAGAACTACCTTGTAGGAAAGAAAAGGGTGGGGGAAAAAGCATTTTCCTCAAGTTTGATTTTATCATCATTATTATCCCAAAGCTTTTGCGAAGCATAGCAGCTGTTTGTCACAAATAACACTAAAAAGAAAGGATTTGTAACTGTAATTTTTGCACTCTTTACTTACTTGGGGCCATTTACTAAAGTAAATTACAGCCAGGAGTGGTTATTGTGCTAATGCAGGAAGAATCTGCCCTTTATAACTGCAAAATTTCATAATAATGTGTTTTACAGTGTGGTCCAAACCTGATTACTCAGAGAAAGGACAATAAAGAATGAAAGCAGATGCTCATTAGGAACCCTACAATATCAATGAAAAAAAATTACTAAAAAATTAAACATCATATTGAATGACGAAATGGAAGATGGAGTTCTTGAGATCTTATTTTTATAATATAAGGGTGAGACAAAAATACAGATCTATTTTTCTAAAAACATGAAACTGAGCAGAAAGAGTATCTTGATATATAATTGCAAAGATTCATTATACTTTCCCTATTTTACTCTTTTGGAGTGTTGTTTTTCACAAATTTCATTTTTATTTCATTTGTTTTTTCCAAAATTTTAGGGATTTTTTTTAATTTTTAAAATTTTGTAATTATTTTTCTATTTTGTTTTTGAATAAGCTTGGGAAGATTTATGGGACAATGCAACAAAGCAGCAAACCTCAAAATTAAAATAACTCTAGTAATAAAAAAATAAATGTTGTTATTCATACTAATAAAAATGTACTAATTAAATTCAAAGAATAACCACTTTTATAAAAAAAAATAATAAAACTAGAACTGAACCCCAGCAGATGAGAAATTGTCAGGGAAAGGATTTAAACCTGACTCTCAACTCTGAGCATCCCCACCCAGACTCAGCATTAAATCCTATTTCTTGGTATCATATGGAAAGAATCTTCTTGAATTTTCAGACTGAATGTTAAAATTTCGACACTGGAGGCAAGGAAAAAAACGAGCAGCAAAAACAAAAGGGTGCAACCACGAGCTGGGCTCAAAAATCCAACCCCTTCTGCACGGGAAATTGTGTGTTTGATGTGGAATCACAAACACCAAGTGAACCTGAAACCATCCAGGCTTGGTACTTCAGAGCACAGCTGGAATTTACAGCCAAAACTGATTCCTGAACACGTACCTGTGAAATTAATACTTCCCTCCTTTTAATCATTTTCCTACATCTTTAATCTTACCATAACCTGATCCTCAATAGAAAATTGTCAGTAAATTTCCTTTGTTTCTGCCCATTCTGGGGCATGACAAATACACCAGAATTCAGTGCAGCCTCATACGTTGGAAGAAATGGTTTCCATCAATTTCCATTTCTCCTATTGCAGGAACTCCTTTTCAACAGGAAAAATTCCCATCCATACATTCATGTACATGTATCAATGCATCTGCCTGAAGTATTAGGAAAGTAAAGAACAAATGTATTTTTACCACAAAGTTCTGTATAAGTGCATGTACATTTATTCATAAAATTGATGTATATTTACATACCTAAATCCATTTTTATATAGATCTACATTTCTGCTTCCATGTGTTCACGTGTTTGCATGTATAAACACAAAAATATAATATATAGGCATATGTATGTATCCCTCTGATCTCCTTTCCTCACCAACTGCAGCCCTTTATTCAGTGAAAGTTTCCAAGTGTCTGCACATTTATTTCTGGATAAAAGAAGCAGTTTGAGCTCCTGACCACCATTCCCTAACAAATAATTCTTTGTGGCTGTAATTAAGATGGCTCTGAAAGACTGCTGGGATGTCTTAGTGGTCTGGAGAGCACTCCCCCCCCCCCCTGAAACAAAATCCTTTATCACATTTTTGAATTAATTATAAAAGTTAAAAATTAAATCTTTCTTGTGTCCCCCATAATAATCCTCCCAGATCAGTTTTTGTCCATATTAATGGAGAACACATCCCTAGTAAGATTTAATTTCAAACTTTTATAATTATGGTTAAAATTAAATCTTACTGTGGCTGTATTACACATTAACATGAATGAAAGCCAGCCTAGGAGGATTATCAATGGTACTCCAGCACGATTTATTTTTAACTTTTGCAATTAATTAAAATCTTTGGATAAAGATCTTGTTTTGGAGTGGGGGAGTCCTATTAAGATGAAGCCCATGAAGTGTTTCCATTCTTGTGCAGGGTATTGAAGATGGGAAGGCAAAGGCTGGGAGCTCAGGGAGATCATCCAATAAATCATTCCTCCCTGGCAGAGCAAGACTTAGTTCTGAGCTGCTTCTGCTCTGGAGAAAATGGTACTAACGCATCAAAACAGCAGTTTGCTCCTAAAAAACACTCAGCAACACCCAACAAGCTTGGAGACAACCTCACACCACCCAGAGTACCATGAGAGGCATCATCCCATTCCAGTTCTCCCTTTTTCTCTCATTAAAAAAAATATATTTTTAAGAGTAAAATTACTTCCCCTCTTTTATTTTTGTGGTTTTCCCCATCAGAAATGAATTTAGCACGAGGTCTCCCTCACACTCAGCTTTGCTGCACCAGCTGTGCTTTGCCAGGCAAAAAAGGGATGAAGCTCCCAGGCATCTTCATCTCCAGCCATGCTGAGTCCCTCAGGGCTCAGGTTTTTCTCTCTCACTGCACACAAATGTCTCCCAACCTTCTGTGCTGCCCCAGGTGAAGCACAGCCCCTGTGGGAGAGGCCACTGGGAGAGTCTCGCTGGGAATGGTGGAGTTTGGAAAAGACCCTTCAGACCACCAAGTCTGATCATAAACCCAATACTGGGTTTAAACACCAAGTCCACCCCTAAATCGTGTCCCCAAGAGCCATGTGCTCTCCTGGCACCAGCTGGGGATGAGCAGAACTTAAAATAAGCAGAATAAAACATTGTTTGAGGGGTTTTTTTTCCCCTCAGAGATGTTTCTTCAGTCAATGGCTTTATTCTTCCATGATCAAATCTCTTACTCTGCTGAAAAGTTATAGTAAGCCAGAAATTATTTAAATTCTCTCTGAGGAGCCAACACAGAGTTTGCAATAAGGGCTTTGCAGCACCTGGCTTTTGTAACAACATTTTGTTTAGAATCAGTTCTGCCCCTGGATCCGTGGGAGTGCTCCAGGCCAGGTTGGATGGGGTTTGGAGCAACCTGGGATAGTGGAAGGTGTCCCTGCCCAAGGCAGGAGTGGCACAAGAGGAGCTTTAAGGTCTCTTTCAACCCAAATCGTTCTGGGATTGTGTAAAATGTGCCTTGGGGAAAAATAAGCAGAAAGAGAAGCTGAGAAAAGACAAGGCCCAGAGAGAGAAACAGTCCTAGCCAGAGTCTGAATTAAATCTATGAAAGGGATCACACTTGGCTGGAAACAAAAGTGCTGTCTCCTACATGATTCTTTCAGCAATCAGGAAATGGGAACTTGCCCATTCTTTGTAAATATGAAAGTATTTATATTGCATCAAAAGGATCTGATTCCACTATCGTGTTTTTCTTCTAAGACAAACCGCAGAGCCCAAAAACTTTGGCTAACCTCATTCCTCTCAGTGATTTGCTTGAAGTTGCATTGAAAGAATATCTCAGTTTGTGCTTTCCAGAAAATATCACCTGAAAAACAAAATATTTATCAGTAACACTGTAAGGGGAGGGTCTGGTTTTAACATGGAGAGGAGGCCAGGAGGAGCAGAGAAAACATAACCTTGCACGTCCACCTTGGAAAATCCAACAAAACTGCAATGAAAACATGAATGGCTTTTGTAAAACCAGAGGCTAAGACATCCTCACTTGTTCCTCTGTCCTTAAGGAAATAATTTTGCAACATTTTGGTGTAAGTAATTTTCTGTAGGCATTCGGTCATCAAGCACTTAAGTTCTTCTGGAAGGAAAGGGAGAAATACCTCATTTTTGGTAATTATTAAGCACAGAATTACTGACTATACAAGTGAAAGGAAGATTGTCCCTAATACCAATAAATCCATATATATCTATATAATACATATATTAATGAGGAGAGGGTATTGTCCTCTCTTCGCCTTCCCAAAATGAAAGAGTATCCATATATGGTATTTCCATGTAGGAATATCATACCTAGTCCTCAAATAAGAATTCTGGTCAGTTCTGACACAACAAGGAACAAGCTGTTCTACAAAGAAGGAGTGAAAAATCACTCCAGGAAAGCTTCAACTATTGAATGACAGTTCCTTAAACAATCTCCTCCTGATTTGCTGGCACCTCTTTTTTTGTTTTCCCATGAGCAGAGGTCTCCCATGCCAAGGGCCATCCTCATCCCCTGTTTTCTACTGGAAGCAGTCACCTACATCTAAGCAAAGCTTAATTTCAAAAAGAAAAACAAAACAGCAAACGAGTCACTTGTAGATTTTCTTCCCTTTCCTTGCTTGTTGCCCTGTGCATTCCATAATTATTTATTTGGGGATGTCCTGTAAGCCATGTCATCACCAGTGCCGAGGAATTTTCTGGGAATGGCTTGAAATGCTTCCAGTCAAGCTCCAGACTTAACATCTCCAGAAGAAAAACTAATGTTTCTACCACATACTTTATTAAGCCCTTTAGGTCCTTTTACAAGAGAGGAAATACCAATTAACGTATAATTTAGCAGAACAAAATATTATCCCATTTCAACCAGCACCCACTTCCTTGAAGTTTATTCAAGCATTAATAACCATTTAATGCAATTTAACTACACTGAGGTATCCGTTACATTAATATCATATATCCATCAGGAAATTAGAGTTTTGTCTCTATGAATTTTGTATTACAAGAAAGTCTTTATAATTTTATTCTGCACTTTATGGTGGCTAATTTAAGTTTGGAAATGGTTCGGATAACTTCCCAGTCTCTCTCTTCTGCACTCTAATATGACTAACAAATTGTTACTGATGTTAAAAGATCATGAACACATCATTTATTAAACAGGGCTGGAGAGAGAAGTTTGAAAGAAGAGTGCATTTCCCAGATAATCCCTTTGTTTCCAGGAGCTGACATCCAACCATGGGAACAAACTCC
The DNA here is from genome assembly GCA_017589585.1 of Phylloscopus whistleri. Classification (NCBI taxonomy): domain Eukaryota; kingdom Metazoa; phylum Chordata; class Aves; order Passeriformes; family Phylloscopidae; genus Phylloscopus; species Phylloscopus whistleri. The sequence continues at coordinate 9,513 of JADMLD010000546.1, forward strand.
ATGGGCTGGGATGCTCAAGACCCTGGGCTCCACAGGAGTGGAAAAAAACTCAAAAAATATTCTTGAATTGACTCTCTCAGCCTAAAGAAGCTCCCTGCCCACTCTCCAGTAATCTTTAACATGGGCATTGGGTTGGAAGTCTGATGAAAAAGAGATTTTCCCCACCCCACCTGGTCTGGGGAGACCTCAAACCTCATGGATCCATGAGAAAAGGGAGTTGAGTTCAATGATAACCCAAGGCAAAACAGAAAATATTCCTAACATCCTCAGATGTGAGACAAACACTTGTAGGTACAGCTCCTCTGAAGTTTCTTCAGAGAAACAGAGTAATTTTGATTGTTGCAGCATGTGTTTGTTCATCTATTTAAATTTGAAGGTGATTTTACCTTTTTATTTTGACAAAATATCAGAATATACACCTAGCACTGATGAAAACAACAAGAAATAGAGTCTGAGACAATGTAAACTGATTTAAAAAAAAAAAAAACAATTTGGCAGTTAAAGGTCTTAATGGTATTTAGTGTTTAATTCTGCATCATGGATTTTACCTGAATATTTACCCAATTTTTTTTTAAAATCTTCCTCTCCCAGTTAAAGAGGAATGAGAACAGAGATTTCTCTTTCAGATTGGAGAATTTAAAGTTTTTTGTTGATGACTCCTTTCCTTAATAAGTATTTCCTAAACTGCAATCCTTTGCATATCTTTGCTTACATTTGTGCATAGCGAGATGAGCAAAAAATCTTAATTCTGACATATTATTTTATATTGATGTTAAAACATCTTCTCTCTCACAAACTGCTCTGCTCTAAAGCATGACTTTTCAGGCATGCTTTTTTTGCTCATCCTGTGAGTGCTTTTGAGGGAAAAATCAGTTGAAATGAGATGGTTTAGGTGCATCCCAAGAGATTTGCCAGCTCTGCCTGCACCTTTCTCCCCTATTCTTACATTTCTCCACAGATCCTGCAAATCACTCATTTGGTAATTTCAGTCATCACCTCCTTAAGCCACTGGAAAAAAAAGCTCAGATGCTTTTCAAGCACTGAGGATTAATTTAGAAAGAAAAGGGTTGTGTTCTGCCCTGACTGTATCCAGAAAGTTCTGTATGTGTTGGTTTGAGGGGTCAGTGCACCTGGATTAGCTGGAAAATCAGTACAATTTCAAGCATTAGGAAAGGAGACAACATCTGTAGAAATTGTCCCCTAAAAAGGGACAATTGTCCCATAAAAAGGGTTTATTGAGAGCCTGGGGTGGAGGGAAGTGACCAGCCCAATGAGAAGAACCCAAAAAATGGGTTGGACCCTCTCCCCACTGATTCCCACACAAAAACAAATTCTCAGAGCACAGATTACAACCTTGGCTGTTGGAAGGAAGAAGTCTTTGCTACAAAGCCTTTGAATGAATAAATGCTACAAAACATGCTTCTTTCTATGTCTCAGCCAGCAAGATAAGCATAAAGAAGCTTGCAAACCTCTCAAAAGCCACCAAACACAGAATATTGTAGTGCTGCTACTCCCGTGATTTCCATACCCTGGAAAAAACCCTACCCTGAGCACTCACTGCCTCTCCTCAGCCCTTCCCCAGCACAGTGCACTTTTCTGTGTCAGAAAATTACAGATTCTGTAAATATCTGAGAACAAATTTTCCTGGGGTGCACGACGGAGTCACCTGGATGCCTAAATGAGATGGAGAGTCCACATTAAATTGCTTTTACTGACAGCATCTCTGCAGAATAAAAGATACCTGTCACTTTGTTGATATGAATCTCATCCTTATTGTGCCTTTTGGCATCTCTGAATTGTTAAAGAAGCCTGAAACTGCCTTTTCTGCAAATTCTTTCCACTCTTTTAGTTCTTTTTATTTGTCCAGCAGGCTTTGGGCTTGTTAAGCTTTGCCTATTGAGGGGAAGGAAAAACAGGCCCAATGCATTTTGTAATTCCAGAAATGCTCTCTGGCCAGAGGGAAGCAGCCAAACTCTTTGGTGGGAGAGTCAGCAACAGCACACAGAGCTCAAGTTTAAGACTTAGAGAAATAATGCCATTTAGATGTCATCATTATCTTGGTTTTAATTGTTTGGTGCACATTAAATTTCTCTCTGCAGTGGCATTGACAGGTAGAAAACATCAGCATTTGTGAGAAAGGGGTCCAATAACACCATTTAATAGGGGAAAGAGGCACAGGACAGGCTCAGAAACCTTGAAGCTGGTATTTCTTTTATCTGTATTACAAAGTGTTGCACAAACAAAAAATACACCACTGCAATATGCAGAGAGGAAAAACTTGCCAAACAAAGAAAATAAAGGAAGAGCTACCAGTATCTGTCATGTTGCAATGAGTTCTGCTGGCATAAATTAATAATTCTTCTGTATTTAAATACACCCCAGGATTAAATTGTGGTTACACCAGAGGTTCCCACTCAGGTCTTGGTAATGAAATCATCAATATGATTAGTTTGAATAATCTCTGCTTTAATTTAGCCACAACTAAAACAGAAAATATATTTGCCAAGCCTCAGCCTGGAGGGAAAAAAACAGACACCAGAAACAGCATTGATGTGAAAGGAAATAATAAGTGACTGCCAGCATGGTTTACTCTGCCCAAAATTCTCATTTTAATGAACTTCAGCAGAATTTTAACCAATTTCTCAGTCTTGAAAAGCACACATATATAGGGTTTGTGGTTTTTCTTGTATATATATCTTTCACAAAATAAAATAGCTTAAATTTCGCATAGAAAGTTTAATAATGTTTCAATACATCAGTAATCCCACATCACACAGGATCACTAAATCACTGTAGAAATAAGAAACTCTTTTAAATGTAATAATTAATTAATGATTCAGGCTGCAGCTCTCATTCCTTGTACCTACTGCCACTTAATTTAATTCAATTCTAAAAGTAAAATATAATTCAGTGAACCTTTGAGGGAAAAAAACAGATATTTTCAATATTTTATGGATATGGCAGAATATATAATTAAAGTGAGCCAGATCTACAGGAATGTAAAGAAAAACTCTTGCCTAACAAAAGTCACTACTCGAAATAGTCAGTTTGGGATGCACAGTATATTGCAGGGAAGTACAGTATCATTAGTTCAATTAAACCTGCTTCAAAATAAAATTAAGCTGTGCTTTTATTTCCTAAATATGCTACTGAGAAAAAACACAGTTCGGAGAGACATCAGTGTTTTATGACAAAATGATGCAGCTTGAGCACAGTTTAATATGCCACCAACTTTACAGCTTTTTACTCCAATAAAATCCACTTGTGAACCTCTTCTAATAAAAGCCCCACATGCAAGAAAAAAATAAACTTATGCAGTTTTTTATTTTTAAACTGGTACACCAATAAAATGAGAGGAAAGAACCCAAAGAAGGACAGGAAAAAAAAAACAAACCCTGAAAAATATAAGTGTTGTATAGAAAGGGAGTAGTATGCAGGAAAAAAAATTAAAATGTTTTAATATAACAATCTAAGGTGCTGTTTTTCCTTATAAGATCTGTTGAGTGACAAGTGACATGAGGTGACACTTCAGCATAAATTAGTTTTTACCAATAACACAAACTATAATTAATATGTGCCTCTAGTCAATGACATTTTTTGACATTCTGATTGCATCCCACTAAGGACACCTGGCTTGGGAAGGGCTTTGAGGTCCCCAAGTCCCAGGTTGGACTGAAAATGTGACACCACTTTTAATAATTTGATATAAGTGAAATGCAGAGTGAATTTCTCCACAGAAGCACCCATATAATCTCCAGTGCCACTAACAGGTTTTACAGCATTCAGCTGAGGGGATAGAGAAGAAGTGAAAATTCCCATCTATTACGGCAGATGAAAAGCCAGAGAGGTTAAAATGTAGTTTTCCTTAAATATTAGTTTGCCCTGGATATTTTTAATAGAATTAAAATCAAAATAGAGAAAAAATTACTTAATATACACAGGAAAACACAATTTTTTGGGGGGACCATTTCAAAAGTGATCGGTTCTATTGCTGCAGGGCTTTGTGTGTCTCATGAACAGAAACTTAATTTTTTGTCATTAATTTCATTAATCCACCATTTGAACATTTTTTGCTTTAAATATCAGATTGGATCTTAAAAGAAAAATGGAAACTAAACATATTCTGCAAATGAAACAAGAGGCTCACAAGGGAGACAGAGTTGTTGATCTGTTTGAAGGTTGGGGCTGCCTCTTGTGTCATGTTTTGCTCCCTGACAATATCTCAAGGTAAGAACCACCTTAGAATGATCCATTTCAACCCCTGCAGAAGCCAGGCCCACAGCAATAATTATCTATTATATATTAAAAAAAAACCAAACCTAAACAAACAAACATCAGAAAACTACATGAAAAAGCAACAAAACCTCTCAGTTTTTGTAGGTTGCAGCAGTGAGCTTTGATTAGGAACAGGAAATAACCCAAACCAGATTTGGAAAACTCCCATATTCAGCCTGCTCCAGGCAACTCAATCCCAATGCCCCAGCCTGTTCCAAGGAATCAGATAAAACAATGAATCCCAAAGCATCTTCCTTAACTGATTTACACTTCCAGACATGCAAGATTCAACAAATATTAATTGAAATTCAAGCTAAATTGGTCAGAGAATGAGTTCCTAAAATGCTTTATTTAAGGAGCCCGAGAGTCTGAATTTCTTCCTTCCACCATCACTATTGGAAGTAAAATTGTACTGATGGATCAGCAAAGCCTGATAAGGAATCAAAGATTCAGTAAGTTATTTTTTCCACTTTGGAGCACTGTGGGAGAACAAAATGACATGTTCTGATACGCAGCCCTGCTGTAGCTACTGCAAGAGCTACAAGTTATGAGTTCCCAAACTTTCCTACAATTGCTTTTATAATCTCTTTCTTTTAATATTCCCTTTTTAGGCTATAACTTTAAAATTCTCTCTAAACCAATTGAGAAGCAGAAAAATAAAAAGGCAAGAAATCCAGGGATTTTACAGTAAAAGCTATAACTGTGCAAGTTTTTTTTTTTTTTTTTTTGAGTAGTTCTTCTGCTAAAAAGCAGAAGGGAGAGAAAGCCGAAATTTGAAAGTGTTGAAGGGAAATAGGCCCTTTGTTGAATATATTTAAGAAAAAGCATTGATATGGAACTTCTCAGTGTGCTCTCTAAATTCTTTAATACCACATGGCATGATTCACAGCTTCTGTTTTCCTACCAGAGCTTTTCCAAAACTTTCCTTTCGAGACGTTGCCCGAAGTTTTCTCAGGCATGTGAATGGGATTTCTCTTGGCCTGATAGTTCTGCTACACATTTCCCCCTTCCAATAACTATTAAGCATCCTCAGGTGCCAAGCAGTTCACATAATTGAGAATTTGGGTATTTCATTCTGGGTTTATGCAGGGGAAGAATTAATCCTTTAGTCACTCACACTTCACATGCATTCACTCAGAAAGCCGGGGGTGTTTATGTTTTCTTTCCAAAGAAAAAAGTGTTCCTTGAAAGTCTGAGAAGTTTGTTTCCTGGGTGTTTTATTCATAATCTTTGCCATGTTCTCCCTCACTTCCTGCAAGTTCACTTAACAGATTTTTGGCTCTTATGCAAATGTATTTTTTTATACATAATGGTGATGCACATAATCATCTGTTGGCCAGTACTGAAGGAATTTGACAATATCCACGCATGACAAGTTCTTTTCATTCCCCTCATCGAGTTTTTGTTCTTTGTGCCATCTCCACAGCACTGCCTGTCCTTTTTCATTTCATCCCTCTGGCTTCTGGTCTCCACCTCCTCATGAGGCTGGAGCTCACCTCTGTGAAGACTCTTTCTGAAACATTAAACACTGCACCCAGAGGTTTTGCACTGGCACAGGGTGCCCAGAGAAGCTGTGGCTGCCTCTGGGTCTCTGTAAATGTCCAAGGCCAGCTTGGATGGAGCTTGGAGCAGCCTGGGACATTGGGAGGTGTCCCTGGATGAGTTTAAGGTCCCTCCTAACACAAATCAAATGATTCCATCACTCTAAGAAGCTACAAAGGCTCCTAAGCACACACCTGTATTTCAGAGCTCGATTTTATCCACAGCCCTGCACTCTGGGCTATAAGAACAGTTCTGAAGCTGTATCCCAGATTGGATAATATCCAAAGAAAAATTCTCTGGGAGAATGGAGAACAGGCAAAAATTTAATGGGACAACCAAATCAGGCAAAATTTGGAGTTTACTGAGCAGAGTAACTGAGTCAACTCATTTTAAAGCCCCTCTCCCTGTCTGGGGATACTCATTTCCATCTATTTCACAACCCCACAGTGGGAATACGATGCAAAAACTGAAACAGCATTTTTTCCTTTTTCCAGAACATGCAGAGTGGAATAACTAACAATTATCACCCAGTTCATCCAAATTTTTCTAAAAGGACTCTGTGTGCACACACTGTGCAGGATATGGTCTATAAAACTCATGATTCCATGAACATGCAGCTTGGACCCTTCCTGGGATCACAAGCTCCACACCACTTGTTCTCTGCAGATGAAATTTCTTAAATTTCCAGATGTCTCAGGGACCATTTGGATCTACTGCTTTCCCTAGGTACTCAAATATCCAGAAATCCTGAACAAATGTATTTAAGTCACTGAATTTCATGCTTAAAAAAAAATTCTAAGTGAGGAGGAAAAAAGAAAAATACAGATTTATCTGGGGAATGTTAAAGATGTGCTAACCCTATACTTTTTTATTTCTGCAAAAAGAGAGAGAGATGGTTAATGTTTTTATGACACAGTGATAGTCAGCCCTATAAGAACCATGAAAACCCCTTGTAAACACAGCATTCATCACAGAGAAATTGTGGTGGAAGGAAGAAAACTGAGGTAGAAAGCAGCAATATAAGGGTGAAAAATAGACAACATGAAGTACCAACTTCAACATGTTGAGTTGGAGGAGAGATACTGGAGAAGTTCCTTGAATAAGACTTTTAAAATAAGCCTTTACATTCCATTTATGATTCTGCCCTAAAGAGGAGTGTGAAGTTTGCTGGTGATATAAAAATTAGAGGGTATCACCCATACCCAGAAAGGTGGAAATAAGTCCTATAAATGTGTCATGTGTCCTTGATCAGATTAATATAAATGGAATTAAATGTAGTTACACAAGGGACGAGTTCAAGGTGGCACATTAATCCTAGAAAAATGGTAGTGGGTGAGGAACATGGCTGCTCAGGACAGAGCAGGTAAAGGAAAAAGAGATTTTAGCCTTGGCATGGATATAAACAGCAATAAACTGACTGCCACTAAGTTTAGGCTGGACACCAGAAAAAAGCACAAGATGAACATCATTCCTGAATAGCTGCTCAGTGCCCCACACCACAGGCAAAGCAAAGTGGAAGGAAAACGCTCAATTATTTTCGATACAGAGGCTGAGGAATCTCTGAACAGGATTTTAGGATGTGAGCTGGTTTTTTGCAGTAGGCAAAAATAAAGCCTAAGCTAAGCCTGCGTCATTAGCCTACCTCAAAAATCTGTTCAAATCCTAGGGAAAAAAAACTGAAATGACTTATATTATAGCAACTGGAAGTCGTTAAACTTTCCTTAAGAGCAAACAGAAGTTAGCAGGGTTAGGAAACCTCATCGCGGATATAGAAGGAGATTTTTTCTGTGCCTGGAGATGCTGGGGAAGAATTTTGTGAACAACTTGAACACTGCTGACTGGACATCTTTGCATGATAAGGACCAGATGGAAAACCCAGAAGAGACTCCACGAATTCACTTGCAAATTATCACTTAGCATTAATTACGCCCAGAAAGCCGCCTCGCATTGACGTTCGCGTTACCGAATGCTCCAGCGCGGAGACATCTACGTAAAAGTTTATAATCAAAGCCATGCAAGCAACTTAAATATTGCAAGGCTATAAACAGATTAAAGATATGATTTTATTGGAGTATTTGGGTTTGCAGTGAGACATCTCGCCATTGTGCCATGTGTGGCTTTTTTCTGCTTAGCTGCAAACTCCAAACAGGCCGGGATAACGGAGCTTTGGGATTAACCAAACAACCAATAACCCACAAGACACAGCGACTGGCCATCATCCTTGTGTAAATAAGGAAAGCTTATTTTCGCTCACTAATAGCCAGCACACAACAATGAAATGCTTTTAATAAGTTTTGAAGGGGATAAGATCAGGGAATCAATTTGGTGAGTGCCCTTTCCGATGGCCGCACACCGCGCCCGCGGCGTGACACGTTTGCATTGTTATTTGGCTGTAAACAAAATGAAAAGATCTGTCACCGAAATTTAAACAGAGAGACTGGTTACATAAACTCCAACATTCTCAGCCCCAGTACAGTACAATCAACAGTCTGAAGAGACTGTAGAGCTAAACAAAGTTTGGGGATGTTTTTGGATAGGGGAGAAAGATTAATAACCAGAAAATAACTCTTGGCTCCCGCTACAAACTCTTAGGAATATAATTTTAAATTTGTGTAAATCCAAAGATTGATGCTCAAGCTTATGAAATAACCATTTTTCCGCAGCGTTGAAATACACACCCACATGGAAACAAATCTTTTCGCTGGCCAATTTTAACAGAATATACTGCTTTTACCAAAAAAAGCAACTTAAATAAATCTGACCTATCTGTTCCCGTAGATAATTGTAACTGCGGTCAGCAAACAACAAATCTTCTATAAATGGTCATCTTTCCAAATTATTCTGGCTTCAGAGCAGGCTTGATTAATTGCACAAACACTGCGTGCCTCTGAATGCAATTTGTCTCTGTGGACCAACCGAGGATGCCTGAGACATTCCCAGCAGTCACATGGGTTAGGATTTCTCTGTTTGTTGCAGGTAAACAACATTTTGCTTCACCACAAGACCCTGCAGATCACCCCAGTCCCAAACAGAGCTGTTGCCTTGCCCTAAATGGAAATATTAGGACAACTGGAATGAGAAGGAAGCTTGGAGAGGTCTCCTTCTAGGAGAAACTTCCCTTCTCCAGCAGCATCTCCTGCTGCTGGCGGGCAGTGGGAGGTGAGTGCTCCCAGGGCTCCAGCTGGATCTCAGCAGCTGACTTAAATCCTGTGCCTGGCATTGAGGGAGGGCTGGCCCTGGGTCGTCAGGCTTTTTTCAGCAGCAGCTGACACGGGGTTTGCTCAGGCTCAGATCTGAGGCTGGTTTCTAGATCAGCTGGATACAGACTCCTCCATGCACTGACACCCATGGTGCCACCATCGAATAAAATAAACACATGATGCTCGTGAGCAGGAAGCCTCCTGTAGTCAACTTAACTCTAGAAAGATGATGAATCACAGCCTGATCTCTGCAGTATCTGTCTGCACTGAAATGCTGTAGGACACCACAAATCCATGTTGAATTTTACATAGCATATCGTTTATAAATGCTATTTGTTGTGTGTGATTAAAACAATCTCCTTAACTCCATCAAAACTATATCAGACACCAGCTGCAACTCAGAAATCAGGATTTCTGACTCAAGGGTTAATTGGATCTCCCCACTAAGGAGTTGGAGAACAGCAGGAAGAGTAACTGGAAGGGTGGATCTGACTGCACTCCTCCCTCACCTTCAGAGGAGTAACCATCCTGTTATAAACACCAGGAGAAAATGATCTGGGAAACAGAGCTGATAAGTCAGGAGCTGTGCACAGACAAATTGGCTGCACGACTTCCTGCAAAGCACCCAACACCTCCTCTCCATAAATCCCATCATCTGGAACAGGGGTATGATGTACAACACAGAGCATGGGCTTCAGTCTGGGAAAAGTCAAAATGCTTGTGCTCAGGATGTGAGAGATGACATTTGAATTGCACAGATGAGAATTGCACACTTCTGCTGCCCCAAGTGCTCCTAAGCTCTCTCAGGGACACACCCATGGCTGCCACCCTCCCCAGTTCCACCTGGTTTGCTCATGCAAAGAGAAAATGGGATCCACATTCCCTTCTGCCTTGGCAAAGGGTTTAGCAGGGTTTGTTTTGCTAAAAAAAAAAAAAAAAATCCATTGCAAATTTAGAAGCAGGTCCCATTTCATGCCAGTCCTAAATGGCCCAAACCAATGTTTTTGATAAATTGTGCAGCTCGTGGCACACCTCTCATTTCTCCTCTTTTCTCTACAATGCATAGAGTTAAAGTTGACAAGAACTTGCTGGTTTGCAGAATTTAAAATATTACACACGCACACTGCCCAGATTGACAACATGAGCTGGGATGGTGCCAGAAGAGCAGCGATGATTTATTAGGTCTGTAGCACTTAATCCAAGAAATAAAAAGGACTTATGTGACGGATGAGCATAAATGAACTATTGGGTCAGACATCCATTTCTTAAAAGGCAAAATAAAAAAGGTCTGAAGCAAGATACTGTGTAGGGTTTAGTATGCATTAATGTATTAGAGCTTTTGCTGGTATACTTTGAAATTTCTGGGTTTTAACCAGCCCCAAATGATTATTTTTTAAAAAACCAGACTAGCTGAAATAAATATTTACCAAATCCCATCACGTCATACTGCCCTTCCCTGGTAATATCATCATGGCTCAGAAAACATTTACAAAGAATCAGGACAGAGGCTGAAACCCTGACCCGAAGTCAATGACCAAATTCACATTGTCAGCAGAGATGTGGAGCTCCATGCTAAAGCCTCTCCCCTTTTGCACTGTAAGCAGTGAAGGCAGAGGGATCTTTTTACATCATCCTAGGCGATATCAGAATCCACACACAGGGCTAAAGAGTCTTTAGGGCTGAGCGTGGTCTGAGTCAACACCAAGAATAAACCTGGTGCCAGCATCGTGTTCTAGGAGAGTTTCCTTCTCAAAAACATGGTAGCAGACCCACTATTTGATTATTCTGTAATTCTGGGACATTTTAATGGGAAAGTGATTTCATTCTATGAGTCTCTCTTTGGCAAAGCCTTAGGCTGCTGTGCTTTGAGCTTTCCTCACCTGAAAAAAACCAACTCTTTATTCTCCCATCTGTAGTATTGATAAACCTTTTCCAGCACATAAATTTCCCTTCTAGAATAAAAAACTTGATCAGAAAGCAGTAAAAAGTACAATAAATAGCCAGCTCCACTCTAACCTGTGTGGTTTGACACAGCTGAACAAGCTGTGAAAAGGAATATTGTTCCTTTAATAGAACGCCTGAAATGGTGCTCAAAACAGATTGGGCTGACAATTTTTGCAACCTTGGTGTCTCCTCCAAGATTTACAATGGCACAGCTCCCCTTTCTTAGCAAATTAAACCTCGTGTCAAGGCTTAAAATTAAATCCAAACTTCTTTTCTTCTCTGTACAGAAGGAACAAATTGGCACCACATGCCAGTAGTCAAGGAGTGCTGATGGGAAACAGAGTGAAGGGAGCGCCCTCCAACCTGGAAGGCGTCACTAGTCAAAATCAGCTGGGATAAACAGTCAGTTCCACTTAAAGTTTGACATCTAAAGGCTTGCAAGATAGAAGCATTCAAATATAAGAATTCCTCTGTACCACACGAACCTGTCTCAGTGCCAGCACTTAAACTTTCTGTGCTGTGCAAGCACTTTGTGGGAATCTGCCTTCGGTAGGGTTTGATGTCGCAAGATCCCGCCTTGCCAAAGCCTTTTTAGTTTGTTCCAGAGGGGGGGAAAAAAAGGGAAATACAACAGAGATTCAGAGCATATGAACATCACTGACTTAATACCACCTACTGCTACCAATAGAATTTTTTGTCACTATGCAGGATTCTGGTTTATAATGTTTAAAATCTTATTTGAACGCATACGTTGGATAAAACAAAAGGATATTTCTAAGGACAGGAATATGAACTGTTTTCATGGACAGAAAGGTAAGAATAACTTGTACAAAACTACCCAAAGGCCACTCCATTGTCCAGTTAAAGAATGCACATCATGTCATTATGTAATGATTCCTGAAGCAGACCCCCTGTCCAATCCATCCCCAAACCCCACTGTTTGCACACAAAAGTAACCCTACATTGCCCAGGTTACAAACCCAGGCCAGGACTCTCAAATTTTTAGTTTTGCTCTGCTTTCCCAGCACAGAAATTGCTGAGGGGAAAAAAATAAAGGTTCTGTTTGAAATATATCAAAGGTAAATATACCTATTTTTAAAAATCCCTTTATCTTTTTATGAATGTGTGGATGAGGGAGTGTTTGAGAGGTGACATGATTCCCTGCTTTAAGCCTTCCATTGGTCTTCTCCTAATGTTTCTAATAAAAGTCCTTTATAAAAAAGATCAGCAGCAAAACATCACACCTGGTTATGGATGACAAGTGAAAAGAGGAGTTATTTTGTCCTGGTGTAGCATATCAAAAGAAAGCATTCCCTCCAATTTAACCTCAGTTTTAAGTTCATGCACAAAATTTTACAGGATGAGGAACTAATTTCACAAATTAAACACTCCACTGAGATGTTTGCAGAAAACATGGCAATATGATCAGCTCAGAACCCAGCACAAGCAAGAGATATTAAACAGCAGGAAGATATTGCAGTAAATCATGGAATCACAGGATGGTTTGGGTTGGAAGGGCCCTCAAAGGTCATCTCATCCCACCCCTGCCATGGGCAGGGACACCTTCCACTGTCCCAAGCCCTGTCCAACTGGGCATTGGACACTTCCAGGGATCCAGGGGCAGCCACAGCTTCTCTGGGCACCCTGTACCAGGGCCTCCCCACCCTCCCAGCCAGGAATTCCTTCCCAAAATCCCCCTATCCTCCACAATTGTGACCCCAGATTAGGGTTTCAATTGAATACCAAGACAGAATCCCTCCTTCCTGCAGCCTCTCAAGTCCATCAGGGATGAAATTAGCCCCATACACATCTGGAATATCATCCTTGTTATGCAAATAGGGGCTACCAGAAATAGCCCTGGACTTGCAGAGTAGGAACAACAAATCTGGATTGTAACCCACAATAGTTTGAGCAATTCTCACCAACATTCCCAAAATCTGAGAGGAGCAAGCAGTGCAGACCATCAGCAGTCCCAACACCAAGCCTGGCTGTGTCAGAAAGCCAATGTGAAGCCTGTTGCAAAGTTTCATTACCCCAAATTATCAGCTTTAGAGACAAGGATTAATTTACACAGATTTAAAAAAAAAAGAAAAAAAAAAGGAAAAAAAAAAAAAAAAAGAAGAAAAAAGTATGATTTATAGGTGGGCTATTTGTTATATTGAAGAAAAAAAAATCTTAAAAAAAAAATTAGTTAAAATATGAAGTTGTCCAGACTACAGAAACAAAAAACCCTGCTCCACATTGACTGGAAGAAGGGATCTGCCAACTGGAGACAGAAGGAAATATCCCTGGCACTGGCCTGTGCTCTCAGGTGAGGACCAGTGTCTCTGCCAAGACACTAATTATCTGCTCATCATTCATCTCTGAAAGTGTCCAAATTCCCCAAAAACCACCACATAAACTTATTTTTCACTGGTAAATAAACATTTCATTGCAGTAATTGCAGATGGCAGATGCAGAATTTTAAACAAGGATAAATTAAAACATGGAGCTGTGCTGGAGTTTTGCACAACTTAGCAGGAACTTTTCTTTCCTACAGCATTTCTCAGCTAAAGTTTCATTTCTGTTTTGCAGTTCACCTCTATGTTTAAATAATAATTATGGTTGTGACATACAGTGACAAAAGCCAGAAAACTCAAAATTAGCAGAGACATACTCTGTCCATTGTTTGAATGTGCTCAGCTGGTTTTGCTTTACTAATACCACCAAGACAGAAATTTTCATTTCCCAAAAACACAAACTTCTGGCAAGAGGTTAGAGAGTGAAATAAATCTTATTCTTGGAAGAGGCTTTTGTTTGACACCTGAATCATTTCTGCTGGTTTCTCTCCTTTTTCCCCCTCTTCAAATGGAGTCTTAGAACTCGAAGCCAAAATACGGAGTCTTAGAGCTATCACAACAAAAGCTCAGCATCCAATTTCTCCCTCCAAACACAATCTCCTCCTAAAATCTATCAACAAACCCCTCTCCTTGTGAGCCTGCAAGGAACTGGGAAGCCTTGCCACAGCAAGGACGTCTCAAACGTTCCAGTGTGCAATTGCTTGCTGAGTGGTGGGGAAGCAAAGGTATCAAAGCACAAACTTTCAGAGCTTGCTGTTTCTGTGTGGAAGTTTTAAGACAGATGCTCTTCATTTTCCCCTTTCTAATAGGCTGGCAAATGCTAAATGGATCTGACATCAGCCGTAGTGCCACACGTTCCAATGGCAAATAATGAGTTTATTCTACTGTGCACCATTTTTGCCCACCTGTTTCCTCTCACAGATCACTCCTTCTTTTCCCCTCCTCCTCTGTATGTGAGAAATCCCATTTTCATGTTTATACACACACATTATATATCTCCTGCTTTCTTTTACCTCGAGCAAATACAAGAATTCCTTATTATTCTCAACGCTGCGAGCTGTTGAGCAAACATTTTCTCCTCCTTCTGATATTAAAGAACTCCAGATCTTTTTCTTTGCAATCTGAGAATAACCACAAGTTGTTGGTTTGTTTTTATTTTCCAAATCTCTTCATTAAGTCACGATCCTCTATTTACTGGAATTGACTGGAAATTTGCCACGGAGATCTGCCTGTGCAGGTTTACTCTTTTGGTTTAGGGGGGCTAATTCCAGTATAATGCTATTGTATCTGTTGGGTTCTATCCCACAGGAATTGGGCCCACAGCTTCACTAATTAGTGCCTGCTCTGATAGGACACTGAATCCGCCAAGGCTTTGAAGTGGATCTGCTGAAGCCATCACCTACAGTGAGATCCCCAAAGACCAAAAATCTTTTCAACACAAGAAAGCCAGGCTTTATTTGAATAAAATTAGAAATTTCACTTTCAAATGGAGAAAGCTCAAAGTGACTGGGGCAGGCAGGGCTGAAGCAGAAAGGTTTCTGCTCCACTGTCTCTCTCTGTCCTTGCTTGTGGGCTTTATTTTATCTGATTCGAGTCATTGGCAGAAAATTTTGCCCAATTCTCTCTCACCCCCTGCAACGATTCTGGCAGCTTTGGGACCTGGCTGGTGCCTGCTCCTCCTGCTGCTCTCAGGAGTCTCCTGGAGTGAGTGGAGACATTTGTGCCCCTGTCCCACCCCCTGCCAGTCCTGCCCAGCTCCCTTGCAGCCAGGGAGCTCTTGGGGAAAGGATCTTTCCCAGGGACATGGCCACCTCCACCACTCTTCCACGCTGAGAATTCCATGGGGTCTTCGGGCCACGGAACTCGTCCCCATCTCTAAAAAACCCTTCTCCACTCTCTTGCCTTTCCCTGCCTCCACAGGTCTTGGGATGTAGGTTTTCACACGGAAAATAAGCTTTTCTCTTTCCTTTCTTGTTCATTTCCCTCCTGGATTTGTCCTCCTCGTCCCATGGGAAGGTCAGAGGGAGCTCTGCAGATCTCCAGCCCCACATGCTGGTGGCAGATCCATGTTCGTCTCTCTTATCCGTGGAAATCACCTCATCCCTGCAGCCTGCTGAAACCATTCCTCCCCAAAATCTCAAATTATTTCTTGCTGCCCCATCTTCCCTCTCTCACTACTCCTCCCTGTCCATTTGCAAGAGCTGTAGCCACCCATCCTTAATAACTCATTATCAACCCCCCGAATTTCACATTTAATCCACAACCAAATCCAACTTCCACCACCTATTTGCTACAATTTCAAATCCTCGGGATTTTTCTCCTCCCTGACTGCCCCGCACTCCTCAGATGTTCTTGCAAATGGGCTGTTAATTGCCAGACCATCTAGTGGGAAAACAAGAAAGCTGGCTACTCTTTGATTGCAGGGTTGTTGGGATTTGTCTGTTTGTGTTAATACTTTTCCCAGCCTACAGGGATGTCTTCTTACCTTTGTTCCATTATTAGTTTTAACAACTGTATTATTTATTTTTGCTGCTTTTCAATCTGTCGTTGTTAAAAAATCCATTAAACTACAGGAGCTGAACATTTTTTTTTTCTTTTCCCCTTCTTTATCCCCAAGAATTAACAAACAGTTTAATTAAGACAGATAAACAGGGAGATGTTGGTTCCCCTGAGAGGATTACATCCACATCTGATATTTTCAGAAGAAGAAGGGTGTGGGGGGGAAATATTTATGAGATTTTAATTATATGCAAAATCATAATTTTTTTCCCCTTTACAACTGAATGGATATTTCTTTCCACCTGGAGGAGAGGCCCAGCCTCCAAGCAGGGAGGGCAGAGAAGTTCCACAGTGAAACCAGGATCAAATTCTTCCAAACACAGGTTTGGATTTGTGTGGGTTGGCTTTAGGAAGAGGGGATGCAGTGATAGGACAAGAGGGAATGGTTTTAAGCTGGAGAAGAGGAGGTTTAGATGGGATATTGGGAAGAAATTCCCTCTGAGGATGGTAATGCCCTGGCACAGATTGTCTAGTGAAGCTTTGACTTTTGCCTTTGTGATAAATGCCAATCACTCATTTTTAGAAATTTATGAAAATTTAATAAAGAATAAAATTGGTTACAAAAAGAAAATTAATACAAATAAAAGTTTAAAAAGTTTTAGAGACAGGACAAATAAGGAGACAACAAAAGGGGCAAAGAAAAATAGGTAAGCAATGTCCTTTCTCCTCCCGACTCCATGTCAGGACAGAGAAAGGCAATCTTTACTGGAAAACTGTTGCTTTTTGAGGACTGAAACCTCATAATTATGCATGCTTTATCAACAAACTTTGTTTTTCAAGAGTCTTTGGCTTAAGCCTTTTGGCGACATGGGATCGTGCTTTTGTTGATTGGGAGCGTCTGCGTTCTGAGAGATGCATTCTTTTGTCTGAAGAGGGAGAGGGGGGTTTTTTTATCTCCTGTAAAACATTTACCTGGAAATAGCCCTCTCCCTTAAGCTAAAAAAAAACCTTACACACAAACTTTTACCAAAACTTAATGTTAAAAACTACATCCACCATTTGTTTCAAATGTTAATATTACATAACCTTTCTAACTAGCATATTACATATAGTAAATATCTGCGTAGAGCCAAAACACCCAATATGCATTTTTCACAATCCCTCCTTTTTCTCTTTTTATAATATTTTTGGCTCGAGCAATATTTATTGTTCCTTTTCTTATGATCTCACCACAATTGTCAAATTTAATACAACAAAACAGTCTGTTAATCTGTCAAACTTAATTCTATAACTATTTCTTACATTAGTTCAATATACATATATACTCTTATTTATTGCTTCAAACTCTATTTTATTCAACTGTATCTTAGCCTTGTCCTTTGGATAAAGAAAGTAATCTCCCTTTTATGTTGCAAATAGCATACAATGTTTCCAATTTGGGGTTCTGATAGTTCTCTGTTTGCTTCCCTGCTTTCTTGGTCCATGCAGGAAGTATGGGCCAGGTCAGAGCCTTTTCTCTCTCTTTTGGCACTGCTCCAGCAACACAGTACACAGCCAGGTTTGGGGTGAATTAGGATCTCCCCCTGGGAGGCACCCTCTCTGCATCTGCCCACGCCCTAGTGGGTTGCATCCACCGGCTGGGGAAAGTTATCTTCTCTGCAGCAGAGGGCTTCCCTTTTCAGGAGCTCCCCTCTTCCCCCCTCGAGCTGCGAATTGTATCTTAAGAGGTATTTTGCTTGGAGCGACCACAGGGAACTTTTTACTGGTCTTTTGATACTCGGGTAAACTTTTTCCTCTAATTTTCTTTTGATCCTCTTTTTTATAAATTAAATGCCAAATTTGGGAGCTTCGTTTCAATATTCTCAGGTTTGTGTTAAGGGCTAAGATTACCACGGTCAATTTGCACCCTTTCTTTTTTTTTTAAGCACTTATTACACAGGGTCTCAGGCTTTACTCCCTTCTCCTTTTTCTTATGTATTACTTAGATGTTACAACAATACAAATATTCAAAATGCACATAGGGATTACATATGCAACATATTTATCAATCCTTTTTTTATCATGTTAGGTTTTCCTCTTGGTTCTTGTGTATTCTTTCCAGTCCTTAGGTGTCGGTAGCTGTTTTTTACTCTCTTTTCTCGTATTTCTTGAGTTTTCTTCTCTTCACTTCCTGAAGTTCTTGTTGCTAAAAAAAAAAACACAAAGAAGCCTTCCCCGGGAAGGGGTGCTTTTGGGCTTTTCATTAATGATACCAAGTTGGTTGTCTTTTTAGGAAAAAAATAGATGTTTTAATCTCTCCCTTTTCCCTTATTTCTGGTTAGATAGTTTTTTTCTTAAGGGGAGTTTTTGGAGGTTTTTTTAACCATAGAGTCTTGGTCCTCCCAGGTAATCTGTCACCGGAACTTCCGGGGGGTAGCTATTTCCTGTCTTAGCCATGTGGCCATGCATGGCTAAGTCCCCATGGCGGTCGGGCTGCCGACTCTAGCAAAGATGGAGCCGCGGCAGCGGCGCCTCGCATCGCCGGAGCTGAAATTGCTACTTACACCACCGGAGATGGGACCGACGGACCCCCGCACCGCCCACCGGCAGCGAGAGACCCGCCGCCGGGGCTGGGGGAGGGTGAAAGGGCTCATCTGCCTCTGTCGGGATGGAGAAGGGGTGGGGGAGGGCGAGCGGGGAACAGCTACCGCCGGAGGTACTGCCACCGCAGGGGGTGGAAAAGCCGGTGAACCCGCCGCACCCGCCGGCGGAGAGAGGGGGGAACCCCTCCCCCCGCTGCCGCCACCGCCACAGCGGGCGAAAGAAAAAAAAACCGCGCGAACTCACAGCCGTGGAGGGAGGGGGCGGGGAACGCGAGCCCGCCGTCCCAGGTGGACAGGAAACCACCACCGGAGGGGGGGAAAGGGGGCCCGGACCCGGGATCGCTGCTGGGGCCGCCGCCAGCGAGTGGCCGCCGGTGATGGGCAACGGGACAACACTACACGAAAAGTCGGGACCCGCGGTGTACGCTGGGGCAGGCACTTGCTCTGATACTGGAGCTGAGGGGGACCTATCGGCCCGTCCTGATAATGCCGACGTGCTTTGAAAGGGAGGAGGTAGAAATTGTAATGGGTCCCATTCCTTTTCTCTCTTTTCCCCCTGTTCCCCCTCCTTCCCTTTCCTTGTTTTTTTCTCTTGCTTTGTTTCAGGGGCTTCTGTTACTTTAAAAATCTTTATTTTCCTATAGTCTCCAGTCCAACAAGTGGCATATTCTTGTTCTTCTAAATTACTCTGTTCCTTTGAATCCATAAATTCATTTCAAGCCTAGCAAATTCATTTTTAATATTCTCTCTTCTCTACCTCCCATGGTCTTTGTTCAGCTTCCCTTTACCTTCACAAGAGCTACTTTTCTTTCCTTTCTCTCACACCACTTCTCAATTACAAACCACTTCTTCCAAGAATCCACAACAAATAAAAAAAACACTCTCTATACTTTTCCTTCATCTACATTTACTAACACCACTCTCTTTACAAAACTTTTCCACAAGCCATCAATACATGCCTTCTCTTTCTTTCAATAGGCTTTTACTCTGTTACAAACTCTCTACACTTCTTATCACATTCTTAAATCTTTCCCCAAACTACCAAGCTATCTCTTCTCATGCAAATACACACTTCTCATATACATTCTACCTTCTTTCAGTATCAACACAAATTCCAACATTCCCCTTCTTACACAACTTACTAACACATACTTCTTAAAGCTTAGCACAACTTTTATTCTCAACAATACTTAATTCAACACACGCTGGTTTGGCTGGCAAGGGAACAGACAGGTGTCCCCGGTGCCACAGGGCGGGACAGGTGCCGCCTGCAGCGTGGCCAGCCTGGGGGGGGGCCGTCTCTTGTCTTTGTTACATATAACGACTCTAGCTTAACTTCAGTTCTTCCCCCCCTTTGCTCAAACATTTTACACTTCTCCAACACTCCAGCAATTCTACCCTTTTAAACTATCTAACTTAACACTCTAAATGCTTCTCTATTCACACACACTTCTCTCACAAAAAGACAGTAACACAAATAAACTCCACAACACAAACACTTTTCACCTACACGCTTACTCACAAAAAGACAGCACAACAGAACAAAAAACACACAACAAAATAAAACCAAAAAACACACAAAACAAAAATTGGTCTCCTTTTACCTCTCAACTTATTCCACATTTACTGTATTTTACTTTTCATTCAATCTCACACACAACAATACTAACCACAAGGTACCTTTTATCTCTCACACTCGTCTTTGGCCAAAATTTTCCACCGACACCCCCTCAACCAGGTAGCCTTTAGGTTTTAGGGATATCTAAACTCTGCAGAATCCCACTCCAGATCCTCTTGGGCTTATTACATTTCAGAAATGTCTCCTGGCCAATATATCACCCTTTTCAAGAGTCCTCAGCCAACCCTTAATCTGGTAGTGTGGGTTAACCCTAAATATCCGGGAGTATTTGTCCTTTAAAAGGACCCTGGCCGATATATTACCCTTTTCAAGAGTCCTCCGCCAGCTCCCTCAATTCCGGAAACGCGGTTTAATCCTAGCTTGCGCTTTCAGGGTCCCTTTTTTACACACTTTCTTACACACTTCACCTTTTTCCCTGGGGGGTTCTTTCACTCCGTTTCACCATTCACTTTCGTCCTTTTACTGGCCGCAAACCTCGCGGTATGACGGAAACGCAGCATCGAGAACTCCGCACTCGCTTGGAAAGTCTGGGTCTACTCCAGCCTTCCTCTCAGACACACTCACACACAATCTCCCCCGTTCCACACCGCGAAACCCCTCCAATTTTCCCAATTGCTTACCACTCCTTTTGTCGTTGCTTCTTCTTTTCTTCGTGTACACGCTGATGTTAAGAGCTAATCACCGCGGAATTCTTTTTTCTTTGCCCTATTGTCTCCCTCTGTCCTTGGATCTTACCTCTTTCTGGGGTGCTCTGCTAGGAAGAGCCTCAGGGCTGCCTAAAAAAGAGGCAGGACGCGTCTCCCCGAGTTTCTAATCCTCACACAGCACTGACAGTGAGGTATTTTTGTAACCATCCTCTGCTACCAATTGTGATAAATGCCAATCACTCATTTTTAGAAATTTATGAAAATTTAATAAAGAATAAAATTGGTTACAAAAAGAAAATTAATACAAATAAAAGTTTAAAAAGTTTTAGAGACAGGACAAATAAGGAGACAACAAAAGGGGCAAAGAAAAATAGGTAAGCAATGTCCTTTCTCCTCCCGACTCCATGTCAGGACAGAGAAAGGCAATCTTTACTGGAAAACTGTTGCTTTTTGAGGACTGAAACCTCATAATTATGCATGCTTTATCAACAAACTTTGTTTTTCAAGAGTCTTTGGCTTAAGCCTTTTGGCGACATGGGATCGTGCTTTTGTTGATTGGGAGCGTCTGCGTTCTGAGAGATGCATTCTTTTGTCTGAAGAGGGAGAGGGGGGTTTTTTTATCTCCTGTAAAACATTTACCTGGAAATAGCCCTCTCCCTTAAGCTAAAAAAAAACCTTACACACAAACTTTTACCAAAACTTAATGTTAAAAACTACATCCACCATTTGTTTCAAATGTTAATATTACATAACCTTTCTAACTAGCATATTACATATAGTAAATATCTGCGTAGAGCCAAAACACCCAATATGCATTTTTCACACCTTAGATCCTGTAATGTTCAAATTTGAGGAAAACATTCATATATTTCAGCTGATACTGTGAAAACCTCTACAGCCAAAGGTGTAAAACTATGTGCTAAATAACCTCCAGTATATTTTAATTTCCCTTTTTTAATAAAAAAAAATAATAACAATAACCTGGACATAATCAAATGCACATTTGGAAATAAGAACAAAATCTCCTTGAGTCCATTTTTAAGACCTTGTATAATAATTTTGGTCGTTCTCCAATATTAATGCTACATTGAGGTAAGGCAGAAAAAGCTGAAATCAATGCTGAAAGCAACTCCTTAGTTAAAATCCCTCAAAATTTTCAACTCCAGATGAAATAACATGAAACTAATCTCAGAAGTCTTCATCCATTCTAAGAAATGTATTAAATTAAACTGGATTACAGGAGATACACTTTTTTTTTTTTTTGCTGCAAATTGCAAAATCGTGACCCAGAATGCAGCTGAGAAATTAAGGAATGAAGATGTTCAAAGCACAAACGCAATAGTGAAATGACAAGTAGAATTTTTCCATAAAAATTTAAAGGGGTGAAAAAACCACATTTTTGTGTTTTCTTCTGATATAATTATTGCATAAAAAGCTACAGGGTCATAATTAAAGCCCTTGATCTCAAAAAGCTATCCTTAGTTTTTCACTCTGATGGAAAAATATTCCATTATTTTAATAAGAAGAGCATGATATTATTTCTATATGAATTTTTCTGAGGAGTTCAGGATGTACTTGAAGGAAAGCCTGTGCACTCAGCTACAAAAAAAATAAAGACCAAAAAAGCCCCTCAAAATACACCTCCCCCAAAAAAAGCCAAATTAAAATAACAAAAAAACAAACAACACAGCCAAAAACCCCCTACAAGATAAACAAAAAATATCTACCAGAAAATATTAAGACTTTAAAATTTTCATATTAGCTCCTATTTCTGTATCTAAAATAACTCCCACCTCTACCAGTCAGTAATTTGGTCTGTTTGTTTCTTTTTAATTAAAAAAAAAAAATCAGCAACTAATTTACAGTGTGAAGTTGCAGAGACCCAAAAATAAAGATGCAAAAACTGAAGTCCATTTAAGAAATCCCACTCTTTAAAGTTCCAGTACCAGGCACAGTAACAGGGATAGTTTTTGTCATCAGTTAATTCTGTTACCAGGCAAGAGAAAGTTGAACTTTCACGTGAGTTCTAAAAACCTAAATCCAAATGCTCAATACGAATACTGTCCATTAAAAAATAAAATTAATTGGAATCAAATTTTGATACAATTCTGTGTAGAATGAGAACTTGTGCATATTTGGCAGGCAGCCCACTTGTGTATGCAATGCATAAGAAACTGTAAGAATGGATTCCATACTGACTACGGGGTGCTTACTTTCCTTCAACGATAATTGTCTTAATGCCTGTTTTAATCAGTATTAACTACTAGCAATAACATGCTTTTAATTATGTTTTAAACGAGTCCTTTATTGGGCTGTTTTGGGAAGCAAATTAGTCAAAAGGAGCTGTTAATCAAAAACGTGTTACTGGCACAAAATAAATGTTCATTTAAGGAGCCATTTGAAATAAACCTGGCTCATTGACTCTGACAACCTACAAGGACACTGGGGCCTCCCGAGGATAACTCCTTCAGCTCTCTCCCAGCTACGCCTTGCTGCTCAGAAGTTATAAGTGGGAGCATTAAGCAGTTTAGGTCATTCATCAGCTAACTTTTACTACTGTACTCAAGAAAATGAGCCTCCCAGGAACTTCGCGGCAGATCTATTCCTTCATTAGCTGAGGAATATTGAGAGAGATGTTCCTGTCACCGTGGAGGGAGAAATCTATTGCAGGGAGTTCTGCCCTTTGTCTGGGAACTGCCTTTGCAAGGTTCCAAGGTATTTAGGCTGAAGGAGTGGCATAATTGTCTGCAAACATCATTTGTACGTGTTCCTTCCCTTCTGCTGAGTGATGGCCATGCCCAAAAATTCAGCCACACAGGATGCTTTCCACCACGGAGCTGTCGCCCTCCCTGCACAACTTTAAACAGAAATTTCATTGAATCTATTCCACTGCCAGGCCTGAAAAGTTAATTTTGCTGCTGCCATTTAATTTGAAGCGTTTCAGCTTTAAACAAACTGAGGAGAGAATGAGTTAGAGCACCAGCCAGGAGCCTGGGTTTGAAGTCCTCAGACTGTGGTTCTTTGGCTGAAGCTTTGACTTGTATATTTTAAGGCAATCCTGCCTCATGACAAAGAAAGAACTATATAATAAATTACAAACCCATCTGATTTTACTCCCTTGGCAAAAGTTAACTCCTTCAAAGCCAACTTTCACCTCCAACACCTGTAGCTTTAGCTAAAAACTCACAGAGATGCCATTCCCCCACCCTGCCTGTGACACAGAGGGCTGAAACAATATAAAATAAGTTATTATAATTTAAAAAATGGGTTTTCCTCTACGAGGAGCCCCTTCAGGACTGTGCTGGTGTGAGAGCTCTTATTGGGGAGGCAGGTGGTTAATTAAGCATCAGCTCACAGTGTGTCCTTACGAGACTGAGCCTGGGGGTAGGAATGAACTTGTGAGAGGAGCGATCACTGGATTCACACCATGGCCAAACAACCCCAAAACCTGGGCAAAGCTGTCAGAAATCATACACACCAAAAGCTCAGGGCGTGCTGCATGTCCTTGGTTGGCTTCCCAAGGCCTGCTGTCACCCACAAAATCCACTGGCAACACTCATGCTCAGCGTTATCACAGGAGTGATGACAATCTCAGCTTCCAAACTCCTATCCCCAGAGGTAAGTGGGGCCAGCAGCAAGGCAGGTCCCAGGGGTGTCGTGACACACATTTTAAATGGCCTTTAAACAAGGGTTTGCAGCATAAACCACCACTCTTCCTGCCAGCCCAGCCATACCTACAACCTGAATATTCCCTGCTTATCCCAGGGATGACTCCTCACCAGCACACCAGCTTGGGAAGAAGCAGGAGGGGGCAGAGAGAGGAAGAGGTGCAAAAAACCCAGTGGGCAGCAAAGAACTGGGATGGAGCTGCCTCCTCCTCCTGTTTGTTTTCTTATTTTGCCAGAGAAAACCCCACCTGGCAAGTACAAGAGTGCAGAAACCAGGAGCACCACAACAAACCCAAGCTGCAGACAGACCCGAGGGCCTTTCAAAGCAGAAGGGGAAAAAAAATTAAAAAAAAAAAAAAAAATTGGCAAATCTTGACCCTTAATTGTAATTTGTGACTCAGTGTCCTGGGATGGGGCAATTATGAAATACGAGTTTTTATGTCTGACTGACTGGGATTCCTTCTTCATTAGCAGCATTCCATGACGTGTTTAAGATCCTCTTATGGTCTGACAAACACATCTTGATTTCATTGACTTATCTTTTTAATGCTTTCAGTATGTATCTAAGGGAACAAAATGCCCTTTACACACTTAAATTAAGGGCTTTAATGCACTCGAAAAAAATGAAATAAAATTTTTACTAAGGACAGCACAATAAAACACCTTGAGACAATTACTCCTAATGAAATACAAAGATTACCAATAGCTACTGACATCTTCCATTACAAAAGCCATTATAAATCCTCTGTCTCATGGAGAAACTTTCCCCACTTTTTGAAGATTTTCACCAGACCGTAATTGCAAACCTGATTTTTATTTTATTGCGTTCGGAGCTGATTGCACTTTTTTGATGGACTTCATCATGCTCCAAAAATAGCATAAATGCTTTCCAAGATGTGGGTTTAAGAAAGTTATTGGGACTGGCAACTTCTTTTTCAAATTATCATTCATGGATCTATTTTCAACACCCTCTTTCTCAGCCCATTAAGTGTATTTCTGCAGCCTTCATCCACAAGCCACAGTAAAAGGTTCTGTCTGACCCTGCTCCAGAGAAGTGATACTCTCCTGCTTCCAGTTAGCTGCAAAACCACAAACGTGGTTTTGATTTCTCCTTTAAGTTTCTGGAAATGCACAAATGTGGTCTTTTCAATATACTGTAATTGCTGCTCCTTTTTTTTGGGTTGGATTTTTTTTTTCCCCATCTTCTTCTTCACACAATTATTCCAGTCACTGCTCCCTTTATTTTGGTGTGTTTGGGCTTTCATGTTTCTTGATGCAGAGTTGTCCTTTGGGGGATCCAGTCCCTGCATTTTTATTTTTTTGTATTAAAAATGAACAGGGAGTAAGAAGGTAACTCTCTTGGACCTGCAGAGATTAATTCTCTAAGCATAAATCATCTGTCTGTAACTACAAGATGACACCTTAAAGTTACAAAATCTAAGTCATTAATTCATTTTCTCGACCCCCACAACAGAAAAACAAAATTCTAACTGACAGAAGCTGAGACCCAGAGACAGAAGCTGATGGATTTTTAACAACCAAAAATAACGATCTGGAAGTCAAAGGAAGATTTGAGTGTTTTACTGGTCAGTCCAACCCTTGGAAGCCCCCAGTATGAAAAAAAAAAATCAAGGATATGAACTGATAAGAGCCAGCCCTGTCCTTCCATCACCTTCTTTCAGCACTAAGTTCACCAAGTAAACTCTGAATTACAAAAGAAAGCTAATTCTCAAATCCAAGCAACCAGGACAGGTGGTACAGAACAAGGATGCAAAAAAACCATTACAATATATAAGATCTTAATCTCTTATTTATGATTCTTCCATAAAGTTTATTATAAGTCATTATATACATCTCCAAGTATCTCATCACAAAATGACATTTACAATGTAACCATAGCAAAATAATTCTGCACAGAACGATTTGCAAAATATCACATCAAAGGTAATGTGGGAGTACAACATAATTGTAGCAATTTCACCATATTAATACTATACTGCTCATACTTTGGGCCCCCAAGCAAAATAACTTTACAGACAGAATAGGTAGGCAAAAAATACTTATCTCTGTTTATATCCTCTTATCTCAGATCTGCACGGAGCAGGGTGTGAAATATATAAAGCATATTCAACATGACTAATAGGTCACACTACTTCTTCCAGTGAAATCCAGGGATTTTTTGGCACACAATTACATAAGTGGCCCAAATCCCGCTGTACATCTAAAAATCAACTGATCTGTTAAAAAAAATCTAAATACAAATCTCTAAAAGCACTATTGGGGGGAAAAAAAAATATTACTGAGATGTCTCCTATTCCTATTCCAGCCTAACAAAAATCCTTCATAAGAGAGACTGAAAGCAGCCCTGAAAATAATTTATTTAATGACGGGATGAAAAAAGAGAGCGGGGGGAAGGATAAAAATAGCTGCGGACCGAATTTGCGCCGAGCACAACATGAAAGTTTTCTGGGCGGCTGGCGGAGCTTTCGGAGTTGGGCTGTTGCAGGGACATTCATCTAACCAAATATGAGGCCCTATGGGAACTCTGAGGAGATTAAAAAGAAATAATGAAGGCATAATTGTGGGTTAGCTGGGAATAGTTCTTTCTCCTCCTCAGCATATGGAGAAGTGTGTCAGTCAGATGGCGCACACTGGAAGGTATAATACCTAAGGGGTTTGAGCGGCTGATGCTTCTTTCTCTCTTTGTTTTGCTTTCAAATTTCTTTTTTCATCTGTTATTTTAAGAGATACCAGGGCTCGAGGTATTCTCTGTGGGTTTGTCTCGCCTTGCTTTTTTTTTTTCTTTTTTTTCTTTTTCTTTTTTGTGTCTTCGTCAGGGTGGGAAATTGGAGAGCCACGTTCATTTTTGCATTGGGAATTGTTTGCTATCCTTGCAGGTGGAGCATACCTGCTCACACCTGATCAGAATTATAAAGCTGAATACCTACAACAGCTTTTTAAAAGGAATTTTTCAAAAGGACTTCTTAAAAAAAAAAAACATGATAAACACTGTAGAACCAGTGCTCTTGACATTATTCTTTCATTTGTTTTAACATCTATTAGTTCTACAGGATCTGCTGGACATAAATTGCTCCTACTTGATTTAAACTCTTTCAAATCTATTCTTTTCCACCTGACAAAACAGCTCCATCAGAGAATGTGGGTGGAGAGATTACACTGATTTTAATGCCATCAAAACCAAATCACAACATTCATGCAGGCAGCACTGGCAGCAGCTTCCCTTCAAATGAGCTCAGATTACAACAGTGAAGGTATGCATCCTGTTATAGGTGTGTGCCAGGTGAAAATTATAAAACCCAGACTGATAATATTAAAGTGCAGATTAAATTTTGACCTGTGTGTGTTAATGTTAAGCTCAGCCCAGACAAAACCCCCTGCTGAAAACCAGACCCCAGTGCCCACCTATCACCTTCTTCACTCTCAGCACAGAAACACCCCTGTCTCATGAAACCCTCAGCTCATGTAAAAGACAGGTCTAGGTCCCAATGCAAAGGCAGGAACATAAAGCAGAGTGACACATCTTGAGGCAAATTGGTTTGGAGCTGCTTTGTGTCCCCTTCTGTTCCTCCCCTTTCTCCACAGGGATGGAAGCCGGCTGCTCCTGCTCTTGGGAGACAGAGAACCACAACACCTCCTCACGTCAGCCAGCATCTCATCCTGCCCCTGCTGCTGGAACCCAGCAGCTCCTCAGCCCCAGGGACAACAATCTGCATTTTGGAACCAGTTTTCAGCCCTCTCATGGCACAAAAGATCAAAATTTACTTGCTCAGTCTCCCTGCGCAGTGCCTTGAAAACGTGGCTGATATTAAGGAATAAAAATGCTAAAAGTGGAGCTGACTCCCCACATTTTCTAGATTTAAAAAGACCAAGCAAACAACCCCCCCCTTCAACCCAGAATATGTAAAGGGTGAGTGATCTCTTGATGTTTCAGAAGGAGATTGTGGGGTGTGCCTCAAACCAGGCCAAATGCAGTGTAAGAAGAGGTCACCATCTCCAGGCTGACTTCTCCAAACCCCAAGAGAAAACCAGCTCATCAGCACCTTGTTGCCACTTAGATAATGGTTGAGAGAAAGGAGGATCACTTGCAAGAAACCCAAACAACATAAAGAAAAGCTTTAGGTTGAGAATATTTATGTGACTTTTGAAGCAAATCCCAAGTATGCGTACACAAGAAATTTTGCAGAGCTCTGGAGGAAGAAGCTCAGGGAGCTGTGGGGGTTGAGGTGGTGGATGGGGCATGGATTTAGAGGGATTTGGGGACAAATTCACTGGCAGACACATAGCTGGCTTTTTTGGTGGACACAGCCATGGGGTGAGGCTACAGGGCACATGGAATTCACCCAGTTTGGAAGGAATGGGGTTGAATCTTGCCCGGGGCTGGGAGGCTGATATTTGACCCACCCCCCTTTCATGCTGAAGAGGCATTTAGCCCAAATTGTAACCCGGGATGTCGTTAGCAGAGCTTCCAAAAATATATTTGAGACCACTTATGAAAATTAAGCAGAGCAACAAAATTATTAATAATTGCTAGGAAAAAAAAAAAAAGGCAGGAAGTACTGTAGATTAAAAGAAGATGATGTATTAGACTAGAAAGAGCGAGTCTCCAGAAATTATCCTCATTTTTTTTTAAGTTGAAATGGGTGAAAGTATTTTACAAAAGTTGTTTTTAATGAGACATTTTCTCTACATCATATCAGGACAGAACTGTGAACTTTTTTTAATGGAATTACTTGACAAACTGATCAGTGCCATATCACTGCCTCCAGACACAGTTCTTTTAATGATGTCCAAACTACTTAACTATTAAAATGAAATTGTGAGCCAGCACAGTAGGAAGTAGATTGAGCAAGCTGAAGATCAAAGAAGATACCATCACAGTGGCCTTTGTGTGCTCACTGTAGGTTTGCTCTGACTGAAGGGTAAAGTAGTGGTGAATTGAATTAGATTGGGTTGGTTCTGTACCAGAGCACTGAAGGCAACATAAAAGAAGGGTCAAATAAAATAGCACGAGCCTACCTTACCCTGGGCAAGATTAAAACTGAGCCTGGAATGCCATCAGCCATCTTATCACTTTGTCTAGGCAGTGCTGGGAACACAAAGCTCAGCAATGCATTTATTTATTGTATTGTTCTGTACTTCCTGCACACACACTTCGCTCACAGGTAAATGGGATCACAGAATCACAGATTAATTTGGGTGGGAAGGGACCTTAAAGCTCATCCAGTCACACCCTCTGCCACGGGCAGGGACACCTTTCACTAGCCCAGGTTGCTCCAAGCTCTCTCCAAACTGGCCTTGGACACTTCCAGGGATGGGGTTTAATGTCTACCACAAGATTTTTCTAAAGAAAAATTAATTAAAGAGATGCTACAAGATTCCCTCATTTCCAAAACAAAAAAAAAAGGAAAGAAATTCACAAAGTGGATGCAGAGCTACAAAGTTTTCCCAGGCACTTGGATGCTGAAAAGGACAGATTTTTGGTACAGAATAAAGGTAAATCAACGAATTAGGAAATTAACTCTTTTGGAAACATTAGAGATGCTGTGAGCACTGCCCTTCCTTGAAGAGCTTGACTCACCTGGCACTGAGATTAAATCACATGAACTGCACAGGACCTCTGCACAGCCCTAATTTTGGGGAAGGCAAGCCCAAAATGGAATCCAATGGGTAAAAGACAAGAGATCCACAACTCTTCATTAAACAGACCTCGATTTAAGGATTCTGTACTTGCACCTCTTAAAACATCACCAAACCCACTTACTTCTTGTCCCAGGTTTTCACCCTTTTACTTACTCTGAACTTGCACTCTTTAGCACTATTTTCAGCTTTAGACTCTTTAACAGTCCCAGGCTGAATCAATGAGCAGACTGCAGGAGAGACCATCAACATCTCCAGACAAAAGTGATTTTTTATTTACCTTTGCACTTTATGCCACAGCCACTCCTTCTCCAGGAGCAGTAGGGGCACACAAGCACATGGAGCTCGTGCTGCAACTTTAAAATTTATCTAAATGGAACATAAATAAATTTTAAATATTAGCAAGAAGCTACAGGTGCTCGGGGAGAAGTTATTTGTATTTTATGGGATTCATTTTCTGCACAGTATGTGGAGAGAATTAGCTACAAAACTTTGTTATTACCCAGAGAAGTTGCCTTTTTTTTAATTCTCCTTTGTTGTTTAGAAGATTTAGTTCTCTGTGCTGTTTTAATATTTAAAATATCAGAGTTTGAGTTTGGGCAGGGGCACAGGGAAGGGAGGAGAGCTTTGGGCTGGTTTGGGTGTTTTAGATGTATCCAGGGGATGTTCCAGGGGTGTTGAGGGTTCACCCACCCCTGCCAGTATCCCACCTTGCAGATGGTGAGCCCAGACAGGTCCTGTCAGCCTAAACACATTCCTACTCTGAGTATTTGTGCTAAATTCCATGGAAAATCCTCCTTCTGAATTAAATTAGACTGAAACAACCTTCTGTTTGACACCACTCCTCCATCAAAACTCAAACCACTGCCACAAAGAACTTGCCACCAGAGGAGAGAAATTTGCCTAAGACATAATAGGTAAAGAGAAATTACTGATACAGGAACTCTTAATTCTCCTTAAAAGAAAAAAAACCCAGCAAATTAGTCCCTGAAAGAGAACAGTCAAAGAGCAAAACCTGCCCATGAGCTCTCTCCTTGTGTGACTTTCTCATTTTTTTTTTGGTCTGGGGTATTTAATTTGGGCATTTTGCTTCTCTAGAGCTGAGGGGAACAGCTCATTTTGGAGGCCTGATGAATCACTTGGTTAGATGTCCAATAAAAACTGTGATCTGAGATAATACAACTCGTGCATCAAGGAATCCTTGGATCTTCAGTGAAGGAACAGAGCCCCAAGGCACACACAATTTCACTAAAGTTTCTGTGTTCTCATCCACTTCGTAATTACACATGGAGAATTTTAATTTGCATTTTTTGCAGAAGTTCAAAAAAAAAAAAAAAACCAGCATCACACCACGCTTTTTCTCTCCCCCACAAATGTCACAAGCTTTATGTCACATCGTGACTTAAAATTGTTTCATTAACAAGGATTAATTAAACACCAGGTGCATTGGACAAGTGGCTGTGCCCTGAGTTTCAGAGTTACAAGAGGAAGTAAAGGAGCAGATTTGGGTGTGATCCTCTAAAGTAGAATACCCTGCCAACTTTGAACTCAGAGAGCTGAAACTCGACTAGCATTGGATTTCACCTGCTGAAATTCCAGCAATTCCAATTTCAGGGATATTTCCACGCTCCTCTGAAGTTTATTATCTCTTTTCCCCTAACTCTATAATGTCATATACCTATATATATATATATATATCTATATATATCTTCTTTTAAAGTTTAAATCTTATTTTTCCACGTAACCCTCCATTCAGATTTCTTTGGTTTTGTGGCACTATAAGAAGAAAAAAGAAAAAAAAAGTAAAAATACTTAGACTAACTTTTTATTCACCATTTTGTATTTGTAGATATAAATGATCAGTGGCGTTTCTCTGGTTTAAATTAATTTTTGGTAGACCTGTCACAAAATCCAGATCTTTTCTGTGGCACAAGATGGAGAAACAAGGAGGAAACAAAAATCCAAGATTAAACTGGCACAAAAAAACCCAAAAGTGTAATTTTCCACTCCCTAACTTGCTCCCTATGATTTCTCCATCATGCAGGTGATGGGCTTTTAGATGAGATGGGCACTTTTGTAACTTGCAGAGTATTAAAAATATTATCACAGCTCAAGACATCTCAGTAGCCATCATGACAACATAAATAACATACTAATTATGCTGATAATAACATTTTAACCACAATTAGAAGCCTGGTAATTTGCCAGTGGTAAAAAAATACTCAGCAGGTATTTCAGTCTACACGGGGAAAGTGAACTGAAAAAAAAACCCAAACCCTGTTCAATTTTAATTTATGCTCACTGGACTTATGGCGTGAGGTGTATTTTCATTTTAAACTCCTTCAGCAGCTCAGCAAAGTGTCCTCACCATACACAAAATATTTCTTCTTCCCAACTCTTTAATTATATTTATTAACACCTCAAATCAAAGCCCAAAGATAATGTTTGCCAAAATCTTTAATTTCATAAGAACAGAACCGTGGTTTTACTCCAGACTACACCAGGTTAAAGGAGATCTTATGTTCCCATTTTCTCATACTAATCCCAGAAATAAATTCTTTGCAGGAAAATACACCACGAATTTCCTTTACTACAACAGTTTCTTAGCTCACAGACATCTTCCAAGAGTGAAACACTTCAGTCTGGAATCACTCAGATAACCTTAAAAACCCTTAAGTATGAAGATGAGGTGAAGAGCAGTGTGCAATATCACGTGAGAAGTGTTTCACTTGTGGGCATTTTCAAGAAAATCCTCCATTTATATTAAAAAAAAAAAATAAAAAACCAACAAACCAAAACTTAGCTTTTGGAATAGAGCAGAGTTCTCAAGAAATAAACCAGATAATAAAAATCACCAGAGCACCTCATCCTTTCTCTCTTTTCCTGAATAAAGCCAAGTTCCCCATGTTTATCCAAAGCCACCCCTTGGCACAAGACTTACCAAGGACACCAGGACATGTCCCTGCCTGTGGTGGTGACAGGTCTGGAGAGCAGCAGGGACACCACAGACCCAGGGAGGAGAGTCCAAAACTTCCTGAGCCTTGATTTTCAATTACCAAAACCACCTGAAGGCACAGCCTTAATGGGTTATCTTAAACAAAGCCAAGAGTGGCTGAAGGCTCCTCGGCCTGGTGAAACTTCTCAATCTCTCCTTTAAGGGGAAAAACCTGGAAAAACTTTTTCTCACCTCTACATCAGCTGTGATTTAAGATCCCTGCATGGCTGAAGTACCTTGATCAGCCTCACCCAACAGCAATTCCCTCAACAACCTGGGAAAAGCCCCCTGCCCTCCCTAAACTTCAGGGCAGGAATTTAGTGCTCTTGCTGCCTGGGAAGTTGCTCAACATCTCCTGGAATTTTAGAGTGCAGCTCCCCAAGTCAGGGTTTTAATCCTCCAGCCTCTCTGTCTGGCACACAAACTGCACATGGTCACATCTTATTGTTTCAAGGATAAAGATTGTTCAAGGCATCTGACACTAAATTTAAATTATTCATCCAAGGGTATTATTTATTCATCAGCTCTTGAGTTATCTTGCTTTGCTGAAGTACCTGGTTTTTATTGCTCACAGGGAAAAAAAAAAACAAAGAAAAAAAAAGTGCCATGCCATTTTCTTTGTTTTAATTGAGATTTTGTGACTTTTTAAAGCAGCTGATTGGGTGGCACTGATGACAGCCTGTGCTGCTGTTGCCAAGTTTTGCATAAGTGTAATTTCTGAGTGCAGGTATTGCAAGGTGCCGCCAAGCCCTGCACTTGATTTTCAGTGACCTGGCCAAGCTCTGGATTTCTGGGAGACAATCAGAGACTCTGGGAGACTCTTCTGAAGGCCACAGATTATATTTGGTGTTGTACATGAGGGGTTTGATGTTTGGGAATGTGAGGGATAGGTCTCACCCAAACTAGAGTACCAATAATTAAAAATCCTCAGTGTGGAAGTGCAGCATGCAGCAGCCTCAGCCCCTTGGCTGTTACTGTATAAAGCAAATACTAAATGTCTTTTATATCTTCAGACCAGATTTTTTTTTTTCGTCTGGGCACAGCCAGCCAGCAAAACCTGGGATGAAAGAGCCATAAAGGTGTGCTTGGGAGTGCACAAAGCTGGGAAAAACAAAACTTCACAGGTTTTGGGGCTCATGCTCTGCAATAAAAGTGTATTTTTGGACCTACAGCTCTTTTACTATGGTTTGTTTATTCTGTGCTTGCACACACTTCTGATGTTTAAAATGGTGACTTCCCCCAGCCATGAATGGAAATATTTCTGCCCACAGAACTGCCACGAGGTGAAAGTGGCAATCACGTGTTTGTTTGTGTTTGAAGTGGAAGCACAAAAGGACAATCCCAAAATTTCTTCAAAGCACAAAACCATTGACATTTTCATGATGAACATAGAATCACTTGGGTTGGAAAAGTCCTCTAAGACCTTCAGATCCAACCCCCAGCACTGCCAAGGCCACCACTAATCCATGTCCCCAAGTGCCACCTCCACATGGCTTTTAAATCCCTTCTGGGATGGGGGCTCCACCACTGCCCTGCTCATCTCTTTTTTGTTTGACAACTCTTTCAGTGAAGAACTTTTTGTTATATCTGACCTAAACCTCCTTAAAACACTTCTGGGGGTGCAGAGTTAAAACTGAGACTTTCCTATTTGTGAAGGTCACACTTAAGGTCTGACACTTCCTGCAGTGAAAGCCCCAATGCTCCAAAATATATTTAAGAGAAAAGTTCAACTACAAGAGAAATGATCCCACTTCCCAGTTTTGCAGACAACACACTAACAAAGCCCCTGCTCACCACGGTGGGATTTGCACCGTATGACTTCACAGTAATGTTTTCAACTTTAAAAAAAAATAAAAAAATAAAATGGTCTGCAAGGTTTAACTCACCAGTTCAGACATTTCCCTTGCAGTTAAAGGTTGGCTTGTGATGAAGGCTTCAGTCTGGGAACAATCTTTACCCACTTGAAGGGGGAAAAATCCCAACATCTTACTCCTAGGCACTGTTGTTACGGTGGTATAAATTGCATTTTATCAGTTTCAGCTGTTTGGGTTTGTTTTTTTTTTCCTGGTCTGTACACATAAAAATCTGTTTTAAGCTGAAGTCCTTCAAGGTTTACTAACCAAATTTTGCTATCAGTTACACATGCAGCCTTATTAATGCTAATGAGCTGCTTGAATTTAAGCAAGGGTAGAATTTGATCTTTCCTCCTGTTATGTTGTAGGCTGTCTAGGTATTTGTCTGCTTTAACTTAAAATCTATTTAGCAATTTCTCCTCTCTAATGAGGAAGCCTTGTAAAACCAGATCACAAAATGCCAAAGGTACAACAGCACCAGGTCAGAACTGCATCTCCTCCCTTACAATGCCCACTGCTGGGTGTTTCCTGGAGAGAACCCAAAGCCTTGAAATGAGTTATTATAGAACAGTTTGCCTAGAGAAAAATATTCTTGACCCGCCTCTCTCCTGGCTTGTGCTGTGAACCATGAGTTTCTCACTCTTTACAGAGTTTTTAAAAACAGGTTCCTGTAATCAGATCTGTGAATGACAGTCCAATTTTCAGCTACAGAGGGGCCTGGGCAGTGTGTGCACAACAGCTTCCATTAATACCCAATTACTCCATGTATTTACAAGCCATTTACTTTGCTCAGATTGCAATTCATTCTGCAGTGGCTCCAAAGCAAAGCCTCCTCCTCGGATCAGCTCCCATTACAACCCTGGCCACAGGTTTTTAATAATTTCTAATTTCAGAAAAATTAACGCTTAATTACAACGGGTTTGAACTTGAGAAGGGCTGCAGCAATTAGACCCTTCCTCTTTTCCCCTTCTGCCTGTCTCTGCCCTTATTTCACCCACAGGCTGCCAAAACAACATCAAAAGTAAAAAATCCAGTGTTTTGACTTTAAGGACAGTTTTAACTTTGTACCCTGATACTTGTGATGATGCAGCATTTGTTTGTCCCTTCTTTGCAAGCCTTCCCTTACTCAGTTCATAGCAAACACTTGCTCTGTGTATTAAGATGAGAGAAAAAAAAATTAAATAGAAAGAGTTACCTGTGTAATTTTATAACCTGTATAATTGTACACTAATTCCTGTATTGCATATAGCTGTATGTGTTATCTTTGATATCTATCAGGCTCAGTGCACAAGCTGGACAGTATATAAGAAAGAGAATTCATCCCCTCTATCACAGATTCTGGTGGGATGTAAAGTTCCCTAGCCCAAACTATTCCCAGGAGGCTGTTATTTCTGAGCCCCTGATTTTCTGGGTAGCAAGTCTGAGCTCGTTCCCAGCTACAGCTCCACTCCAGGGATGTGTGCTCCAAACAGGGTGTCAGGATCCCTGTGTGTTACCTGGAGCTGCTCTTTGCTGACATTCCCATGCCATGATCCAGGTTCCTCATCTATTAGCACAGAAATCTCTCCCCTCACCAGGGGTTCCTGGCAGTGAACCACCATTCCTAAAGCACTCAGATGTTTCACAGACAGCAGAGGAGGGAAATCAGGGATGCCAACTTCAGAGCACCAGGTTTGAAGAGCGTGTGGGAGAGGCCTCAGCTCTGGGGTGAGCCTTGTGAGTGATGGACCAGAGAACCGTGGAATATCTTGAGTGGGAATGGACCCACAGGAGTCCAGCTCGTGGCCCTGCACAGGACAACCCCAAGAATCCCACCCTGTGCCTGAGATCCTTTTCCAAAAGCTTCTTGAATTCAGCTGAAGAGCTCCAGCTCTTTGCACAGATCCAAGGGAAGCCATGACAAGGTTGTGTGATTTCAGCCTGGGGCATAAAGCACAAGCAGGAAATGCAAAATCTCCTTGAAATGCATCAGTCTGGGAGTGCTTGACTTCGTAGCCTTCGTGTTTTCAGTGTAAGATTTGGTTTAATGAACGGGATCAGTGGTACACAAGTGGTTCCAGGAGAAGCAGGATTTGCAGAGCGTCGTTTCTCCTCTCTCCAGCACGGATTCCTCACTCTGTCACAGCTGAACTGAGGTTGCAGCTTTTTCCTCCCTAATTTGAGTCTGTCCCACGTACCCAAGTGCCCACATTCACTACATTTCTAGGGATTTAACAGCATTATGATCCTTTTTCTCAGTGGCTAAAATTGCCCAATGATTGTGTGCGAACACAGACACATTCTACATTTATAAACTTCTGGTTTCCTTAGGAGCGGATTTACAAATCCTGCTTGTCTGGAGATCTTGGAAATCTTCTGCAAAAGAGTGCAAAGGGGTGAAAAATACAGGAAAGTTGTAATGCAGGCATTAAGTGATGGATGAACACATCCCATCACTGAAAACAGTCAAAAGACATTAAAGAGATGGGTTAGAAGAATACAGAAGTTGGATGGGCTGGTGGGAATTGAAACACTCTGGAAATAGGGTGAAAAAACCAGATAAATGTTTAAATGACCTTTGAATCCACAGGTAGTGCAGTCCAGGATAAAAAGTTTAAAAAACAAAAAAGTACTAAAGTCACTCAATTCCAAAAGTGATGTGAGGAACTTCATTTGTGTAAGAGATTTCAGCCAGGAAAGACAAGGAGCGCAAATATGGAACTGCTGCATAAAACCAGCCCTTGGCTGATTTGGGAGTTTCACAGGAACATGGAAACACAATTGATAGTTAAAAATGCAAAAGAATAAGTAGGAGGGTTTGAATAAAACACCCCAAAGTGAGTAAGAATTCTGCCTCAATGGAGAATCACAGATTTAATTAATCCTCTGCAAAACAATTTGAAATTATCACCTGAATGAAGCTACTCTGTTTGCAAGGTGATTAAGAAGGGACCAGCCCTGAAATCAGGGACCTGATGTGCATCAAAAACTGCTGCAGAGGAAGAAATTTGAGAATATGAGGTTTAAGAAGCTCAAATTCTGCCAGGAAAACAGCAAAATAGACCTGCCATGGGTGCAATTCCATGGATGTTAAAAATGGGCTGCATTGCCTAATGCCACAAAAATTGGGAAAGCATTTTGGATAAAGTGGACAAACCAGCATTTTTCTTTTTAAAAGAATTCTTCCCTGGCCACTTCCAAGTGGGAAAGTGGTGCAAAGGAAAGCTAAATTGGGTCAGAGATCTGACACTTCATCCAGCTGCCATCCAAGGAAGGTTCTGTCTTCCTGGAGGAACAGAAAGCAAATTTTAACACCTTGAGAGTTCAAAAGCTGTGTTAGAGATTGAACTCTGAGAAGATATGACAGTAAAATGAAATCATCCATAAATGGAAGGTATGGGTGCCAATTCTTCAGAGCTCTCTGGTCAAACCTGCATAATTTATGCATCTTGAGGATACTGAACCTGAGCTCTTAAATGCCAAGAAAAAGAAGGAAACTTGGCTCCAGTCTACGGGCATAAACACTGCCATGTCTTCATTTCTTGGAAATAAACTTTGTAAGCCATGATACTAACAAAAGGAGTTTGTCAAACAGGCTCCCCAGTAACTTCATTTTCCAGTTTACAAATACGTGAGAAGGTGAACTCAACCCAAATCTGAGAAAATCCTGATGATGGCAAGAAAACTCTCCAGAGCCTTTGGGAAAAGCAAATGAAGGAAAGTTCAGAGTTAGATTTTGTACATATCTCTGTGTATATATACATGTCAGGGATATAAACACAGACTAAAAGAATTTGTTCAATGCCTGGTTAGAGAAGCTCGAGCTTTACTGCATTTAGCTATAAAAGTTAAAAAAACTTCCTGGTTGCCGGTTCCCCAGAGCAAACAGGGAAATGCCTCCTGTACATCATTCAGGTGGTGGACAGTGATTCCCTGGTGCTGGTCACAGCCCAAGAACCTGGATTAGGATTTATGATCAAGACCAACCATTTCCCAACACTGCCCAGGCCACCACTGCCCCACATCCCCAAGTGCCACATCCACAGGGCTTTAAATCCCTCCAGGGATGGAAACTCCACCTCTGCCCTGGGCAGCTGTGCCAGGGCTGGACATTAGAAAATAATGGCAAAAGAGGTGAATGTGGACACCCTGAGCAGTGTTGAGCCCAAGCTCAGGTGTCTCTGTGCTGCAGGGAATTGTCTGTCCATGGAAATGCCCAACGTTAACAGCAGAAGTTTCCACACCATCAGATGCTCCTCACATTTGTATTCATTTTAGCAAATCCAGGATTGGCCACAGAGACTCCTTACATATTTTATAATTTACCAGAATCTGCTTTAGTCTAGGAGACCTAATTCTTCCACCACATACATCACCCATCCTTCTGGCAGCATAATTTACATCTCAAACCGGCATAATTTTGCATACGTTTCATTTTAGCATTCTGACAACTTTAAAAAAAAAAAAGCTTTAATTCTGTGGAGTAAATTATCACCAACCTTGGAAAAAAAAAAGTCCAGGAAGTTATTAATGCTCTTTTGATGCATAGTTGTCTGTACAGTTTTGGTGTCTCCCCCCCTCTCAGCTTTATGTGGTGATACATTAACAAAAGTGTCACAGGGCGTATGAAATTCAAACCAACATCGTGAGGATTGCAGGAACATTTAACACATGGTTTAAACTTGAGTGTTTTCCCAAGGGAATCATGCAACCTTTGTTTGCTCTTGGACTGTCTGCCCCAGACCAGCTCCTAATCTTTCTGTACAAAAAGAACGTGGCTTTTACTGCTTGGTTCGTTCCCTGGACTGCCACACTCAGTGCTGGAACAACCTAAAAATCTTCAGGAGTTTAAAAATAAAAAAAAAACACTATTAAACAGGGGAAAACC
This sequence comes from Phylloscopus whistleri, assembly GCA_017589585.1. Lineage (NCBI taxonomy): Eukaryota > Metazoa > Chordata > Aves > Passeriformes > Phylloscopidae > Phylloscopus > Phylloscopus whistleri. The sequence goes on from JADMLD010000546.1 coordinate 49,221, forward strand.
TGTGGTCCTGCTTTTCTGTCCTTCTGACATCCCCAAAAGAGGGTCTTTATTTAAAATGAGCTCTGAACACATAAATACTGCTGGCTCTCTAAACCTCCAGCGAGGTCTTGTTTATTCCTTGTTAATACTGTCTGAGATGAACACACTGGAAGCACTTAACCAACAACAGCAACAAACTTCTGCCATACTCAAGCAGAAACAAACCACTCAGCTTGTCAATATACACAAGACAGCAAATTTTCAACATTCTTGAAGGTGTTGGGGTTTGAATCATTTTAAAATAAATCCCACTTCTTCTCCCAGGGGAAAAAAACCAGTCTTTATTATTAAACTTATTGTGTGCTTTACTATTAAAATTATTGTGTGCTTTGTTATCATTTTAATAGTAATTATCTATATCTAAATCATGTAGAAATTAAGTAGATATAAAATAAATAAATCCATCTTATACTTTTTTCCCAGTACGACAGCGTCTGTGAATGTCCACAGGGTGGACAAAATAGATCAGACTAAAACTGCATTTAATAGTAGAATTCAAATTCATGCTGGTGTGTAACTTGGTCATAACCAGCACCAGAAAATTCCTGGAAAGATTCCATATTATTTAAGCACAGGAATGAGGAGAGACTTGGCTTTTGGTGGGCTCCAGACCCAGCTGAGTGCCCCTCAGTCCTGCCAGAGCAATCCTTTCAAAAAATAGGGGCTGTTCAGATTGGAGATGGGAAAAGTCTGGGGAAACCTCAGAGGCCCTTCCAGGATGTAAAGAGGATCCAGGAGAGCTGGAGAGGGACTGGGGACAAGGGATGCAGGGACAGGACACAGGGAATGGCTCCCACTGCCAGAGGGCAGGGATGGGTGGGAGATTGGGAATTGGGAATTCCTGGCTGGGCTGGAATTCCCAGAGCAGCTGTGGCTGCCCCTGGATCCCTGGCAGTGTCCAAGGCCAGGTTGGAGCAGCCTGGGACAGTGGGAGGTGTCCCTGCCCATGGCAGGGGTGGAATGGGATGGATTTTGAGGCCCCTTCCATCCCAAACCATTCCAGAAGTGTTTGTTCTCTCTACCCTTGCGTTTGTATGGAGCAAAGGGCTGCAAGAGAGCAGCAAGAGAACATCCTGACGGGGAGATTCCCGCATCCCCCACATCCCTGCAGAGCCATTTGCAACCAGCTCAAACCCAAAGATGCCCTGCAGGAAATAAATTCTGCCCCTGGGCTACCCCCACCCCGTGCCGGGCAGGAGAAGGCAGGAGAAAGCCCTTTCCCACAGGCTCCTCCACCCTCTGGAAGCACAGGCTCCCACAGAGCCTGCATGTGTGAAGGAAAGGGAGAAAAAAAAAAGCCTTTCTCAATGCTAGGATTTCCTCCCGATGTAAATTTTCCCCGCCGTGCCGGAGTGCAAGAGAAAGTATTTGCTGCACATCCTCCGGGCGTGAGGTCATGTGCCTTGAAATCCCCCAAAATCCCCCAGAGGGGCTTCCGGGATGGGGGGGGAACAAAAAAAAAAAAACAAAAACAAAAACACCAAAAACACTCTGAGACCTTTGGAAGGTGCGGCAGAACCTATTTTATCAGTGCTGTGCTCCTTTGTGGGGTGCAGGGGACGAGGAACAAAGTTTTTCCCCACTCCCTGATGCACAGCCCCTGGGAAGAGCCCTCTAACTCTGCACACCCTGCCTTTTCCTAATCCCTTTACTCCTGCCACGGCCGGCTCTGAAATTTCCTCAACGGGCTGCAAACTTTTTTTAGGGTTTTTTTTTTTTATAATGGTAATCAGCGATTTTAGAAGGGAATAAATCTCTCCCGGAGCCCGTAGCTCTGGATAAAGCATCCCCAGGAATAAGTCAGGCAGTGGAGAGCGCTACATTTCATGTGCTGCCACAGAAATGCTTTCTGGCTGAGGTCTAATATTAATCTATTTTGTCCCTGACATCCAGTAAAACTACAGTGTAGCAAATGCTTTTAAAGCATACATATTCAATAGCAGATGCAATAAAGTATTCTCGGGACTGTTGGTATGAAGAAGGTTCGCGCACACACAAATATCTTTGAAACTCCAGTTAATCAAGGTGTCAAAGTAACTAAAGCAGTTTTACAGATTTTATTGAAAATAAATCACTTTATTATATACTGAAATATATATTATTGTTTCCCCCGCGGAGAGTTTTACTGTCTGCTCGCCTGCATTTCTTTTTTTTTTTTTTTTTTCTTTAAACAGAGTATCTCCTGCCCTCTTTAGTCCGGTTTTTATAACTACATTCAGCAGGAAACTAAATTCCATCTCCAGCCTGCCTCCTGCCCTATGCAAATAGCCCATTATTAGCCATTTTCTGGCAGAAGTGGCCGAGAGGAAAGCGAGGAGGAAATGCTCCAGAGCTCCTCTTTTCCTCCCTGCCCGGCTGGTTTGTGGGGTGACCTTGCTGGGAAGCCGGGGGTGGCAGCGAACCTCAAAAGATTTTCACCTTTGTCCGCTGGTTCCGTGCGGGGATGCACAAAAACCAGGCGGAGCTCAGCCCGGGGAGGGCTCAGATGAGTGAAAGGGAATATTTGATGCCACCCTAATGGACATCCTAATTGATATTTATGGACTTCCCAGGGAAACTTTTCGCTGGAGGTTTTGTGGTTTTTTTTAACTCCCGTTATTGAGAAGCTGCTTTGCTTTCTGAGACCTGGCTCAGACCAGTGCCTGCCTTTAAAACTCAGTGTTACATGAAGCTCCTGTTAAGTCATCCTTTGGCTAATTATTCTTCCCAGCCACGCCACACATTTCCTAGCAGCTCACTGCCATAAAAAAATCACATTTCCGTAAAGTTACCCCATCTACAAGAAAAACTCCTCCATCATCTTTTCTTTTTCCCCAAAATTTCTCCCTAAAGTTAGAAGATGTCTAATACAGTCCATGTATACAAAATAAAAAGTACTTTCAGCGTTTTTGGACTGCTTTCTAAACTGATAAATTTCCCCCGATAAATGCAAATTCAGCAGCACTTCTTTTAAGATTGCTTTTTTTTTTTTTTTCATTTTCTTTCACCCCAAAACAGGTTTGAAGTGGAAGCGTGGTATCTAAAATGGATTTAGAATATTAAAAAAAAAAAAGCATCTGTGCTCAGGATTTTTGTATATTTATGTACATTTATGTATTCCTTATTCTACATCAACAAAATTCAATTATATTTGCTGGTCAAGGGAGTGATGAGGACTCGCCCAGGTCTCTCCCTCTCTCCTGGTCCCTCAGCAGGACAAAAAAGGTGCTGAATTCAGAGTCACTGGAACTTTTATTCACCCCTCAGCACTTCCAGGTTGCATTTTATGTTTTAACATTGATCTTTACAGCTCTTTATCCATTTAAACCCCAGTAACTTTCAGCAGAAATCTCAAACTCTGTTGTTTCTACAGAGTAAAGGATTTTATCCTCACCTCTTAACCTTTAAGCCATGAATGTGCCAAAAAAATATCAAGAATTATCAGTTTTCCAAATAAGTGTTTCATCGGGGTTGTTATTCATCACCAGGAAGTTCTCAGGCAATTTTGATCACAGGAAAAAGAAAAAGAAAAAAAAAAAAGGACATGTTTTTAAGTAACTTGTACATGGTTTCTTTCCAGCTGATCAGCCCTGATAGCACATCAAATTCAAAGGCTTGTGTCCAGCTATTAAAGGAGAATTTAACAGCAAAAATGTGAGTGCGCCTTCCACGCTTTAAAAACTGCCTGTAATCAAAATCTAATTAGTATTTTATTTTCCTAGTGGGAAAACGGAGGGAAATGCACACAGACAGGCTTGGTGTTAGATATTAAGCCAAAAGATGTCTCCAGAAACCAACCATTCATCTTGTGCCTTTTTTTTTTCTCCTCTCTCTCTCTCTTCCTTTATCACCAACATCTTGTCTCTTGAAATATAGACATCACTAAATCAAAAACACTTACCTTTTCACATCATTATAGAATTGCTGAGATTAAATAAGAGCTCTGTGCAGCTCCTCAAATCTCAGCTATGTTTTCAAACCACCAGGGAGGGCTAGTTCTTCCTGCTCGCACAATTATCAAATTGTTGCCAATCTGAGCGTTCCCTGTATCAATCTCATTATTATTAAGCAGCTGAAATCACCTATGGATCTCATTACCATCACTTGGAAAAAGGTCACGGGGTGACAGCTGCAATTTACTTTAAAATTATCATTGAAATAACCTTTTTTTTAGAGACTCTTTAAGTTGTTTTAGTGCGTAGCTCGCAGTAAAAAGCAGAATTTAACGACCTTAGAACTTCCCTCGGTTTTGTCTGCTTGTTGTGGGATTTTTTTTTTTTTTTTTTTGTTTGTTTGTTTGTTTACTTTGGAAGTAACAGGGACGTGATCATCCGTCCTTTTGTTTTCCTGCTGGAACTCCTGAGGTGACTGGGTGGCTCACACTGTAAAAGAAAGTGAGGTCAAATCACTAAAGATGAAACCCTTTTGAAAAGTTAATTAGTCGCTGAAAATGCATGAGCATTAAGGAAAAAAAAAATTAAAAAAGGAAAGAAAAGGCAGTTTTAGCAGGACTTTCTCTTAGCAACTGCTCAGTTTTCATCATTTCATCCTTTAAAGGTGTCTGTCAGTTTTCCAGCTATAAAAAGAAGTCTTAAACAGGAAAAAGAAACAATTTTTCAATATGAATAAAAACCATAAAAATTGCCTTCCTCATGTTTTCAGGGAAAAAAAAAAAAAAAAAAAAAGGCTGCCAGAAGTTGTTTATAAATTACAAGTAAACACAAAAGAGAACAATCCTTGCTGGCCGTCTCCCACTCACTTTTAAGTGGATCACTCTGCAAAATATTCTGCTCTTGGGTTGATATTTTTAGAGGGAGACATTTTTGCTCAGTAATGTGGAAATAAAATAACTGCAATCACTTCCTTCCTCTGAGAAAATGACACATAACATTTTACATTTAAAATTCAATTGAGAAAGAAACTGCATTTTTTTTTTTTTACCCAAAGCCTTGGAGCTGTGCATTCTATTTTTATTTATTTTTTATTTTTTTTTTCCTCTGGCCTGTGCAGGCTTCTGCTGCATTTTGGATCTGAACTTAATAGAAGATGCTGCAGAAAGCAGCAGCTACAAGTAGTGACAGAGACTTATCAAACAAATATGCAAGGGGAGGACAGAGGAGATGAGCAGAACAACACTCACGAGTTCAGAATATGATTGCTCTGGATGATTGTAAACTGCCAGAGATTTTCATTCCTGTCTCTCATTAATTCCTCTCACTCCTGAAGTGGTATCGAGTGGGAATTCCTTTTAAAACTGCCAATTTTTAGGCACAAATCTGCTGTTCAAATCAGTAATATAAACACCAAAATGATCCCCACCAAGGTTTGCAACTGTTGACATTTTTAACAGCATTTAAGGAGCGTTTTGCACCTCTCCCCTTTTTTATTAATAAAGGGAAGGTGCCGATTTTTAAGCAGATATTGCAATCTCTGCTCTCTTACCTGAAGTATTACTTCAGTATCCACACCCTCTAATGACTCAACACCCTCTTGCTACAAAATGCCTGAAACAGCTCTGACCAAAACACAAACCCCACAAATAACTGCACAAAACAATGGGTTTGCCTGTTTCAGAAATAAATTCCCCTAAAATGTGAAATGCCTCTGTCCAGACACAAACATTTCATTAACAAACCCTTTGTATCTCCCTCTATTTACAAGTACTCACACAAACTCCACCTAACAGCTCGTAAATGTGGGTCTTGTAATACAAACAGCCATCAATACACAACACACACGGGCTAAAAATGTATGGGCATTAATATTTGTAATAGAAATCAGCTCCATCTTCCAAAGGCATCCTTTGTAGCTTTCTTGCCTTTTAAATTCAGCTATTCTCGAGCACAGCTATTCTTTGAAATATGTCAGGATAATGCATTATTGAAGTACTGTACTGAGACTGTACATAAAATCAGTCACGTTCAACAAATTTCCATTTTACTTAGGGTTTGGGGTTTTTTTATTTTCATAATTATTCCTCACTTCTATCACGGCCCCATCCTCAAGAGCTCTCTGGTTATGCCACTAAAATTAACCACATGCTACAGGTTATGTCTCCCAGGGACTTGCCATCAAGAGAAATGGAAGGTAAAGGAAGAAAGCAAAATAAAATATGTTTTCTATCACTCCTGTGAATAATAAATTAACCAGGTTGCAAAATTAAGCACCGGACAGATGAGCTGGATTTGAAAAAAAACTTTGTTAATTGACCAGCTGCATCAGAAGGGTTCGTTTCTCAATGTAGGGATTTTGAAAGCTGTGGGGAACGGCAAAACGAGGATTTAAAACCTGTGGTAAAACTTCTGGCATGAATTTGCAACGCTTGGTGCAAGAAAGAGTTAAGTCTAACAAGCAGAAAAAAAGAAATTAACTAAAGTAAGGCCCTTGTGATACAATGACACTTGCTCTATGCTCTTACAGAGAAAAACACGATGATAAAACACCACAAAGAGGAGTGTTATGAATTTTATTAATGACTAGAAGACAGTGTGCAAAACATCAAAGGTCTGTGGAAAAGATTAATGACCCCGTGTGAGACTGTTTAATTACCTCCAGCTAATTAGATTCTTGACCAAATTTTTAATATCTGCATTCCTTCTAAAGCCTAATTGAGATTCCACATTATTTATCAATCTTTCAAAAAGCCCTTAGTGTGCTGCTTTTTTTTTTTTTTAGGGTTCTTTTTTTTTTTTTTTTCCCTTTGCACTTTGACTCCATTTATGGTCAATTATTAAATAAATAGCAAAGTAACCCTTCTCTCCAAACTGTGTACGTGGAACACTTTCTGCCTTGTTTATTTTGACTGCGGGCCTATCGCTGGCATCTTTTATACACAACGAAGCACTCGGAGAAATAAACTGACCGGCTGGGCTGTAAACAGCAGTGATAATATTTTTGTTATCTTGGGCCGTGCTCAGGAACTCCTCGTGTGGTTTCTGTAAATCAGCCTGTGGTGCTGGCAGTTAATCCCGACTCCCGCCTTCCTTAGGCCGGGCCCAGGCGCGAGCCCGGCCTTGCTGCCGGGTTTTTCTCCCCCTGTTTCTGTAGAATACACCAGCCCTACAAACCACCCCTGTTAAATGATTTGCCTTTTATAAGGAGATTCATGTCACAAGGCAAGGGGCGCCTGCAATAATTATCTATTTTCTAAATATTTTTTATTTCGCGTTTCCTGCCCTCCCCAGTTAGCGGCCGCCGTCTGCGCTGCGCGTGAAGGCTGACCTTGGTTTGAGGCTTGCCTTGATTTTGATTTAAGGTTTCCCACAAAACTTTTGCCAGTTCGTTCTGGAGTGTCGGGAAAAGGGAAAAAGTCAGGCATTTCAAGGACTGTGATGGAGAACATAATTTTGTGTGACTTTGGATAATAAAACACTTCCCAGTTCTGTGGAAGCAGAGAATCTCTGCTCTCTTCCTTTGCTTGAGATATAAACCCAAGTGTCTGGCTTGAAACCATTTGCTTCAGAAATATTCTTGTACATTTTATTATAAATTAGAAAAACAAAGTGTGCACAGGCAAAATGATGTCTTTATATTGCATGTATAAAGCAAAACACTTTGGGAAAATTTCTTTGCCATTTCATATATATATATTTTTCCAAATTATCCACTAGAGTTTAGCTCATAAAATCATACCACATATACAGAAATATAAGGGACAGATTAAAAGAAATATACATATTCTCTATTAAATTCTACATGTTTTCTGTTATTTGTATGAAACACTGCTGGCTGGCACAGCTATTAAAATACAGAGGATTTTTTTCCTCTGATGTAGACATGAGTGTCTGTATGTACAGACACTGAAGAATTCTACAACATTTTAATTTATGCAACTCTAATAAATGAAGAGGGAACAGGGTGTGGAGGGAGGGATCGCATTTTTCATTATCACGTTTGCAACAAGCCCTGTCTAATGGGATACAAACATCCAGGAGTTATCACAAAAACACATCATTTAATAATATAAAAAAGTGCATGTCAAAATGGCAAAGAATGCAAATCAATACCAACCAGGCATGGAAGAGACACGTAATAAATTATCTTTAATTTCTTGGGAGTGACGAAATATCTGGTTACACACTAAATCACTCACAGGAACTCTGCAGGAATAAACTTATTTGGGATGCAGCAGTCAAAGTCATTTGATCTCTCCGATGCAATAAAAAGCTTAAAGTGCCCAAAATCTGTGTATCCAGGTATTTATTGTGTGCTCCAGTTGACAGAGAACTGCTTCAAACCCATTAAACACTTTATCCTTATAGGTATGGATATTAATAATATAATTTGGTTTGTATCAATGCACCATAATTAGGGTCATGCTTTTAGGTTTGTTACTTAGTAAAGAAAGGATTGGGGGGAAAAAATGGCCCTGTTAAACAGAGAATCCACTTTTTGCAAAACTGAGGGCACTTCTGGTATGTTCCCATGGAAAAAGAGCTGAGATTTCCTGTCCCACCCTCCGGACCAGCCTTTTTCTCTCACCAGGCTGAGCAGGGTCAGTGTTTCTCTCTCCTAGCCCTGCAGCCACTGTCTGAGGGATTCTCTCTGTGCCTTTTACACCTGATCCACAGCTCCAGCCCCAAACGTGTGACAGGTGATGGATGTTCCTGTGTTTTGGCAGGACCATCACAGATGTTGGTACCGAAGCAACTGATCTGGACAGACAAGGTGGTGATGGGATTAATTCAAATGGTGATTCAGGCCCAGTTTAACCAAATGCTGTGTGGATGTGCTTTAAACCGAGCACTTGATCTGGTTTTAGAGTCTTAATCAAGCCAGGGAGACCTTCTTTTAGTCCGTGGGGGCATCCCCTGCCCTGCTCCCCACCAGGCATCCTCCAGCCCCAGAGATTTCCCTTCTCCTCCCTGCCACAACACAGGCTGCTTCAGGGAGCATTAAACACACCACAGCACACTCAGGCAAACTGAGCAGTGCTGTATGGAATCATGGGATCAGACAATCATTAAGTTTGGAAAACCCTCTAAGATCATCAAATCCAACTGTTAACACAGCTCTGCCAAATCCACCACTAACTCATGCCCCCTAAGCTTCACCTTGCCACATTTTTTAACATTCAAATCTCCACTTATTCCACTTATTTCCAACTTCATGGATGCTGCTGATGGTGCAAGAACAATTTCAAAACAAACAAACAAACAAACAAACGAAACCCCACACCCACAAATCCAACAGCAAACCAAAGCTCAGTCCAACTTGACCCAGTATAGAAAACATCTGTGCTGAGGAAGAAAATTCGGTGACTGGTGCAGCATCCAGAAAAGGCAGTGTGAGGCTAAGGGGAGGGCGTGAGGCAGCAGGAGCATTCACCCACTTCAGAAGAGAATTTATTAGCCCAGTCTTGCCCTTGTGGCCTTTGAGAGAGTCTATAACGAGCTTGTCTCTTCTGCTCTTCCACCTAGGAAAGACAGACAGGTACCTCCACTGCTGATGCAAAATCTGCATCTCCCTGGGAGGGACACTCAGCCCAGAATTCTGCTTAGAGCAGAATTTCTTCACTTTTCAGTAATATTCACTCTCAATATTCTTGTCTGAGATTCTTCATTCCGTCTCGCACTGGATATTTAAAGTAACAGAACAATGGAAGCTGAGTAACTACACTGAAAGAACAGAGTAAGAAAAATTTGGTTGTTTGGATTTTTGTTTTGCTGAATTTTAAATAATCCGGTTTGTCCTAATCTGCTGAATTAGTGTTTGCCTTTATGCCAATATGTCCTCATATATCTGGAACTCTTGCATAATTTTACGTCTTTCTACACCGAGCCTGCCCAAAACCAAGATCACTTCTAACTTAAAGTGCTCCTAAAAATTTGAAGTGCTCTATTAATTTTAAATTGCTCTACATCATGTCTGCTTAGAATCCCAACTGCTTTTTCACGCAAAAAAATGTTAAACTATAAAACGCACATCTGCAACATAACAGCTACCCAGCTTTTTTTTTTCATTATTTTATTTTAAACATCAGCTTTCTCCCTTTTTCCTTTATCTTTGAAAGAAAAAAACCAGCTCTCTCAGAGAAAAATAATAGAACGACTCATCATATGGGTTTTTTTTTATTGTGAGCCTCCCTCTATTGAAAACCTTTTAGGTTTGTCACAGGACTAAATATATTTTATGTCTACCAATTGGTAGCACATAGTCCAGCCCATTAACCCGCTTGACCTCAATAAATTATGATTTCCTGGCAGGAGCAGTATCCCTGGAAGATTGACACCTCCCCAAAGGCGCTCCCAGGGTTAACAACACTCCCCAGGATTTTTACAAGACGGCTCCTGATCCTAGACTTCTGTCTCAGGCAGCTCTTTCGAAAAAACGTCCTCAAAGCCTTTGGTGTTTTCAGAGCCCTGACTTTATCCTCAGCGAGGGGGAGAAATGGCAACGTTTCCAGCTGAGCCCATCACGTTATCAGTGGAACAACAAAGCCCTGGTGCTCCACCGGCACGGCTTCCCCGCGGGGCACCTTGGCCAAGCCAGCCCTGGCCCCCGCCGCGAGGTCACGGAGATGTCCCTCTGCTTCCCTTTGCTCACATCAGCTTTCTACAGAGCCATCCTCTCACCTGACCCTTAGGGGTCTGTGCAATCCAGTCCTGGCTGTCTCCCACCACCTCTGCCTTCCCTTTGATGTTTGCAAATGGATGTTGTTGAAAGGAACTTGTTGAGTGAAAGACAAAGGAACACTGCGTACCGGGAAGTTAGGCCTGACTCAATACAAAACTGGACTTTACTCAGGGTAGTGGTGGACATGACGCCTTAGATTTTAGATTTCATATTTTCAGATTTTGTGACGCCTAAGGATGTAGTTTTGAGCCTCATATTCAGTGCTAGTAAGCTCTCTTCACAGAGCAAGTAGACAAAACAAATCCTTTCCTGCTGAAGACCAAGGACAACTTTCAGGCCAAAAAGCACAAACGAGGGTGGACTGAAGGGAGGAACAAGAAGGATGGGACCTCACAACCTGAAGCTGTGATTGGACAATTAAACCCCAATATGCAAATGGACCAAAACTTACAGAAATGTAAAATCTCATGATCGAGGAGCCATTCTGTGTGGCCATTCCCAACCCACCCTGGGTGCAGCCTTGGTCAGGCTCCTGTAATGCCCAGGGTGGGTCCTGGAAGCCTTTTAATCAATATCTACTTTATTCTCCAGCTCTGTCCAGCCTCTGTTTCAGGTAAGCATTCCTAAGGCATCAGACACTGGTGGCCAGGCTGAGTTTTAGGGCAGATTTTTAAGCTGAAGGCCTCTCATTTTCTACACTTGCACGGCAACTCCAGCACTAACAAGTGGATTCACTGTCAAAGTCATTTTCCTTGTGCCACTGTATCTGAAGTACTTTATATTAATCTATCAAAAGGTCACTGCTCCTTTAGCGAGTGACCATAAATATACACAAATACAAAAACCCTGCTCTGAGCATGCCATGGATCAAGCTCCTCCAGCTCCATATATATTTGCTACTTTGCCATGGAGGTATAAAACCAGCTGAGTGATGGGATGAAGCAATAACCCTTCCTGGCCATGGTGCTTTATCTTGGGAGTAGCCTGGGAGGAGCTGATTATTTACACACAGCCCATCACAGTAAGCTTGGATATTTTCCAAGCAACAGATTCACACAAAGTTTCTTGACTTTAAATTAGAGCTGGATCTCTATGTGCCCTCTGCTCTTCAGAGCATCTCTGCTACCACAGCAGCTGGGCACCTGCTGGATTGTTGGGAGGGGCAGCTCCTCTGTCATACAAGCTTAGATGGTGCATTCCCAGCTAACCAAGGAGGCACCTGCCTGCCTTGACCAAATTCCAGTGTCTTTTCCAAAATAATCCCAACTGCATCCTCATGAATCTCTGTAGGAGAGCAGCATCAGTTACTGTCACAAACAAGGCTCCCACCTGGAAAAAGGAGGTGATTCTTTGGTAATATCTTTCATCCATTGAAAGAGCTTCCTTTTTTCACAATGTAACAGGTGTTATTGAATGCTGATTCCTATAGTACCTGTGAATCCATACAAATTCCCAGTGGGGTTGTGGCTCCTGGAGATTTCTTTGATGCTCATTTTTCCTTGGGGACAACAGTATCAGCTGAAACTCTTCCAGTCCTTAACCAGACAGGAATCTAAGGGTACTTAAATGTTTGTCTGCTCTGCACTTCTGTGGCAAAGGCATTGATGTCTTTGTCTCAAATAAGATTAACAATTCACTATTCACTGGATCAAAACTTCCCATCAAGGTAGAGGCAGCAGCTTTATTTATGGAATGTGACATCTCATAAAAAAGGAGAGACACTGGATGAGCTTGAAGCTCCCTTCCAACCCAAACCATTCTGGGATTCTGTGGTGATCCTATGAAACAGCAATAAGACCAGAAACACTGCAATTAATCAAGAGCAACAAAACAAAAAGGGTGATCTCAGCCATCCCTGCTGCCCACAAGGGGGGAGCTCCCCCCTGCAGCCCTGAACTGCCTTTCTACAGGACAAATAACTGCTCCTACCTGGAAGTGTGACTGAAACATCCTGTGTAACTTCTAGTGATCACTTACACTGAATATTCCTTCTTCTTTACCTCTCAAGGGAGTTATGGGGAAATTATATTTTGGGAATATTATGGGAAAGCAGTGGAACCTACCCATGAATCCACCTTAGCCATAAAGCCTCCATCACTGCTGGAGTTTTTCCACTCTGAAGCTCTGTATCAGGAAACACTGAAGTCACATTTCCCCTTTACCTGACTGCAAGATATTTAAAATAAAGTGGCTACAGCTGCCATTACAAACCACCCATCTCTATCCCATCCCCTGGGACAGGTTTCTGCCACTTGAATGTTCTCAGAGTCCAAGTTTCCTGGACAAGCCTTTGGTTCAATAAAATATTTGCTGGATGCAAAACCTGTGGTTATATTGGGTTTTGTTAAGCAGTTTCCTAATAAAGGGCAATGCATGTTGAGCCCTCATAGTAACTCAGATGTGACACAAATAATACAGCAGATAATTACAGTGCCCTTTTGCTCACCTCAAATTTAAACAAAGGTTAAGCTGCCCTTTAGAAAAGTAAATATTTTCTGTAGTCAAATAAGTGTAGACACCTTTAGAAACAAGGATATATTGCCAAACTAAACTGAATGGAAAATGGTCACAATAGAATAATTTCAAAATACAAAGGGTGCAGAGCTGCTCAGCAGAAGCAGCAGCCAGACATCCTGGCATCATGGACAGTCCCTTACCTTGCAAAATTCCCAGGCTGGTCTCCATATGTTTTACAAGAACTGTTGCTTGAAATTTCTGTCTGGTCACAGCAGATAGGAGAGAGAAATATTAAAAATAAGAAAGTGCATAATCTCCTCGCCCCCTTAAGTCTGGTAAACAATTTATATCAAATTTCATACAACAGAACAAATCCATGGACCTTTAAGTAATTAAGAAACAGACACTGAGGCTTAAAAAATAAACCAGGGGAAATCTCCCATAGTGGCCAGGAAATGGCTCGTAGGTTTTATTTAGTTCTCATAGTCCGAGGTTTAGCTGTGAGGGAGATAAGAGCCAGGTGTGTTTTACACATCTAATTTGTTTAGTCTGAAGCTCATTCAAGCAGCACTTTTCATCTCCAAGTTTGCACCCGACTTCTCAAATCTCAGCCTGGGGTGAATTGGTGTCAGATGCAGTCAGGGACCCTAAATGAGAGGGATCACCTCTGGGGGGGAGGAAATTGTCAATTATTCTGGTTTTGGGGGCTGGAGGGTGGTCAGACACCCTTCTGGTGGCTGTGTTGAGATGGAATCATAGACTCACTGAGGGTGGAAAAGATCTCCAGGACCATCAAGTCCAACCTTTGGCTGATCATTACCACTTGCACTTGCACTAAACCAAAAATCTGCCAACTACTCGTGTTTTGGACATTTTCAGGGGTGGTGGCTCCATCAGATGGCCCAGATGATCAGCAAGAAGCCAGTGCTGTCCAATGAATCCTCTCATACTAAAGGCAAAGCTACCCTGAAGGTCGCTTCCAGGGATTTAGGCCCAAATAACCTGTCTCTGCTGAACAGCCCAGTGAAAAGCTGACAAATGCCCAAATATATCTGATTTTTTTACTTTGAGATGAAGGAGCCGTGAGTCCCCTTTTGGATGGGGGACACAGCTGAGTGTGTGTGGGAAGCTGGGGTCTGCAGAAAGCTCTGCTGGGAGGAGATTGATCCTCCAGGGATGCACGGGATGAGCCTCCACGGCTGCAGATCTGTAGCCAGACTTCACTTTGGCAGGGGGAGGTAGAGGCTCTGTAAAGCAGGCAAAGATGTTAAAAACTTTGGTTCTTAAAATTTTGACCTTCAACCACCTCTGGCAATAAGGAAATTGCAAGATATTTGGTCAAGAATCACTTTATACATAAAAAACCAAGGGGTTAATGTCATAATTCAATAAGAAGGAACAACACTCACACACTGAGATGTCCAAGGCAAAAAAGGGGCAGTTTATTTACAGACCTCGACATTTATAGAATTCCAACAGTGACCATGGATTGGAGGATGAAAATTGTCCTCTCCAACCACACTGGTCAACCCAACAGTCCATCAATTCTCTCCTCCTCCAGAAAGGAATGCAAAACAATCATTATTTACATGAAAAGCGCCTGAGAAACTCCACCACAAAAGTAAAACATCAGAAGGCTGAGAAGAACTTTAGAAAAACTTCAGAAGAACAGAGTGACAGGTTAATTTGTGGCAGTAACATTCACAATGCTCCAGGACGTGGCAAACCAGTAGCAAACAGCTAAAATATCCATTATTACCATTGCAGCATTGACTAACCTGACTTCCAGGCTCTGTGTGACTCTCCCAAGCCTATTGGTGCAAGTCACATCCAACCTCAACTGTACTTTGCATTTTGACAAGTATTAATCGTGCCCTTCTCTGTTTGATCCACTAAAAAAAACCAACCAGTCGATGAATTTACACCCTGTTACTTATTCATGAACAAGTTGTGCCCCTGAATTTTAACACGCTATGCCTTAAACCATCAGCTGTATATCTGCTTTATGGGATGCTCCTACATAAGCTGGCAGTCCATCAATTTATTGTCCATACATTCCTTTGAAAGCTATATTATAATTAGAGCTTAGGTTAAGACTGTTCCGTAACCATAAAGCAGACGTAAAATAATTATAACTCATTTAGTGAAATTAGAAAAAGAGCAATTATTAGGCTCCCATTGTGAGGCTTTGCTGTGAGGGACAGATAATCTATCTGCAAGATGTACTTTAAGAACACC
This sequence comes from Phylloscopus whistleri, assembly GCA_017589585.1. NCBI lineage: Eukaryota > Metazoa > Chordata > Aves > Passeriformes > Phylloscopidae > Phylloscopus > Phylloscopus whistleri. Next base: position 64,509 of record JADMLD010000546.1, read on the forward strand.
ATTTTGAAAGAAATAAAGTAGATAAATTACTGTTTTGTTTGGGTTTAAGAAAACTTAGGCCCATAAATACAAGTTCAACAAACATAAAGGATGTGTGCAAGGGAAGTGAAAGTTCTACTGCAAGAAGAGAGATTAAAGTATTTAGATGAAGCTTTCCTGACAAGGCCTCTCAGGATGCTGGGGAGATTGATCTGTTAAGATTTGGAAGGCATTAAATACCACAGGGATGTGGACAAAGGCCTATAAACTTCCAGCTAAACATGAGGATGTGCACGGCTGGAGCAGGAGGGAGTGGGATCAAGGATGCTGACGTGAGCCTCAGCACACTGGGAGTGCAGCATTTCACAGAAATCCCAGGATGGTTTGGGTTGGAGAGGAACTTAAAGCCCATCCCATTCCTGCTGTGGGCAGGGACACCTTCCATTAGACCAGGCTTCTCCAAGCCCCGTCCAACCCTGCTTCGGACAATTCCAGGGATGGCTGACAACTTTAATTAGGACTTATATATCAGGATTTCTCATTCTCCAAGCTCCTGGTATGCTGAGCTATCCATTTTTATGGAAGAAATCACTTTTTTTCTGGGAATACACCTTCCAGGCTGAAATAGAGTTTAGGACTGTATTGAGCCAGCAATTTGCCCACTTTTACCTTCTCTGAGAGGAGACTAAGATAGCAAAATTCCTGATGAATCAGCAACTAAAATTATGCTTTTTCCTGACAGACACTTGTCCAGCTGCTGCTCACACAGAGGAAAAATCCCCAATTTTGTTATTTCCAAGCCTTAAAAGACAGAACCTGCAGATAAGAGGGATTTTTCCCCTCCCAATGCAGGATCTTTGCATGTCTGAAAAGATCACTGTGACTTAGATCTTTGGTCCTATGGGTTTTTCTGTTCTGTACACTTCTAGTAATAGAAAATTACATATTAAACTGGAAGAGAATAAGTTTAGATTGGATATTAGGAAGAAATTCTTCTCTGTGAGGACGCTGAGGCCCTGGCAGAAGTTTCTCAGAGAAGCTGTGACTGCCCCTGGATCCCTTGAAGTGTCCAAGGCCAGACTGGACAGAGCTTGGAGCACCCAAGGCAAGGGGTGGAACTGGATGAGTTTCAATTTCCCTCCCAACCAAATCATTCCAGGATTCTGCTACTGATCAATTTATTTCATTTGTAACGAAGTTTGGCTTTGTCCACCTCAAAAGTGCTCTATAAAAGCCAAATGTTCCCTCAAGGATTCCCATGAGAAGAAGAAGAAGAGGAGGATCTGAATAAAAATCCTGCTCTTGGTACTCAGAGCCCAACCCCAAAACCAGGGCAAGACCCAATCAATGGGTTCATGAAAATGTGTAAAACACATTGTGGTGGCAGAGCTAAACACAGCAGAGCACAGAAAGGCTCCTGCTAACTGCTAACATTAAAAACCACAATGAATTAAACACCAAATGGCTTTAAAGTGCCTGTAATTTATTCAAAGCATCTCTACACTGATATTTCTCATTTCTTTTGGGGTCAGCGCATTTATGATTCATATTTTCTGTCTTATCTCTCTGCAGTGGAGAGAGACAGAAGGAAGCCTCTACTATCAGGCTGATTTCAAAAGCTGGAGGTAAAAACATCAAATGTCACACAATATGGCAAAAAATTATATCAAACTCTATGAAATTCTTTGTTTCTTCAGCATAATTTCTCTGGAATGCTTTTGAACTCTCAAAGAATCCTATCAGTTCCTCCTTGCTTAATTCATAGCAACGTGAGAAATCAATCAGCTAACAAGCTATTTTGTACAATGGAAAAAAAAAAAAAGGAGGGAAAAGCACATACAAAACACTGATATATTTTTAAATCCTTGTGTTATTCCACGATTTCTATGTCCAAGCAAAACCTTGTTCGTTGGTTTGTGTTGTAACACAAATTCTCGTTAAATGAACAAAAGGGAAACAAGAGTGTGGTGAGGGAAATTCCACCCTCCCAACATTTGTAAAAGTTATGCTGGGCTTCCTGTTTAAATAGTGGGAATGTGCTGCTGGAACTGTAGGAATGGGGGAACGACCTCACTTCATCACTGATTTTACTTTCCAAGTGACTGGAAAATTCTCCAGTGCTTCCTGTTCAGCAAGACAAAAGACAAGTTCAGAGACCTGGTACCTCTGACAGTTGTGAAAGACAGGAAAAAAAAAATTGAATGACATTCTCCAGAGGATATTTTTCTGTCACTTAAGCAGTTTACATATTTCTCTATTTTTACTGTATTTTTCTTCTTCTGATCACCAGGGATCGTATGTGAGTTTAGGGTCATTAGGGCTCTGTCTAGTGCCAGACAGATTCTGCTACAGTCAGATTTTTATGATGACAGCATGAAATTTTTGGAATGCACTGGTGAGTTGTGGGACTATTGTTAGACTGTCATTAAAAAGGAAAAAAAAAATAAATATATCTTCACTTTCTCGTACTACAAGCAAGCCTTTGGCTTTAAATTTTGCAAAATACTGACGATGTCTTAGAAGAGATGAAAAAAGTAGCAAGTCAGTTGAATAACTATTAATCAAAAAAAATTTTGATCTGATTATTTCTATCGAGAGTGAGAGAATAATTTATTTTTTTTCAGGGTTAAGAGACAGAGAACAAGAGTTGGGAAAACACAAAATATATATTAAAAAAAAAGCCAATGAAGAATTTGACATTTTTATTTCATTATTTCTTTCCTTCTGTCTCCTTCCCCTTTCTTTTCAGTGTTTCAATCTGTTCTCCACGTCCGTGGGGGAACACTGCTTGAACCTGCATTTGTGAATTATAAGCTCTCTGTACTGTACATAGCAGTTGTTAAGGATCAACTGATTAACCATTTTATCAAAGATTTAGAGGACTCATTCCAATTTTTACAACTCCGTGTGGTTTTTAAATATTGTAATGTTTTCAACCAATATGTTTTCCGTCTCCCAGCTGTAAAACAATACCTATTGGCTTGGGGGGAGGGAATTTATTTTTGTACAGTTTTGGTATAATACAATTTTTTTTTTGCAGGCTGCTAACAGCATCTTCTGGGAAAGAGTAAAAAAAAAAGCCTTAAGATGAAATATTGTTCTACTCACTCCTTGCTCATTCACTTGGGCCACTGAAATGTTATGGTCCAAACATTTATTATCACGCTGAACTACCTAGGAAGGGACAGATAATGGGATTCACAAATTCACCTGTTTTGTTGGCTTTGACAAACCCTTTAAATCCCTTCATATACTTAATATCCTTTATTCTTAAATTGAGAAATAGAGGGCCCAAATAAAACACTTCAAACTGAAAATATTTGTCTGTGTGGGCACCTAAAACTGTTTTATAGAACTGTGGGTTTGTATCAAGGCTCTAAGGACGAGGCATGGTTGGAATTTGTGCCCCTCTACAGTTTTTCTCAGTTTGTTTCTCTTGGGGTTTTTTCCAAAAAAGTTGCAGAACAAAAGGTACAAATCGACCTAAAGAACTGGTGAGTAAATTTAACACCAACGTATCGCCTCGGGGTGATGCTCTGGGCGCCTCAGCCTTTGTTTTCCAATGGCTCTAAAAGAAAAGTCCTTCCTTCAGGAAGTTGTCCTGAGCATCTGAATTTCTAAGGGTTGGCCCAGTTGAGCCGCAAATTTTAGATCTTTACTCTTTCAGCTGATGTCAGTGTAATCATTAAAGTCTTTATCCCATCGTGTTCCTACCATGGCTTCAGCTGTACAAAGAATTTACAGAATTGCCTGTTTATCACCACCACCATCGCTGATAACGCTGTAACATTGTGATCATATTATCACAACATAGCAGCTAATACAATAAGAACATAATGATTGTAATTATAATTTTAGCTAATGTTATTTAGTGCAATATAACAACGCTCTAACAAGTATAATAACAAAAATAACACTTAAGGTCCTGAGCAGGAACAAACATGCTGCTCGGCCTAATGCACAGTGTACACTTAACTGTTGATTTCACAATAAAATCTAAATACTATCAAAGAGCACCAATTTGCTTCACAGGAACTAACCAGGCAGGACAAATTTAAATTGGTTTATCCTGCACTCTTTGTGAGTTGAACTAAATTTGTATTTACCACAGGGCAGGGACCTGGGCACACATTCAGAGCCATCAGTGCCCAGTTAACCCAGGCTGGAGCTCCAAATTAGGAGGGGATTTCTACATGGCCTGATAGAGCCTTCTCAATTAACACTGAAGCACCTTCATTTCACTATAAACACAAATAAAATGAAGGCATGATCCAAGATCGTGGTCACTAATTAAGACATGGTCACAGGAGTGCTCAGATCTGGGATTCTGTGATCCCACCCCTGTGGATATTGCCTGGAGTCATCAGCCACCAGCTGGATTCACCTCCTTCCCTGCCACTCAGAAGAGAATCCCCTGAGGAACATTCCAGAACTGTGGACACCCAGTCAGGATGCAGGAGAGCCAGGTTCAGACCCAAACCTGAGCCAGGACAGGGCTCCTGCAGTTTTTACTGTAACCCACTTTGCCTCACTTTGCTCCATCTGGCACCTGGAAACTCTTCCAGATGAAACTCCTTTAAAACTGGTGTTAAGTGCTAATTTAAGTCCTGATTAAAAGCCTTTGCACAAATCATATCCAATGAACACTACAGAGCACTTCCTAGGAAGACAATGGGAATTTTACAATTAATAAGGGAAGAGCTTGGATCTGAACTGTGCTGGCACTTGGACTTCCAAGCCTCTCACTTTGAGATTTTCCTCTTTCCTCTGTATTAAATAATGACATTTGCTTCCTAATATCATATTTCTCCAAGGAGAGTTGGGAGGTTTCCTGCAGGTACTAATCCAGAGGGCAGCACAGAGGAAAAAAGAATATTAAATCATGCAGAGCTGCAAATAAAAAGGGCAAGAGTATCTAAATATAATAGTTTATTAATAACTGTGAATCTTACAGGATCTGTGTAAAACCTTTCATGCCAGGATCTCTTCATCCTTCTTGTGATACTCTGCAACTTCTTATTCCCACAGTACTTCTCCCAGAAAATTTGTGTTTCTATATCTTCTAAATACAGAAACACAAATTGCACAATCAATGCATTTTTAATTTTTTAGTTGAAACTGTAATGATATTTTTTTCAGAGAAAAGCACCAAAGTCTGCTTTCCTGTGAAAAAACTTCTCATATGAAATTTTCTTTCTGCAACAAATTCCTTTTGCCTGTAATATCCCAAAAGGTTTATGGCACACCAGTTTTGGCCAATGTGCTGTTCCTAACATTGTTACACTGACAGGAATTCCACAATATTTCAATTCTTTGACTGCTGCAGCTTTAAAAAAAAAAAATTAACCCAAGACTCTTAACTGAAAGAAGAACATGAAAACTTCAATTTTATTCCTAGTTTACCTTGACTTTGTCTGGAAGTCTTGGACCAACCCACATCCTGCCTTACCTTTTAGCTGTTTCACATGGATCCCATCCCTTTTTATTGGACTCCTGATGCCCACTGATGCTTTATGCATAATGATGCTCAAGTTTAATTGAGCTGTAAGCTTCAGTTTAATTATGAGCCTTCGTGATACCTTCAGCACTTTTTCTTCTCTGATTACTGTAACTGGTTCCCTCCAACCCCTTTAAAATCCTTAATCTATTAAACCACTTGTAGACAAGTCATTTTTAGGAGAAAGTCTAATTACTCTGTTGCAATTATCTTAATGCATTCTTGGTATTTAGAGGAAAAAAAATAATAACCTGAGTGAAATGCATTTTGTGGACTATTCCAAACATTCCCTCTCATTTAATGATCTGAGTCACACTGCAGGTCTCCTGTGCTTAAATTGAATTTATGAGGAGAAAGTGACACTCCAAGTCCTCATCTCCTTGGTTAAATTTCTCAACATTAAAATTTCCAACAGATTTTAGAGGTGTGACCATCAGATTTGGTGCGCAATTCTGCCTCTTTCAGTGCATGAAATTCTCTTTTTTCAGTTTCAGAGCCAAAAAGAAAAAGACGTAAAAACTGAAAAAAAAATTCATTTACATGTGCCTTGTATGTATTTTCAGAAATACCAACCATGAACCTTTCAATAGATCAGCTTTGCCAAAAAATCTGATGGGGTTTTCATGGAGTTAAAATGAAGGAAATTAAAATGATTTCCATATTTGAACAAGATAATGTTTGTACTCATATTTACAGCTTTTATAAAACCACATTATCTCAAAATAGTGACATGTGATCCAGTCTGTTCTTTCAAGTATAAATTCTTTCTATACTTATAATTTTATATGTTACATGTAGAGCCCCTTTCTACTCACTCTAACAATCAGTACTCATATAAAATATGTTTCCTCACAGTTTTGAGCAGGATCCTGGGTGTTGTTTTTCTATCAGACACTGTGAAGTGCTAATTTGTAAGAAGTGTTTACACTTTTTAAGGCAATATTTAGTGAATTTTGATTTATCTATAAAAAAAAGAGCGCGTTACAATAAACTTCTTACCAAAAAAAGAGATAAAAAATAAAAGGAAAAGAGAAGCAAAATAAATAGAAAGCACTATGATCTAAGTCCTTTTAGATCCAAATCTGATGGACTGCTCCTGACCCTGAGATTCCTGCTCAGCTGAAATACTTTGAAATGTTTCCTGAGAGTTTGAAAATTACTCTCAAAATCAGCCACCACCATTCAAAAACCAAAAGAATAGACGTATGACCTTGAAATTTTTTGTAATTATTTTATATCTCTTAAAAATTTAATACATTTTATAGCTATGAATTAAACTATATATCAACTGTATACAAATATAAAATGTATTAAAATATATTTATACATGTAATAATATGTATACATGTATTAACTAAATACCTAATATATATGATTATATATTATATATAATAATATACAAATATAAATGTATTAACTAAATAACTTTTAATTAAAACCTAAAACAGAAAGGAATTCACACTAAAAACCAAAACACACCAGCCTGACAAACGTGTGTGAGAGAGGAGGGAGCTGTACATTGTTTCTGTTCAGTCAGAGCTGAAAACCAAATAAAATCTCAGCTCTCTGTGTTTCAGTGCCTCAATATTGTTTGTGTTACTAATGCTCTGTCATTTACATTGGCACATGCATTGTGAGCGTGGAAAAATAAAAATAAATTCATTTTGGAAATTAGGAGGGCAAGGTTCAGCATTAATGCTGACGTGTCTCCCTCCACTTCCAATTTCCTCACTTCTTGTACAAGCACAGCCTTAATGTTACACAGGTTGCACGCCTGGAATTGGGCTTTATTTAGGATATTCCTTCCCTCTTCGGGTTTTGTCACTTGTTCCCTAATTTATAGACTTGCTTTTGTGCAGCAAGGATCTTGATGGGGTTTTCTCTCCTCATTTCTTCACTCAATGACCACATAATTATCTGCCTGATCGGTTAAATTCCTGAATTTGAGATCAAATAAATTTCTTGCCGATAAATGAGCATATCAAGCACAAGGAACACATCAATTCCAAATCAGTGATTTGTCTTCTTGCATTACAGGCTGCTTTCTCCAGAGGCATCACGTTACATTTTGCACTTCGCCAAGTGCAAGACTGAGCTTGCAGTTCTGGGGACTGCAGAAACATCCTGCTCTCCCTCAAACCCTGCAGGATTTGCTGAAACAACCCTCACGGAGGACAACGGTGGTTGCCTAAGGAAATGCAGAATGCAGGAGTTTACAGCTTATCAGCAAGTCCTGATTACGGTTTGTTCTTTATTGTAGAAAAAGGGCTGAGAGATTTCCTTGTTTCTTTCTGCTTCTCTTTTCTTTTTAAAATTTCCCCTTTTTCCTTTCTTTTTCATTTTTCTCCATTTTCTTTGTCATTGAAGTTTTCTGCAACTTCAACACTGCCATTCAAGCTACTGGCCAAGAGTGTTCACATGTTCATAAGAAACGTATTTTAAATCTGTAAAACTCTTCTTGACCAGCGATTTCATACTTCACAGTGTCTGATAGACAAACAACATCCAGGATCCTGCTCAAAACTGTGAGGAAACGTATTTTATATGAGTACTGATTGTTATAGTGAGTAGAAAGAGGCTCTACATGTAACATATAAAATTATAAGTATAGAAAGCATCAAAAGAATTTATACTTGAAAGAAGTGACTGGATCAAATATCACTATTCTGAGATAATGTGGTTTTATAAAAGCTGTAAATATGTGTACAAACATTATCTTGTTCAAATATGGAAATCATTTTAATTTCCTTCATTTTAACTCCATGAAAACCCCATCAGATTTTTGGCAAAGCTGATCTATTGAAAGGTTCATGGTTGGTGGTTTTGAAAATACATATAATGTTCACTGATATAATAATACATTTATATATATTTATATTATATATTTCTAAGTATGTATATAATATGATATATATAATGTAATAGATAGTATATATTATACATTTTAAATAAAGATAAACAATATCTATAGTATATATTAATATATATTTATATAATAATTATATTATTTTTATTATAGATAAAATATTTTTTCTTCAATTTTTATAAATTAAAAAAATCATTTACACGTGTCTTATATGCATATATATGTCTTATATACATGTAAGATGCATGTAAATGATTTTTTTCAATTTTAACTCTTTTTGGCTCTGAAACTGAAAAAAAGAGAATTTCATGCACTGAAAGAAGCAGAATTGCCCACCAAGTCTGGCTGTCACATCTCTAAAATCCGTGGGAAATTTTAATGATCAGAAATTTAACTAAGGAGATGAGGACTTGGGGTATCACCTTCTCCACATAAATTCACTTTAAGCACAGGAGACCTGCAGTGTGACTCAGATCATTAAATGAGAGAGATAATTTCCCATTTACCAAACAAATACTTCACATTTTTCTCTATTCCCTCAGAGCAGGCTTTCCATAATACATTCACAGCGTTGGTGCTGTAACCTGATTTTTCAGGCAGGAGTTTCCTTCCAGGTCCATAACACAGACCACTGAATCTCCTGGTGGCGATGCCCAGACCACGAGGAGAGCGAACAATGCCTGGGCTGACAGTTCTCAAAAGCAGGAGCACTTTCCTGCCAAAAAACCACTCGCAGCTGCCTCCTCATTTCCTGGGGAAGTCAAGGTGTTCCCCTGGACCCACTTTCCAGCCCTGTGATTATGCGAGCGCCGTGGTGCTGCTCGGTAATATATGCAGATCAATTCAGCCTCGTTAGCATGGCCCCGGCCTCATTCCTGCAGTCTGCTGCCAGCCTCATCTGCAAGGGTGGGCAGCTCTGGGGAGCTGGATGTGCCAGCAGCCACAGCTGCTCTCCCTCTGCTCCTTCTCCCCCCCAGCAGGGCACTCCTTCTCCAGGCTGGTGCTGCCCTCCATGCCTTCCCAAATTCCATCCCACTGGGACATGGCGACATCGGCCTTCCCACTACACACTTCTCACTCATTCCCACCCAAAGCATGTGCCTCACTGGTATCACACCACTCCTCACTAATAAGCTCCTCCTCCACCTGAAATTCCAGCTTTATCTCTTTGCCCACGCTCCAAAATGCAACCTGGAGTAGCCAATGGAATCTGCACTCCATAACCATTCTGGGTTTTGGTACTTGGAGTACCAGCTCAGACACACAAAGAGCTGAGCTCTGAATATTGCAACTTCCAGCCCTCCCTCTGCTCCTTCCCCCCAGCAGGGCACTCCTTCTCCAGGGCTGGTGCTGCCCTCCATGCCTTCCCAAATTCCATCCCATTGGGACATGGTGACATTGGCTCTCCTACTACGTGCTCCTCGCTCATTCCCAAAGCATTTGCCTCGTTGGTATCACATCATTCCTCACTAATAAGCTCCTCCCCCACCTGAATTTCCAGCTTTATCTCTTTGCCCACGCTCCAAAATGCAACCTGGAGTAGCCAATGGAATCTGCACTCCACAACCATTCTGGGTTTTGGTACTTGGAGCATGAACTCAGATGCACCAAGAGCTGCACTCTGAATATTGCGACTTCCAGCACGCAAAAAAAAAAGCAGTATTTGGGCACCAGAGCTCAAATTAAACACTTTTATGCTGCCAAAACCTTCTCTTGGCTTTTTGTCTGGCCTGGGTCTTACCTTGCCATACAAGGAGTTCACATCCATCATTATTCCAGAAGAATCAATCAGGAAAATGTGTCCTCTCCTGTCCCTCTAGTTACTGCTTGGAGGTCACAAACCTGGGAAAGGTTTAGAAAGGTGCTTGTGAAATTTTTTGAAGATTTTTTTCCTCTCAGGAATTGACTTACTAAACTAAATCCTTCTTAGTTATCTCCTGCAAAGGTTAAACTGTGGCAAAATTGAAAGTTCAGTCACTATTAGAGAAATGGTATAAATTGCTGCAAACATTGGTAGATAGAAATGCACTCAAATCCAGAGCAGAAACACAACACAGTTTTCTAATAATCCTTCACAGGAACAATTCATACACATCACCTTCCCTTCAGGACTTTAAATCAAATTTAACACAATTTTTCTAAGACTTTATGCTTTAGTTCAGCAGGAGGTGATGCAGAAGTGGGTGAGACCAACAACTTGACGCTGCAGAAAATCAGCCTGGGGTTTTGCAGAAGTTCATTGTGCTATTACAAATATATTCTCTGCATATGAAAAGATCTTACTCTTCCAAGCTATATTGAGCTTCACACCACTAGCATGAGGGGTGCTTGATAAACCTGAAATGTATTTTCTTATCTCTTGAGTAATATTTTGCCAAAAATATGGGGTTTGACTCAGAACATTAATCTGAATGAGTGATTTCACAACTAATCAGTAGATCATCATTTTGATGGAATATGAGTCATTTATCTAAAAACCCATAGGAAAAAAATATTAATAACTGGTTCATTGCATGTTTAGCTGGCTGAAAACAGAGCCAACATTTACCAGCATTTGTTTTCCTACTGGACAATGACTGAATCTGGTGACAATGGGTCAAACCATCACAGAGCAGAAGAGAATTCAACCTGTGAATTTTCAGCTGGACTCGACCATCATATTTTCTTCCCAGCTGCAAATGTTTTGCACACCCACAACTTTGGGGATGATTGCAACCACGTTTCTCTACCTCCAGCTATAGAAAACCCTCAGTGTAATTCATCCTCACTGTGTCCCAGAGCAGCTTCTCTGTTTCTCATGCCTTGTGTGAAGCACAGACTTTTCAATTTGAAAGGTGCAAATTTTGCATCAGATCAAAGCACAGTTAAAAAAAAATATTTCTCTGCTTCAGTATCCAAACTGTGAAAACTGGTAATTAGGCAAAATCCAAACCATTCGTGTATTTTGGGGTCAGTAGGGACCATTGCCACAACCTTTCCAACACAAAAAAAAAAAATTGTGTAGACAAAAAGCATTTTATTCAAGACTAGATTCTCCTGAGCAATATAAGCTTCATAATTTCCCAGGAAAATATTTACCTAAAAACTCACAGGGAAAATATATTTCACAGGGAAAAAGCTGCTGAATTTAAGTAGCATGGCAAAATACGATGTTTTGACTGGCATTCCACAGTTATTTTTTCATAACTTTTAATAATGTGTTTCACTTTCTGGTTTATTCAATAAACAGCTCAATCACTTGATACTGAAATCACTCTCAAAATTTATTTCCTTCTATCAGGCATATGAACCAGTTTGTTATTTATAGGATGAATGTTATTATTGTAGGGTTTTCCACGGATGTTGACTGCCCACTACTGACTGATTGCCTGACCTTGGCAAAAACAAGATTACTGTGACTTACTTGAAGAGTGTTTTACCAAGAAATTAATAGACATTATAGAGGAAAAAGTGAGAAAACAAATCCAAATCAGTGGATTTCACTTGAGAACTCATTTCAGCCTACTTGATGGGGCTTGGGAGGTGGGGGCTGGTTTGCTTTAGTGTTTTTTAGGAGGGGTCAGAAGTATTTAAAAATTACTAAATTGGATTATTTCCCTCTGCCCATGTCTATGAATGCCCTCTGACAGCAGAACTCTGGAGATCAGTGTCTGACCTGCAGCCCAGGATCTTTCAGCACTCCCAAATTCTCTCTGTCCAAGCTGATGACAGGAATTTCTCCTGCTGCCTCGCTGCCCAGGAGATGCTGGTCAGGATCTCCTCGGTGAAAATCTTTTGCCTCATCAGGAAAAAATCCCTTTTAAAGATTCTTCACTGGAGGATGTGCCCAGCTGTTATCAGGAGCTTTCCCTGGAAGAGTTCACATCACACAACAGCTCCAAACCCTCATTTCAGCTCCAGCAGCCAAAGGCAAAAAAAAAAAAAAAGCAGCAGTTTGGTTTGATTTTATCCAGGGAAAATCAGGACATGTCTCTGACATTGGGATATTTGCCTGACATTCCAGAGAAATCCAGAAACTGTCATGTTTCCACTTGGAGTAAAAGCTTTGCCTTTGCATAACTCCTCTTGGATTGGAGGGGTTATTCCAGATCCCTCTTTTTATTTTTAGGACCTGTAAAGTTAACACATGTCATAAGCTATAATCACTCTGAGTGTACTTACAGTAAATTCATGCCAAAGAACGGATGCAATAAGGCAAACTGATCCCACAGAACCCAGGGAAAGAAGAAAGAAATTACAAGAAAATTAAACAACAACGCTGTGAGAGAGAGAAAAAAATAAATTACAAAAGCCTTGTAGAATTGTGTTATCTTTCCTTCTGGAAATATCTCTGCTCTTGTCTAATATTCCTCATAATACTTTTGTGTTGGTAGATCTCAATCATTTGTTAACATCCTGGTGCAATCAAATCTTTTTTTCCCCTCCATTTCTTTGTGTTGAGAAATTCCAGTTCCTAGGAAATTTCTTCCACCAGCAGCTAAATTTCAGTAGTGTTAAATTTAATTTCATATAAACTGGTTCAGCATGGTCTACTTATTCCTGCAGATCTCAAATTTGAACCGGTGATATTTTCAAATTTTGTGTGTAAAAAGAAAATTATTTTTTTTTATTTTGGAAAGATTATTCATGAAAATATTACCTAAAAGAAGCTTTAAGTCTGATCTTTGATTATCTCCTTGAATTTTCTGCCAGCCTGTCTGTCCTCCTTTTATTGCACTCCAGCTTATATTTGCTGCAGCTGGTGCTACAGATATACCATAATTCTCCCAATTTTTCTATCAACCTCTAAATGGTACCATCTGAAATTATTCATCTAAATGGTTCAAGTTGGAAATGTTAGATTTCACTTTAGAGGTTTCAGTCCCTGAAAAACAGGACCACAAAGTCCAGACTACAGGTTGTAAATAAACTAAAGAGATACAAATATACAAATTCTTACCAAATTAACATCTGAATTAATGTAATCAGAGTTTTTTAAGAGATTATAAAATTCCCAGAGGAAAAGACTGACAGTTCTTTGGGCCAAGCTCCAAAAGGTACAGAACCACAGTGAACTTTATATTAGAAGCAGTTCATGTGTCCATTGCACAACTCTTTTGCAGTTTATATTAAGGAAATCTAAAAACACTCCTGATCTCCAAAGCTGAGCCCCATTTTAATCCCATCCATGGATAGACACTGCTGGAATGTGCCATTAAAAATTCTTAAAATCACTTCAGTTATTCACTGGACTCTGTGATCCCAGTTTACTCTGGAATTTTAGAAATATACATAAACCTACCATATACAAGGATTTTTTAAATTTAATTTTAATTCTGTTCTATAGATCATCATTATAGAAGCAGACTGCAACTAATGACGTTGCAAGTGCAGAGGGAGAATTCCAGATGAAGATCTGGAATATTTCCCTTTACACTGAGAAAAGGATGAAGCCTCTTTCCATCAGTGCCATTGCAGTTGCAGGTGTTTACAGCACATTGACTCCTAAATTAAACTTTTGGTATTAGAGAACAGGTAATTTTTTATAAAATGAAAAAAACCTGACATTTTCTGCTTTGGAAAAAGGAGAGTTTCTGACACTGATGGAAATCTTCTCTCATGCAAACAGGAAAAGCATCCTGGAAAAAAAAAAAGTAATTCCTATTTGGGCAAGTTTGTCTTGTTAGTTCCAATTGCAGAGAGAAGCACGCTGCCTAATCTTTGGCTGTGCATGAGCATCATGAACTGCCTGAGGGACTGGCAGGAAGGGGCAGGAAAAACAACAGCCACAGCCATTTTCACATCAGAACACAGCTGTAAGGAGAGATAATAACGATACCCTCCTTATGCACAACATCCCTGTGTTTGGAGCACTGGGGAAAGATTTTATTCTTCTCTGGAGAGTGACTGCCCACAAATCAAGCTGCAGATTACATCGAGAAGGGGTTGTCTGCTCTTCCAAATTGGACATCTCCCTCTTGCAGGAGGAGAACAATGTGGGAAAAGGAAACACAGAGCAAGAGGAAATCAAGATTTGGGTCCTAAAGCTGAGGGCACTGAGTGTGAGGGATGCAAAGGGAGCTTTGCTGTTCTGTTCTCTCTGATTTCTCCCTAATGACTGAGCAGTGAAGTGGCTGAATCCCACTCTGGAAGCACATCCTCACTGCTCTGACACAGGACACATCCAGTATCCCAAACCCAACAGGCCCATGTGTGGCTCTTTGCCTTGCAGGAAGTCAAAACTCTTTATCAATAACGTAGGGTTGTTCCATGCCTTGCTAAAATCAAATTTTCATTAGAAGCACACCCAGTCTGTCAGTGCTAGAAGTTAGTTTTTTCCTGTGGGCCTCAGCAGAAAGTGCTGAATCCATACCCAGAACACTTCACTTCAGGAAACGCTTTGGGATTTTGGAGCCAGAAAAGCCAGAAATCATATTTAGCCTGGATGGATCCACTCCAGTGATCCACCAAGTCCAGCACCTCCATTCCCACCATATTGCACCACTTTTCCATAGCCCAGGGTAGGAGAAAAGGAGTTCACATCCACTTGGGGATGGTGTTAGATTTCTGGAAACACAAGTTTACCCGAAAGCTCTTGCAGGTGAAGTGCCCTTGTTGAACAGCACTTACAAGAAATACTGAGGCCCTCATTAAAATTGCACTTTCTAGGCAGGATGGGAACTCCCCCAGTCACTAATTGCACACCTTGGGTAACTGGTCCCATTTCAAGCCTCCCAGTAGGTATCCTTGTGACACTTTTATTTTTTTCCAACAACTACAACATTCTTCATTAAACATTTGGAGGCATTTGGCACCCACACCAAGATGGTTCTGTCAAACAAAACAGAAACCAGTTATGCCCGTGCACAGAACTCCCTGGGTTTCCTCAGTTCATTATTTAATTGTTGGTTGTGTTTCCTCTCATGCAACTGTTGGTTTTCAGAGCAAAGCTGGTCGCTGCACTTTGCATTGAGTAAACACAAGCCTATCTGCTGGTTCAAAATGCTGGAGATTTATTTAAAAAATAAATAAATAAATAAAATTTAAACCCCAACAAGTTTAACTTCATTTTTTTTAATAAAAACCAGTTTCTTCTGATCTTCATATGATAATAAACTTTCCTAATATTTTCCATTGAAGATTAATACACTTCTCTAGAAAGTTATATCTAATTTATGTGACTTTAAGGGTCATGCTTTAATAACAATGATGAAACACGATTATTACTTCCTAATGCTGAAATTACAGTTTTTACATTGTAAATTTTTCCTGCTATGCGCCCTGTGGCACTAACATTTTTATCACTCCATGTGTTTCTAGTTTTAAAACCTTTACCCCTGCTGTTTGAAAAATATTTCTCATTTTCGTCCCCTATGGAGTACAGAAATCCCTAAAGGCAAACCATTAGTGATCTTTCTGCCTTTTCCCAAACACTTATTATGATCACCAGTGTTGCTTCCACTGCCTCATTGGCTTTTGGTAAAGTATGCAAATGAGATGTTCAAAATACACACTTTTTGCAACTGTGCAAGTTCATACTGATTTATAAAATGGGAAGGCTATTAAAGTGACTGAAAATGTCAGCAAGATTTATGCATGGGTGACAAATTGTATTGGAAATGCTCATTTTTAACGTGCTGGCCTGGGTTCCTTCTCTTTTTTAAAAAGTATTGGATGTGATACACTTGCTTTAGGGTCATTTGCCCCTCCCATCTCCCCATTTGTTTTAAATAGACTCTGACAGTGGCTTTTTGACCAGGAAAATAAATAAAACTCTTCACATTGATTGTTTTGATCATGGAGAGGAGAAATCATTTCTCTTTTTACTTGTTTTTATCCATGAAAATATTTAGGAAAGCACTTTCACCTTTCCTTTAGGATGAAACACTCATGGCCCAGACAGCTCCTCCCAGGAAAAAAAAAAAAAAAACATATCCAAATACCACGAAGAGAATTTAAAAAAAAATCAACATGTGCCATCTACAAATAGAACAGCTACTAAATTTGCCAAACATGGATAAGGCAGAGGTGGAATTGTAAGAAAACCAGCAAAGAACCCCTGTGCTACAACTGCATGATAAAAAAACAATCCCCACGTTATAAATCAATGAAAACACTGCAGCGCCTTTCACAATGGCAAGGAAATGATGGAGGAATTTATGAGGGCTCATTTCAATTTCAGCACCGAAGGCAAAAGGAACCTTGTCACTGATGTTAAAGAGAAAAGGTTCAGGCCCATAATCACACATCATATTATCAAATATGTACAGTCAGAAATGGTATAAAGGAAGAAAATCAACAAACTATTGAAAGTCTCGAAACACTCATACATAACCTCAGAGGTATAATGAGAAATACTGCTCTGATACCAACATATTTATAACTTCTGTCAACATGAACCATATTATGTGAAGGTTTAAACACTTTAAAGCATAGCATGTGCTAACAACACCAGTATTAAGGGAGAGAAGCTGTGCTTTTGTGATTATTTCCTTCTGTTCCTGTGCACTCGGTTTGGTGCAAATCCCATTCCTGTGAAAGCTCAAACCAGGGCCTGGGTTTATTCAGAAATCCCAGTGCACGGGGTTTGAGCCACCCAGCCCCGTGCTCCAGGTATTTAAGAGCCTCCTGACAACAGACACCAGAGTTTCAACAGCATTTAGGGGCACATAAATGCAAGCAGAGCTTTTAATGACCTGTTCCTCACTGGTTTTTGTTTTTAAAGCTGTACAGGAGTGAACACACCCCGAGAGTTCAGTGCTGTGATCATTTGGGTACCCACAGCAACTACAGAGGCAGCCTCCCTCTTCCCAAACTCAAAAATGCTTTAAAAGTTACTCTACAATCCTTTGCATTGAAAAATTCAATACTGGGAACTTAATTCTACTTTTTATATTCAGATCAGTCAGTACCAGTACCATTATTGCTCTGATTTTCCTAATTAGTTCATTAAGTTGCATAATAATTGGTTTACTGCCACCCACTTTTTATGATGCTAGAACTGTGAAAATAAAATTGATTTAGGGCCTTATTCTGATCTATTATGCTTATTCACTCCCATATCCTGGTGCTTGCTGCAGGTTTTTTTCCCCTTCATCTCTCAAAGTCTGCATATTTTTCCCTGCTTTCACTTAAAATGCAGCCCATATTCCAGTTTTATATAGGTGGGTTTCAGATGTGCATTTGACAAGTATAAACAAATAACCAAAGCATTGCCAATGGAAAACATCTGTCTCTCACCTTAGGAGGTCAAGATAAAACTCAGTGTGTGACATGCAACGTATGAATTTGAATTTATTTCCATTGTGCTAATGACATATATCAATGCCTTGACAGAAGTAGCTGGCATATTATATTAATGGGGCTCTGTCCTAAAAGTGACACTGGAATATTCACACAAAAAGCATGAAATGGATGAGAAGAGAGCAACTCTTTGTTACTACCTTGAGTAGTGGCTCAGTGTGTGAAGCCTGTCCTCCTACTACATAACTACGTAGTTGTAAATATGTCCTTTCAATGCCTGGTGCAATAGGAGAGAGAGAGAGAGAGAGAGAATTCAGGCTTGGATGTGGGAAAAAATTAACAGGATCCAAGATTTCCCCAGCGCTGGATTTATATGGATGGCTGGAAGAACACTCATTTCATTCTGGTCCATGATAAAAACACAGGGTCCTTGTCCTGGGTAGTGACAGCCAGACCAGAGCAGCCACAGCACACCAAAGGAGGCAGGAGATGTGTTCAGATAAAACTTAAAATTAGTTGTGGACATTGGTATTGGAATGGAAGAGGAGAGAGAAGAGAAAAAGCAGAGGAGTCAACAGGTGAAATGAATTGCACTTCCATCATTTCTGTTGCTTTCCCAATAGTAGAAAGGCAACAAGGAATGCATCATCTCCTCATCCACAGAAGCCCAGAATGGTTTGGGTTGGAAAGGACCTTAAATCTCATCTCCCTGCCATGATAGGGACACCTTTCACCATCCCAGGTCGCTCCAAGCCCCATCCAACCTGGTCTGGAAAACTTCTGGGGATCCAGGGGCAGCCACAGCTGCTGTGGCCACCCCGTGCCAGGGCCTGCCCGCCCTCACAGTAAAAATCCACTGAGTGGAAAATGCACTGCAAAAGGAAAAAAAAAATAAAAGAAAGAAAGAAGAACAAAAAAAAATTATATATTTGCTTATGTCTTAAGGTACCTGCAGGTTGGAGACGCTTCTGCACACTCCCAAAAACAAAGTTTCCAAAAAACCTCCTCCCACCGCTTCCTGTGGAGGAAACTATTGAGTTCCACACCTTGCAGGTCCCAGAGGCCCAATCCACCAGCCCAGCCCCAAGCTGTAGTGGTAGGATGAATAAAACAAAATTGGAAAACAGCTACCAGAGGTTTTCAGGAGCTTTTGCTGCTCTTGGCCTGCTTTTTTTTTATTTTTGGCTGTCGATTTTGCTGCTTTTGGAAATGGAATTATTCAGCCACTACGTGAACCTGATTTTCCTTCCAACAGCAGCCAGGCGCTGACCCCTGTGCATGTGCTTCAAAAGTTAAAAGTTTATTGAGATTGCAAACGTTTTAAATGTTATTGGGGATGCAATATGGTGCATTACACACCCGTGCTGACCAGATGGCTGCCTTAAACAAACGCCATCCGTTGTGCCACCAGCGCTTCCAAATGGAGAGGCAGAGGTTTGGAGGGGGCCGAGCCTTCCCCATCCTCCCTGCCAGAAATGCCATTTGCCTCCCAGGTTCCAATCCACAGCCACTGCATTCATTGCTCTGGAGTCCCAAAACTTTTTTTTTTTTGCCAATTGACTGCTGCCCACCCACCCTCAAAATTTCTCTCAGGAGACAGAACACTCGTTTGATCAGGAATTTTGTTATGAGCACTTGTGAAGACGCGGTTGGCTCATTTTGACAGGAACCAGTTCTTAAAGCATCTTGATGAGGATGGCTTCAGACTATACTTTGAGAACATTTAAAATTAGAGGTTTAGGTTATCAGGAAGAAATCCTTCCCTGTGAGGGTGGTGAGGCCCTGACACAGGGTGCCCAGAGAAGCTGTGGCTGCCCCTGGATCCTGGAAGTGTCCAAAGAACCCAGCTTGGATGAGGCTTGGAGCAACCTGGGATAGTGGAAGGTGTCCCTGCCTGTGGAACTGATGAACTTTAAGGTCCCTTCAACCTCAAACCTTTCTGGGATTCTATGAGCCACCATCAAACCCATTTTATACACCCATGACAAACCTGAAGCAAGATTTTTAAGGGAAAAAGATTCATCTACTGGCAGTGTGCTGCAGAACAAACTCTGGAACTTCTCCCCAGGCTGAGGGATATTCATCTTACTCTATAGATACCACTGTTTTCAAAAAAAAAAGGCTATGGAAACAAGGATCAGTTCTCACCATGAGTATTCCCCTTCCATTACTCCATTTTCCCTGTTCTCCCAGAATATGACCTCATTTGATGAACGTTTTGTCTCGATGTAAATATTTTCTAATGCTGCAATAAAAAAATTCATTACAAAAGTGATTGAGATGTTTCGGGTGGTTTTGCTAAAAAGAGATGATTTGCACTTTTTTTTTTTTTTTAACTGTACATTTGAAGGGAACTGATGTGAAGTTAGTGCTATAATAAAAATGTAAATAAAATTCATTATAGTTCATAGATTTCCTGATATCATCTTTATTGACTCAATATTACTGAAATACGTAAAAAATAAATATAAAAATTATTTTGAGAGTGCATCAGAACACCTTATTTTATCATCATAAAATAATAATGGAAAATCCCTTCAGGAAAAAAAAAAAAGATGACATCTACAATACATGAATTTTCCTATGCTTTCCACAAGTTACATAAAATTAAATGTATATAATTAATGTTCCACTGTTTATGAGCTGCACTGCTTTGCTGTTGCTGCATGCAATGTCTCAAAGCCAAGATGTAAAATAGACCCATTGGAGCCAATTTCCCTGCAGGATCACAACATTTTTTTTTTTATGGTTTCTTGTAACCATCTAAATCTCACCACTTGAGCGGTGTTTGTCAATGAATCTTTTAGCTTAATTACAAGATGTCGTGCGTGCTCTGTGACCTGTGTTTGAGGTCAAGGAACATTTATATCTCACTGGAGCAAATGGAGCTGTTAGCACTGAAATGCAGCATCCCAACTGGAGCTGGCAGACTGTCAGGGATCGTTTGGAATTCTCGTTACATGTTGTAGCTTACTCCTGGGGTGTAAGGCAGAACTGGTAAGTGTGTCAGATTTAGGGATTGGGGGTTTTTTTAATGTCCTCCCATCCATGGGATTACAGAAAAATTTGGGAGGACTCTGCCACGACCCCCTGCTCAGCTCTGTGGTCCAACCCTGTTGCTGAGCACTTGATCTACTCATGCCCTGCAAAGCTCCAGGGGTGGAAATTGTTGCTCTGGAAAAACTCCTGCCCTGCTCGATACCCTCATGGGGAAAAAGTTCTTCCTCCTGTGCAGTGTGAAACTTGACCTTCCCAAGTAGTGCTGGTTGTCCCTCATCCTCCTGCCCCACACAAAGTTCTGAGGTGGTCACAGCCCTCACCCTCCTGGTCACATCCCTGCTCTGACTGCCCAGGATCATAAAGGAGAGGAATTGAATGGTTTAGGTTGGAAGGGACCTTAAAACTCATCTCTTCCCATGGGGAGGGACACCTTCACTGTCCCATGCTGCTCCAAGCCCTGTCCAGCCTGGCCTTGGACACTTCCAGGGATCCAGGGACAGCCACAGCTCCTCTGGGCACCCTGTGCCAGGGTCTCACCATTCTCATTATAAAAAATGAAGATGCAGCAAGTTCTGCAAGCACATTGAGAGCTCCCCCTGTGGCCACCTCAGGTGGCTGATAAAGATGTTATCACAAAAAAAGCCTCAGAGAACCCTGCAGGTTCCATCACTTCTCACAGACATCCTGGGGTTACAACTCAGTGCATCCATGAGCTGCTTATCCAGCCAGGTTTGGGTGGGTTGGTTTGGATTGGGTCCAGCTCCAGTTGAAAACACACCCAACTCCAACTCCTTCCTAGTCCATATTTGTTGGATACTGACCCACATACTAAACTCTGATTGGGTGATAAATTTTAGGAAGTTTCAGTGAGAAATGAAAACTTCAACTTTTCTGTCCTCGTAAATAGAATAAGAAGCTTCTACTGCCTGGGTAAATTTAAGGCTCTGACTACAAACATTATAAACACCAAGCAGTCATTCTATGGGTTACATCATGTGGGAAAAGCATGGTCTTGTGAGCATCAAGCACAGGTTTGGGAACTGGGGGATTGAATCCCAGCTCTATTTTTAACATCAATTAGTCATTGTGTGGACAGTTGAGAAACTAATCTCTGACCAGGCTCTGAGGACATAGTTACGGAATTATTTGGTTGAAAAAGCCCTCCAAGACCATGGAGTCTGTGCCCAAGCTGTGCCCAATCCCCACCTTGTCCCCAGCCCAGAACACTGAGTCATGTCCAAGCATTCCTTGGACAACTCCAGGATGGGGACTCCAAACCTCCCTGGGCAGCCCCTTCCAACGCTTAACCTCTCACTCATTAACACAGACTCTGATTGAGAACAAAGTGACGTTTCTGTGTAGCCTGGGCTTGGCCACCACCACTGTCCATGGTGACATCCTTGCTCCACAGCCTCTGCTTCCCTGGATATCACAAAACAAATCACCAAAAGTCACCACTCTCAGATTGGCAGTGAAGAATCAGAATATTTTCCTTCAGAATTCTTTCAAAATAAGCTCCAAAAGTCAAGAACAACACTCTCTCCATTGCTAAAACCTCAGTACAGCTGTAACATTTAGCCCAGCCCTGTAATTAGCTCTGGGTACAATTGAAAGAGTCTGACACCAAATCCAGGAATAAACATTTTGCTTTTCTACAATGGATAAACAGGCATCTTTCTCTGTGCATTCCTCACTGGATCTTCAAGCCTCTGCCAACTTGATTACACAATTCTTAACTAAATATTTGCCAATTGCAGCTGCGATACTAAGTGGTGCTGCTTGAAAATTCCTTTAGCAAAAAAGAAGAAAAACATCATTACAGCATTTTTATTTTTAGTGGCTTTTCTTTTAATGAAAAAAAAGAAACCCTTTAAGTGTATTAGATAGCATGTTGTAATGAATAAGAACTTAAAAAAATATATATCTACCAATAATTTTATATTTATTGCACTTAATTTAACAAATTATCGCACAAACTACATAGGCAGCAGTTTTGCTGTGAAATTATTATACTTAAATGAACTTTTGACAATGTATTAATTACAAGGACATGACCACATTTATTCTGCTGATCCAGTAATTACATGCATTAAAGAAGTATTTATTCAGAAACCATGTTGTGTACTTCAAAACAGGCTTTTACTGCCAGGCTGCCTTTCTTGTATACAAACTGCCTTCTTGCCATTTTATGAGCCCTTCTCAAACTTTTACAGAGGGCAGAAGGAGGGCCAGAAACTCTGAGTAAACTCTGGGCTGAAACTTTCTCTGCACATTTGAAAGGAGCAGAATTCTCCACCAGACACAGACCTCAGGCTGGATGGAGATGTTGTGGTAAATCTGTACAGATTTGTCCTGCCTGGGCTTTATTGTGCTGTTTGATGGGGAGAAGAAATAGGTTCAATAATTTGCCTTTGAGTTGGCACAAATTAATTTTTGTTTTCTAGATGTGAAAGAAACTCATGCAACCCAGCAGAGCTGTCTGAGATCCTAAAAGTGCTCAACATTTTTCTTGCTAGATATGTGGACATCCCTGATAATAAAGAGTTCTGTCATCATAACACTGCTGAGCACTCAGTAAGCACAGGTGAAATGGAAAAGCCAAATCGACCCCTGGATTTTGTTTGCAGTTTGTGGTGCAGCCCTTTGAGTTTCACTCAGCATCAAAACCTGTGAATGAGTAAAATAAGAAAACCAAAGACTGAACACCAAAAGTCTTATCTCCAGAACTGAAATCCATTTTTCCTTCTTAGCCAGTGCACATAAGCACTCAAATTTTCAATTATTTTTAATTAACTTTTAAGGCTATCCAGTTCTCTTGTATTTGACAGCCAGTGCAAAAATTTGAAATATTCTTACTTGCATCACAATTTTTCCATTAAGAAACAGAACATCTTCACAAAAGGAGAATGTTTGCCTAAATAAAATTTCTGTCCTTTTCTCTCAATGGATGTTTCACAACTCCAGGAAACATTTGTGGAGTCCTCTAGGAATGAGCTGATCTTGACTGTGAGCAACAGCCAAAGGTTAGAGCCACCTGATAAAAAACTCTGCATGTTGAAACAATCTAATTTTGCTCTGCACTTGTTCTTATTTCTTATTATATATGCCAAGATTGTTTTTAACATCATTGTTTTCATTTTTCATGGAAACTTATAGTGCAGGTGAGGAAAGGGTAAAATCTGGAATTTTGAATGAACAGCCCTAATTTTCATAACCGCCCCAGCCAAAAGAAACAATTTGTCATAAAGGAAGGGATGTAACCCGTTAGAAGTTGTCTCCACCATGAAAATAACAAAGCAAAGCACTAAGGGAGACAGGCACAGCAAACCCAGATATTCTTAAATGTGGGTTTAAAGTTCATTCATGGTCTAAATCACTAAATTAATACATAGGGACCCTTCCTCTCCTAAGATTTACTCTTGGGAATTGTCCAAGGGAAAACTGGATGTGGCAAAGGTGGGGTTTGGTCACAGGCAGGACTCGATGACCTTGGAGGACTTTTCCAGCCTCTATGATTCTGTGAATCTCTGAGTTCATGCCACTTTTTCCTCAGTTTTTTAGGTATTTGGAGGGGCTGTCACGTAGCTGGAATGCCTGGAGAGGTACCTCTGGATGAGGTCAGTCCTTGTTCCTCATCACTTTACAAGAACAACTGCCATGCCTGACAAAAATGGACACTTATTTTTTTATTATTTTTTATTTTTGTCTTAAGAGGAACCAGCAAAGTCAAACAGGCTGATGTTTGGTTTAAGGCCAGCCACAGCCCCTCGGACAGGAAAACAATGTCAGGGTGTGATTTCAGACCTTTCCACTGCTATTACAAACAGCAATTTTGGGTACAGGATAACTGCAGCAAGGTGGAAGCTGCTAAAGGTTATGCAAATGAGGGGAATTAGAATTCTATCTCAGTGTCATTACATGTGTCTACTTAGATGCACATTTTCTGCTATGTTTAAGTTAAACAAAACACTAAATGACTGTGTAGTATGACATCTCATTAATATGTTTCTATTCACATCTGTGCCTTTAGTATTAAAAAAATAGGCTGTTCCAGTGATAAGAGATTAAGTCCTTTAATTAGAAACAAATGACAAATCACTGTTAACCCCATGTGATGCTTTCTCAAACTTCCATCAAATATTCCCCTTAAAACATTATTAAGCACAAGTTCAGCAGATCTACTTCCTAGAAAGTGCTATTTAACAAAACCCAGGCAGGATGTTAATACTGAGGCTGAATTACAGGTTGCCAGAGCATTTCCTGCAAGGGGATTGACAGGGGATCATTTTGTTATGGGGCCACCTCCAGCGTGTTGTGACAACCAGTCATTACACCTCTGAGCACAGCACTCAGCTGTAGGTTTCTACAGGATGCAAATAGCTCCAAATGGGTTCAATTTAGAGGCAGCAGATAATGTATCATTCACTTCTTTAAGGTAGAAGCTTTTAATTTTCAAGGAAAAAGAAAGAGGAGTACATTTCGGTCTCTGGGAATAAAGATCTGCTTAACAAAGCCCGCCAGAAAAAAAAAAAATAAACTAAAAAAAAACCACCAAAAAACATAAATAGAGAGTAGCAATAACTATTATAAAAATAAAAAGCTTAACTTGCTTTTCCCACTTGTCTCAGAGCCCCACAGGCTGTGTTAGCCCAGCATCCCTATTTACCTAGGATGCCACACAACTGCTCATTTCAAATCCGTGCTTTGCAACTGGTGACAAATACTGGGGAGTAAGATTTCCTATTTGCATAGCAACCCTTTCATCTTGAGTAGTCCCTACAGATTTTGCCAAGTACCCACACAAAAGATCAAAATGGAGAGCAATAATTATTGATGACAACTAATTCGTGGTACAGGCACAGTAAGAGTTGAAAAAATCAGGTTTACCAAAACAACAACAAAATAAGGTGACAGAAGACGTCCAACCTGTTCAAAAATGGCCATTTTTAGGAATCACAAGAAAGAATTTGCTAGTTCAAAACACAAAAACAGCCCCAGGTATTGCAAGATTACACATTTTAATAAGTGCTGACTATGTTGGAAAAAAAGACAAAACTCCAGGTACGTAAAAGCAACAGGTTCACAAAGATTTTAATGAACCTTATGTCCTGTTACCTTGTTCTTGCCTCGAAGTTCCAAACACAAATTTAAACTGTGCTACAGCTTCTCAAAGTCCATTTCTTTAGGGTTAGACATCTCAAATGTAATATATATACATAATAACAGGACAGGTTATTTTGTTTAATGTTGATTTCTTTAAAAATGAAATATGAATACCTACAGAAAGACAGGTCAGTGGGAAATAAAAGCCATTTTCCAAAGCTTCCTGTCCATCACAGCCCTTAGCCAGCACTCCATACAACTTAAAGGATTTCTCTGTGTGCTATTTAGGTTTGGTTTGAGGGTTTGTTTTTGTTTTCTCATCCATAACATTATGATTTAACAAAAATTAAAGTCAACATCTGACCAAGCCAGACAGAAAATGTTTGTGAACTAGAAAAAAATGTCCCAATATGCAAATATGGGTGTTCTTCTGCAATCTTACCATAAATACAGTGCAAAAGGGAGGTACTTGCTAATATATCATATTACGTGATATATTTGAGAGCTGAACATTTGGTATCAAGTGTATTTTTCTTTGTCTTCAAAGTAAAGGCAGGAATATGCAAATCAAAAGCCAGAGCAAACCAAAGGTACTTTGTAATTGACATTTTAATTATCTTGTTTGGATATTATTCATTTTATTTATTCTCCTAAATGCAAACAATTCTGGACCACTGTATAAATATTATCCCCGCTGGAAGCCGTCAGTACCTCTAATAAAAACGTACACTTGCTCGGCTACCAAATCCAATTAAACTTATTCTAAACATACTGTGCTCATTGTAACAACGTATTTCTGAGCAACACACAAAAGACTTTGGAAAGAGGGGACAGTTTAAACCAGGCCAGTGAAAAGACGTAATTAGAGCTGTGTGGGCTTGGCAAAAACCTTCTCGACAAACAAGCCCGAGGTTACTTTTGCCAAAGCCCTCCAGGCTCACTGAGGTTTCATTACAGCGAGGAGAGCTTCATTCTGGTAAGTATCAGATATAATAGGATGTAATCAAATATAAAATAACAATAATTTAAAAAAACAAAAAAGACAAATGGGGAAGAAGAAACTGAACCCTCCTCAATGAGAGTGAAAATACAAGCCCGTGTATTCACTGGCTGTGTTACAAGTGGGTTCAGCCAGTGCAGGTTTGTTTGAGAAGAAGAAAACCTGAAGATGAATTAGTAGGATTAACACAAGCAATTTATTTTTTGGAAACTCTTTGTCTAAGCTTGGGCTTTGCCCACAAACCCTTCAGGGAGTTTTGTACCTCCTGATTTCCAAACACGCGCTCAGGACTGGCTCATGGGGCAGCCGTGGTTACTCGCCATGGTTTCATCTTCAAGGGGGGTGAACTGCTCTAAAAAGGGGCATGTAAACAACTCCTCCAGCTCTGATTACCCTTGGACAAGAGACCAGAGATTGTTTTTGAAGGTTTTCAACAGATTTAGAGCTTCAGAGGGAAGCGTGAAACTCTTGGTGCCCTGACACAGCAGTCGAGGACCTTCCTGTCCTCCACCAAGCAGGAGCACTCCCAGCTGTGTGCAAGCACCATCTCCAGTGAGCAACAGTCTTGGGAACTGGAGTGTCCCCATAAGAGCTGCATTCCAGCAATTATCCTTTAGAAATGTCCCAGTCTGGATCCTCACATCTGATAAAAGTCAGGCCAAACCAGGAGCCTTTATCATGTTTGGCCCATGTCGCTAAATCAATCTTCCCAAAATGAAGCACAGGATACCAGAGCTGATCTCTCCTGTTCCCAGATGTTGGCACACAGCTGTCCTGGTCCTTGTCTTGCTCCCACTGGTACCCATAGTAAAAATGGTCCCTGTTTGGGAGCAGCTTCTGCACAGCCCCACTGCCCTTAGCTCTGCATCACACCCTGCCCTGCTGGGATGGAGAGGGATCAGCCATGGCAGCACCCTCTGCCTCTTGGAAAAAAGGCATTTCCCAGCCTCCGACACGGCACAAAAGCAGCTTTAGGAGTTGTTCCTGTCACCTCTGCCTTGCCATTATTACCAGGAGCTCTGAAATTCTGCACCAGGCTGGTAACCCCTGAACACACACCCCCAAGCAAAGCCCTGTCTCACAAATCCATTCCTTGTGGACAAACTCTTCATCAAATGAAAACTAATTTCATTTCTCAGGGAACAGGCTTTTCCCACATCAGCTGTTAGCCAGAAACGACCAAAGTTCTCCAGTTCAATCTGCTAAAATTAGGCTTGAAACCTGATATTCTGAACATGAGACAGGAGCTGGAAAGGTGGAATGTTCTCTCACACCCACTCATTTTGGTGGGTGCTGTGTGAAGCCCATTAAGGTTGCATGGGAAACATCACACCCCTTCCATTAGCATGCCAAAATATAGACCTGAGAATCTAAATTTAGCATAGTTTTGGCTTAGGCTTCAGCTGGAAATGAAAGAGCTAAACCAGTTGTTAAACCACAACCTCAGTAAGCTTGGGAGGAAAAAAAGGAAAAAAAATAGAATCCTGTAGGATACTATTGCAGGAATCAGGAAACCAGGAATCAACGGGTCTATAGCAATTTCCTTGATTCATTCCTCATTTCCTCACTAGAGGAAGGATCAAGCAGCAAGGTGTGAAGGTGTGACCAGTGCCAGCCCACAGCCCTGACGCCCCACTGACACACTGGATAGAAATTTAATGAGGAAAAACGTCCCAGGTACCTCCATCCTCCCAAAAACACCAGGAACAGCATGGTCTGAAACCATGCCAGCACCAAGTTTTGCCCAAAATGTGATCCTTATACACAATTGCCTCTAACCCTTCAGAGCCCACAGGTTACTTTTCATTAGGGACATGTCAGAAGGGCACTCTGTGATCACAGTAACCACTGTGGACAGCAATAATAATAATAATAATCTTCAAAGCACTTTTGAAACATCTGCTAACAGATCTCCTCAGCTGCTGGTTAAAGAAGACAGTATTTTTAACCCTGCTGACACTCAGGGGTGGCAGAGATTCCTGGGGGGATTAACGATGCCATTCCAGTCACACCCAGGCCACATGGCTGCCATTTCACATTCCCACTGCC
The DNA here is from genome assembly GCA_017589585.1 of Phylloscopus whistleri. Lineage (NCBI taxonomy): Eukaryota > Metazoa > Chordata > Aves > Passeriformes > Phylloscopidae > Phylloscopus > Phylloscopus whistleri. Next base: position 93,225 of record JADMLD010000546.1, read on the forward strand.
AGCTTCCATGGAAACACGTGGTTCTTCCCATCATACCAAGAAAAAGTGCAGGAAGCAACATTTTGGTGCTCTCAGACCTCCTTCATCCCAGCTGGAAACACAGCACTTGGGAAAGTGTCGTAATTTTGAGGGAACAGAGGAGAACTCAAGGATGTATTTTTGGATTTTCTAATGTATTTTTTCTTTAAATTTGAATTAGGATTTGCAATAACGCCAGGACTTCTTTTCCCACAGTCTCACCTAGGACCCAGGTGGAATGCTGAATTCAAATTAGAAGCATAAACTACCCCTCACCACCTCTTTACCTCTCATCCAGGAGCACCTTCTTTTCACAGAGGGAAATTTCCAAGTTAGAGTCATGACCTGCCTGTGAATGCATTCTAAATTTTGCTATAACAGCTCCATGCAATCCTAGCCTTCCCTTTAAAGTTAATTAATAGTTAAGGGTTTACAAACTCCTTTATTTGCCTATCTCGAAACCAGACATTTATTTTTAGGGTAACCAGTGCCACTGAAAATCTGCACAACCCCTCCACCTGCAAGGAATGCAAAAATTCTGTGCCAATGTATGGTCAACAAATTTGTGTAGAGAAATGTTAATTTTAGTTCTAAAAGCTATTTTTTTTGGACCCGAATCTTAAACCTCTTGGATTCAGATAAAATACCTCCCTGGAAGCCAAGTCACCAACAGGTAGGTTGCTCCCAACCATCACCTTCCCCAGCCCTGATGTAGCTCCTCCACCTCCCCTCAGAGTCCAGTTCCCATCCTGGCATGTAAAATAACCTGATTTTTTTAAAAAAAATTAAAATTATTTAATTAATATTAATTAATAAAATTGTTCAAATAACTCGGGTTCTGGAGACAGTCTGCTTTTGTAGAAGATTGTAGTCCAAAGCCACAGCCCAATAAGGACCTGAAATCCCAGGGGGGAAACTCTATTTAACCCCCAGTTCAACTTCTAATGAAAGGAAACATAGAAATGTAGCTATAATTCAAGATATCGTATGGAAGTCTGTTCAAAGTTTTTTCAAAAATATAAATTACAAGAGATTATTGATTTTTAAAAAGCTTACTTCAACAATCAGCTTTCTATCTCATTCTATTTCACTCTCTCTCGTTTATTCATTTCCTTATGTAAAAGAATTTAACCAAAGGAAACTAGCATTTTAATTCAATTTCTCCTATAAAATATATAATTTTATTTTGTCATAATGGCTGCTTTTATTTCCAGAGTCAGATTTTATTTAAATTTCAGTCCATTAGGAACAAAACTTGCCATTTTCTGATAAACAAAATCAGCAGGGAAGCCTCTTCAAACTAGGAATGTATTTTCTATCAACCTTTGTTCTAGCTGGTCTAAATGACAGGTATATTCCACTTTTCCTGCGTTTAGTTTTAAAGATTCTATGGGGAGAAGGGCGAATAAAGAGAGTGACATTTTTAACAACAAAACTAGCAATCAGAAAAGCAGCCCAATGACAGGCATGTGGAAGAAATGGGGGGAAAAAATAAAAATAAAAAAAGAATATCTAATCCATCGCTTCAGACCACCAAAGAGGACTAATATGAGTCATTAACAGAAAACCGTTAATTTTCCTCCCTGTGACTGTTGTTTGTAGAAGTGCTCAAACCTTTGAGGCTCAGTCATTTAACTGTTTCTTGGGAGGCTGGAAAAGAGACACCAAGGAATTCTTAAAAAGGAAAAGAAGGCAAAAAAACCCTCTAAAGAAATAAATGTAGACGTAGAGTTGGCTAAAAGGAAAAGAAGGCAAAAAACCTCCAAAGAAATAAATGTAGATGTAGAGTTGGCTTAAAAAATCCCATATTATTGCTTGAAGCTGCTCTTAGTTCAGCCAAAATTCCAACGGGGAGATGACAGCATTCCTAACAGGAAACAACACTCTGCCATGTTGTGTTTTAGTCACACCACCATGGTCAAAGCCAGCATTCTCCCAGAGTGTGGAAATTTAGATCCCAGGCCCAATCCAGCTGCTGGTTTTCCCTCAGAATTCCCTTCTAGTTCAGGATTTGGCTTGGAAGGAGGTGACAACCTTGAGGGCAGGGCGGGAAACCACTAGCAGTGCGCGTAAAACTGCCTCTCCAAAGGGAGCTTTGAAGTCAACATTAAAATATTTATTTGGTCTATGGCGTTCCTCAACCAAGCCTGGAGCCATGCAACTGCTTCTGGGGACTCTTAAAAATTGTTTTCCTCACAACATGGCACAGAGCGACCCTCTTGCCACCAGAAAACAGCAAACACCATGGATGGAAGAGTGGCACCAGTGCTATAATGCCCAGATTGGTTTGGAAGGTTCTTCCAAGACCTTTGCTGAAGAGCTGCCTTGGGTTGCAATGCAAGATGTATTCTATGTCCATCTGTTGAAATTGGTTGAAGAGGTGTTTTCCTTTATCTCATAACTCCAGGACGGAGGGGGAGGGTGCCTTCTGATAACGGGCAGGTGTTAAAACAGGTGGGCAGTGTTCTTTATCCCTTCCAGGACCCATCCTCCCTCCAGGGGATGTCTGCTGTCAATGAGCCACTGAGTTTCACTGCATGACTGATAAAATTCCATCATCCCATTGGGAGATGCTCCACCCAGTAGGAGGAGCCCAGCATTCCCATCTGGATAAAATCTGAGATTTGGAACACCAGGGCAGCCTGTTTGCACTGGATTGCCAGAGGAACACCAGATCCATTTCACCACCACTGGACCCTTCTACAGGATCATCTCTGCTCCAACAGAACCACATCTGTCACTCCAGGAGGATTTAATTGGGCTGCTCCCAACACCCTGACCAACAGGGTGTCAGGTCATGTTCTGACTCTGTCAGTGTTTTTCTTTTTTTGTTCGTTCTCCTTTTTGTACTACTGCATTTTTAATATTCCTAGTAAAGAACTGTTATTCCTATTCCCATATCCTTGCCTGAAAGTCCCTTAATTTCAAAATTATAATAATTCAGAGGGAGGGGGTTCACATTTTCCATTCTAAGGGAAGCTCCAGCTTTTCCCTGGCCAACACCTGTGTTTCCAAACTAAGACAAGAGCAAAGGCACAATCCCATGGAGGGAATGGCTGGATGCTGTGACCCAAGGTCCAGCATTCCCATTCCATTCCCATTCCACAGTGACAAGCCAGCTTGGAGCAGTGACTCAACTGACACTGGATGGTTTGAGTGCACGAGGCTGTTCCCAGCAGAAATCCCCACTCTTGCTTAGTGACTGCAGTTCTGAAGTCTTTAATCCAGTGTCAGGGAAGAAAATACTTCACGCCCACTTGGAGCAGATCTAGGAAGTTGGATGCTGCAGGCAGGACCTTCCCACTGCAAACCAGAGCAGCTTGGGGCAGCAACACAGAGCCTTCGAATCGGTTAGGTTGGAAAAGACCTATAAAATCATTGAACCCAACCATGATCTCCCAGAACCTTTAAGGCTGGAAAAGACCTCTAGGATCATTGAGTTTAACCATGATTTGGAAGTGGTGAGCTGCTGCAGGAGCCAAGGAGAGCAGCAGTTAGAAGGTATCTAAAATGCTTCCAGACCTCCAAGCAATGTTTCTCCTGGGAAATATTAACAAGCAAAAATATAGATTGGGCCTATGGCCTCTAAACCAGTTTCCTTCAGGCTTTGGGAAGTGGTTGAGCCCCTCTGCAGGGCATCACTCCACATTTTCACTGTGGGAAGGGAGAAAGGCAGCTGGATAAATCTACACCATACTCAGCACCTGGAGTACTCCCAGAATCCCAGGTCTGACTGTGTGGGGGCTCCTTTGGTAGCTCCTGGAACATTTTCTAAAATCTCTTCTCTAGCACTGACCTTTCTGGTTGAGAAAGTCCAGATTCCTCTGAGCTTTGTTTTGTTTGTTACTAATTCTGACATGAGGATTCACAGGGTATTCCAAAAGGGGAGTAAAACGAAGGAGTTACTGCAGCCCTAAGAGACTTAAAGGATTATTTCCTTGTAAAATACAAATGACAGTTTTCCTGTAATGTTTCTTCTCCGTAATGCACATGTTAATCCGTAATTTCCTTTGCCAGATGCAGTGTAATCCTCCTCCTGCAGACACCACAGCACAACTGCTGTTGAGAGAACAGCAGCAAGAGGAGCTCTTCCATTCTAAGGTGGCAAAAAACAATTTCACCAACCAAATTTTTGGGTTCCCCTTGCAGCAGGCACCCAGCCTGATACAGAAAGAGTCAGCTCTGTGTTCAGAGCTCATTTCTCTACAAAAAAATAGCAAAATTGGTTCCTGATTTCAGCCAAGCTCCTTCCTTAAGGTGTGATAGGAGTCACCCAAAAGGCAGTTTTGCAACAAACCCTAAATCAATGCATAGAAAATTCCGTGAACGGGTCACAACTCACTCATTTACCAGTTGCTTTTTTGCCACTTTTTAAGGATTCCTCATGCAAAGAGGAGTTTTTTAATCTTATGCAGGTTCAGTAAACTAGTTTAGAAACAACATCGTAAAAGTCTTTAAATAGAAAAGCAAATCCAACATGTTAAGGAACAAATCTACCACACCCCATTAAGAAGTAAATAAAAGGATCTGGATGGATTTGTAGACAGGAGAGAGAAAAGGCTACAAAACCACACAAAACTCCACTTTCAATTCATTGTGGGTTGTTTTCATTAAGCTTCTGTAGATGATTTGGTGTTATTTCCTCAAAATTATTACTCCTCATCCACTGTGCTGTGTTGAGTTCCTCTCCCAGCTATGACATCAGTTCTACCTACAGCATGAGTGCCAATTAATCTGGTGATGATATTGAGAGTGGAACCAGTTTGGGGGATTACAGAGCAGGAACCAACCCCTCCAGGAACCTATTTTGAAGCTGGCCTGGGGTTCCCCACATCCTCACTCTGCAGGCCTTTCAGTGCTATTCACCCTTTTCAAAGGTACCAAGAAAGATTTAAACCACCCTCTTTTTCTAAACATTTCCAGAGAGACTCAACAGTGACATTTCAAATTCTGCTTTCTCCTGCTCCGGCTTCTTTCCCTCCCTCTACAAATTTGTGCATGAGCTGATCAGCAAACACTGAGTGATAGCAGAGCCAAGTACTGCAGAGTTCATCAAAGCCATCCAGGTGTATCCACTCAGGTAAGGAATTACTGATGAAGCAACATAAATTACACCAAATTCCTGTGCCAAGTGCCAAGTCCAGCAGTACCTGTCCCATCTCTCCAACCACAACACCCCAAAAACTGCAGAAAGAAACCCTGGCAGCATTTAGATGCATTCAGTCTTTGAAAATCACTCCTGCTGGTTCCTCCCCAAAGCCTCAGATTCCCCCAGGTGAGGGAGAGACCAGGGAGACACTCAGATTTTAGATTTAATTAAGGAATGTGAAATAGTTGCAAGAGCAGGCATGTGGTACCAAACCCACACTCAGCATCTCCCTCTCCCCCAGATGTGGGACTGGCAGGACCCCACACACCCCCTCAGATCTGGGGACAAAGTCAGGGAGATCGGGACAGGGATTTGTTGCATTTCCTACATCCAGCAGCTGAAGGTGATACAAATAATGTAGTTTTGTGCTTACAGTCAGTTTACAGTTATCCAAGAGATCCTGGAGATCTCCATATTCCCACTCCATCTTCACAAAATATGCTCAAGCAATACACGCTGCAAAATCCTCATCTCAAGTAATTAAAGTGTAAGAAGTAATGCGAAGACACTGCATTGTCTAAAGCACGAAATTCCACAGTTCTCCAAGATTAATGTCCCATTCCTCTAACTTGGTTGTTCTTGGCTTAAGTACTCAACATAATGCTGCTCATTACAGGGAGCAGTGACATCTCTATCCAAGGGGGAAATACGGTTCAAGTCAGCTTTCGTGTTTAAATATTAGTAGTAAATTCAAATTCAATTTCACATGATCAGTGTATGTGACACTAACTACATCAAGGTAGACTTGGGGATTTCTCAGCTCCGTATTGAAGAGAATTACATGACTGAAAACTAATTAGGGAAGCACATAAAGTGAATTTATTTAGTATTCTCTTGTATGTAGTTAACTTCAAGTAATGTATCAAATTTCCCACGGAAAAAAAAAAAATGGCTACATAACACTGAACAAAATGCATCAGAAATCAGATCTGGCAAATTATCCTGATTTTTCTCCTCTTTTAAAACTGAAAATGTTTAAGCTGTAATGAAAAAATTATAATAGCAGGGATTTTTCCTCTGGAGAAGAGGAGTGCTTTGGTACCACATCTCATGCGGGGAATTAGAAACAGCTGCCATGGAAGAAGAAAGAGCAGTCAAATGTTATTTGTCTCTCTGACCAAACTGCACCTGAATTTTGCTTCCCGAGGCTCCGGGGTGCATTTCTGGCAGCAGTGCCCTGCCCAGAGCCAGAGCAGAACCCGGCAGCTGCTCCGCAAGCGGGGCTGTGGCAGCACATCCACACGGAGCAGTTCCGTTCCAGCCCTGTTCCAAACTACTGTGTGCCAAAAACCACCCCTAAATCTTCTCTCCCATCCCTCACACACTTTCCTGCTGGTTATAAAATACTTTAGGATGAACCCAGCTCCCTCAGCTTCTCCTTCTCCCCTTCATGCTGTGCTGTCACACTGGACTCTCCACCTTCTCCCTTTCCCTCCTCTTCCTCTGATCCCTCCACCCACCAAGGTTTTCCTGCCAGCCAGGCTGAGCCCAGCCCTGCCTGCAGCCTGGGTGGCACTGGTGACAACGCTCTGCCTTCCAAACACCCCATAAATGTTTTACCAGGCTTTTGCTGGGGGTTATAAATGATAAATAACGACAATAGATGTCTCACCAAGTATTTATCTCCCGTTGTCGGGCTTTGAGCAGAGCATTAAGTCTAAGTGCTGGTGAGGCTGGGTATTAACAAAGCCATTTGTGACAAATGGAGCAGCCCTGGCGGGTCACTGACACTTTGACAAGCTTTCCATAGGCACTTTTCCCTGTGATGTTTTTTGTTCTTTTGTTTTTACCATCCAACTGAAGTAATTGCAATTCTAAGAACAATAATAAAATGCGTTATTAATTGGGGATAAACAAATAAAGCTGACTCTCCTGAAGGCACTGAAATAAGAGGGTGATGTGTCTGCACTGGCAAAGGGACCCCATTCCTTTCACTACCTGCAATGCTGTCCTAAAAAGCAGAACAAATAACAATATCACAGAGTCATATGATGAATTATTGATGAGTGATTGGTGATTAAGTTCAAAGAGACCTTAAGGATCAATCCAAAAAGTCTTTGCACTGGAACCAGGTAGTTCCTTCAGCTTCAGCCTGGGTTTATGGTTCTCTCCCTAGGGCAAAGCTCTTTTTGCACCATAATATCTCAAAATAATAATAATATCTCACATAGGAGCTTCACTGAGTTCTGCTTATTGACACATTCCAGTGGCATTTGTGGCTAAAAGCTGCCTCTTACTTCCCATGTTCCAATTTATCATCCTATGTAGAAGGACATGAGAAATGGAATATTAAACTCATCTTTTTGGGTGGGAAGCCTCCGACACGCAGCCACTGCCTCCTGCATCAAAGCTAACTTTGCTCCAAATTCGACTTCTGCTTGTACTTCCAGGTTCAGCCACCAACCCAGGTCAGCTTGAAAACAAGGGAGCAAAGAGGGATCTCCTCACACTGAGGAGGAGGAGAGGAAAGCTCAGCAGGAGCTGCTGGGCAGCTCCCGGGGTGCCCACGGCTCTCCCGACTCCCAGGGCAGCTCCAGCTCTGCCTCCAAACTCCACAAGTCAGATCAGGCAAATCCTGTCCTGGGGGAGAATCTATTTCTGACTTAGGCACGCTCAAGGAAGACTAAAGTGATGAGCAAACAGATTTTTGAGGATGCAGTTTTAAGCTGTGTTGACTGTGGAGAGGGGGGACCATCCTCTGGCATCAGGAGAGGAATTTGCCCACAGTTGGGAAAGTCAAACTCTGCTCCTGCCAGCCCTGGAATGTCCTTCAGGGCCCTTTGTGTCCCTGAAGCTGGGCTTCCTTACTCAAGTAGCTCATTTCTTAAGGGACAGAAGGCTGAAGTCTGAAAAAAATAAAAAGGAGAACTTCCCAGCTTTTTCTTTCCCTGAATTTTTGGTAAATGGGTCGCTGCTAAATGCCCAGGATTTTCCAAAATGGGACCCCATGTCCACCCTTTTGGTACAAGAGGCAGTGATACAACTGCTATATGCAATAAAAACAGCAAAAAAATAAAGTTAAATGGAAAAACTGATGGCCAAAAGTAGATGGGGAACAAAACAGGGGACTTTGGTTATAAAACCAAAACAAACCCCTGATTTTAATACAAACATTTAGCAAATCTCTCAAAGAGAGCTCAACAGCTAATTGCTTATCTGGTAACTTAAATGTGTAAGTTTGTGCATTATATAAACACAAAATCAAAAGGACCTCATTTTCTTTCTAGCACTGGAAACGTGCATGAGGGATTTATCTCTCTCCCTCACAAATTAATTTTCCTGGGGTTAATATATGTGAAATAATATTCAACCAGTATTTTTTGTTAGGCAAACAAAATATTTGGCAAGGATTTGGGAGGGGGGGTGTTTTTTGGTTGTTTGGTTTTGGTTTTTTTCTTTTACATTCATAGTCTGTGTCTTAGATATGAAAGAGCAACACAGATTTTCTGCCATGGGCAGCAATTTTGGGATATGATGGCATTGTTGGAGTGTCAGTGCAAGGAGCTGGACTTCCATGGTCCTTGTGTGTCTTTTCCAGTTCAGGATATTCTATGATTCTCTGCTTTCATTTTTTTTTTTTTTAAGTGGTCAAATCCTAAAAATTTCAGGCTCTCAAAGTCTTCAGGGTGTGGATCTCACCCACTAGTGATGGTTCCATGTACAAGGTGTCAGGAGAAGGGAAAGGAAGGGAAGTGTCCTGTGTTCTACACCTTTCCAAGCCAAAGACCAAGCCCTGCTGTGAAGGCCCTTTTTCCTTCTGCAAAACCACTTTAAATTAAAAGGAATTGTTTCAAAATGTCTTCATGAAGATGCTTCGAATGCCACCTGACTCAGCATTGAGTTTTTGGCTAGAAACAACAGATTTAGGATAAAAGACAGCTTCAAAATTGTCCTTTCCACATAAGCACAGACAGAGGGAGAGATGATGCTGGACCCTGTCATTCATGCCAAATCCTAATAAAAATGAATAATCACAACCACAGAAACCAATCCGAAATATCAGAACTAATTTCTAATTATTATATTTGATTCTGGCTTGAATATTCACCCAGCTCAAGTACCGGGTGAAAATATAAAAATATTTTTAGGTAATATTTTACCCAGTAATTTTTCCCCTGCCTAAACTCTTGAGATAAGGAACAAAAGGCTGGAAAACATGATCTGTATAAAACTGATGCTCAGCAAGCTGGGTGACCCCAAAGGGAAGGATCAGCAGTGATAAGTTTGTACATAGATGGGTGGTAGCTGCAAAGAATTTGCTCCATGTGTCCACTTCAAAAAGGATAAATAGGAACAGGCTGGAACTGCTGAGAAGGAGATTTTGATGAGACATTAAAACAACAAAAAAAGAGCCTATAGAGATTGTGGAAACTCCATCAGTGGAGATGTAAAGAGCCAGTTAGACAAGGATCTGTCAGGAAGGATTTGGGCACAGCTGATCCTGCCTCCAAGCCCTATTTCCTTTAATATCTGTGCTCTTCCCTCTCTGCTTGCGCTGTTAATTCAGACTTTGTTCTTCCCATGTGAGAAGATTTCCCTATTTTTACTTCACCTGTAAATGAAACACTGCTCAATACTCCCATTTTTCACTTTTTCTTTTTTCCTGAAACTTTAGAATCTAGAATTCACTAAGTACTTTAAGAGAAGTACAGCCTTCAGGAAAGCAAAATTGTGGTTTCTCTTTATGTCTATTTTCATTTAACAAATAGCACACATTAAAGTAAACATTTATCAATATGACACACAAATGACAAATTAAAAACTGGGTGAAAACTAAATAGAATGAGTAAATTACACTAAAATTCTGAAGCAAACTGGCAATAGGCATCTCAAAGCCTGAAGAGTAAACTTTCCCTCCTCTGATATTTCACATGATGCTGGGGAAAAAATAAAATATAATAAAAATAGAATAAAAATAGAATAAAAATATAATTAAAAACAATAAAACAATAATAAAATAATAAAATAAAAATAATAAAATAAAATTTAAAAATAAAAAATAAAATAAATAAATTAATAAACTAAAAATAAATAAAATAAAATAATAAAAAATAAAATTAAATAATAAATAATGAAATTAAAATAAAAATTAAAATTAAAATTAAAATAAAAATAAAAAAGAAAATAAAAAATAATAACATAAAAATAAAATAAAATAAAATGAAATAAAATAAAATAAAATAAAATAAAATAAAATAAAATAAAATAAAATCTTGCTAAGAAACATTGCCCCTGTCCTGATTTAAACCAAAGATTAAAACGAAGATGAGAAGATGCAGATGAAGTAGCTTTGGTCAAAGAACAAACAACTCAGAATTCTCACAAAGATTAAATGTGGATTTATCTCCAGGATCTGTTGCTTTTTTATCAGAGCAGTTTTGGAAGGAAGAGACAAGAGGAACTGCAATGCAAACTGAAAACTACCCAGGAAATTTTCCTGAGTTTTGAAATAGTTTGAATGACGTTCTCGGGGCATTTCCAGAAATAGAAATGCCCAGTGCTCAAGTACAGCAAGGAAAGCAAATATCCCTGCTGCAGCAAAATCAAAAATAGGCCTGGAGCTTCCAAACCCTCCCCTCATCATTTCTTTAACCTTGTCCCTCTTGCCCGTGCCACTTGTGTGTTCCTGCAATGCACCCAAAGTGCTGGCACCAGGAGGAATTCATGGCATTAATTACCCCTGGCACTTCAATTAATGGCACTCCCTCAGACCAGGCTCTCCAGCCTTCCTTCCCAGCCTTCCCAAAGCATTTCTGTCTTTGAGATTTTCTCTTGTTTGCCCAACACATTCCATTTTTCAGCCAGTGCTGAACACTGTTTCCTTCCTAGTCTTTCCCACTCATTCTTGATTTTTTAAAAAACTTTGACTTTTTTTCTATACAGGCCATTATATTGAGATTTTCTCTGTTATTTCTATACACACACACCATATAATTTCCTTTCTACCTTCCTCAAAGCAGCTTCCTACTGCAAACATTCAAATCCACTGGAACTTTTATCAAGAAATCAAGGCAATTCCTTCTATGTTTTGTAACATGCTCAACAACAAAAGTTACACTGATTAACTAAATTGAAATCTGATGGATAAACCAGAAAAATATCTTAGGTTTTGGGTTTAATCCTTTATTTTTTACCCCCCATTGCAACCTTTGCTTCAGATCTGCTTCTTGGAGCCCACTACCCATGAGATGTGAAATTCTATCGATTAAACTGAAGTTTAGAAAAAGTTAAGCTGCTAATTTGGTCTCTAATCACCCAACACAAAAAAATCCCAGTATTTTGTAATGACACCATACATAACCATAAGGCAGAATGGGATGCCATCTGTTTTGCACCATTTCCCTTTGTCTTATTAATCAGAACTTATTTCTGCATCTCACTTTTTCTACTCTGTGCAGATAATTCAATACATGGAGCCCCTTCTTTTATAAATTCAGGATTTAGCTGACCCTCAGGTCTTCACAATTCTATCAGCTCACCAATAAAGTCAGCATGAAATTAGCTCTCCTTACTTGTTGCATTATTTTAGATATGGGATTAAGTAGTAAATAATTCCCACCATCCACAAAAAATATCAGTTTTAGTCTAATGATACCTCAACCATAAAAGTAATATTTGTAAAAAATTCATTTTCTTCCTCAAAAATTTTAAGGGTCAAAATTATTCTCATGAGCAAAATTAATTTAATACTTATGCACAGAAATTATTTCACCATTCACTGTTAGTGATGCTTTGCTTCAACCTCTCACAACAACAAATACTCCAGACCCTGAATGTTTCTAGGAAGAAAAATACCTGATTTCAGGCCAGCCCCAGAGTGTTTTTAGGATATTTGGGGTGACCAGCCAAGACCTTTCCCCTCAGCTGCTGTCAGGACCCTCTTGGTGCCCAAACCCCTCCAACAGCACCTGCAGGGACTCAATCCTTTCTAGGAGATGGGGGCTGAGTGTTACCATGGAAAAAATACCCAATATGATATTTCTAAACTGCTGTTACAGTTTGAAAAATAAACTCATTTATTGCACTTTTTATTTCTGTGGAAGGTATCCCCACCAACCAACAGGAATATCCCTCCCAGCACAAACTCTTTGGGGCACAAACCGTGCCCTCATCCCCACTGGAAATTACCGAGCACATCACAGCTCTTCCCCAAAAACAAAATAATAACATGCAGGCTGCAGAACGTGCTTCTCCAGCATAAAGCATCTGGTTCTGCAGTTCATTAGAAGTTTCTTTTCCTCTTATGGCTCTGTGGATGACTTTTTATCTCCTGTTTAGAGCCATTGGCATCTCCAAAGTCACACTTGGAGCACTTTTCCAAAGCTGCAGCAGCCACACCTCATGGTGGCTTTATCAACCTCAGCCCCTCTCTCCTGGTTCTCCTGACAGTTTCCCAAGTGGAAAGTTTTCATTAAACCTGGGGGTTGTTTTTCAGTTTACCTTTTTAAATATTTCCTTTCTATGCTCTTTACAGGCTGCTCAGCTTTCTGTGCTGACTGAGCTGTGAATTCCTGGAGTTTCATCAGTTCAGGCCTCCCTTCCCTCCTTTATTTAGGGATAAATAATGCAGAGAATCAGGGAATAATTTGGGTTGGAAGGGACCTTAATGCCCACCTAGTTCCAACCCTCCTTTAGAGCAGGGCTGTCCTCCACTTATCCACTCCCTGATGTAATTTATATTAATTAATTGGGGTGGGGATTAATTCCAGGCTGGGAGTTTCACTGAAAGCAGCACAAGCACAGCCTCCTGCCCCAAAATCCCCTGTTTGACTCTGGCAGAGGTAGAATTGATCTGAATTTTTCAACAAATTCCAGACAGCCATTGCAAAGGTGCAGGTTTTAAACAAAGCTTTAACACAGAACACCTGGGAATGTAAAATTCCCCCAATGGATGCTCAGCCACACAGGGAGATGCTGAGGAGCTGGGCCAACTGGGAATTAGCAGAAATTCCCTGAGCTTCCCCAATCCACATCCTGCTGCCCCAGGCCAGAAAACCAGGCTGAGTAGATTCTTGCTCCTCCAGAAAGTTCAGAGTGATTCTGTCTTGGGTTTTTAGCACCATCCTCTTCCCCCACCATTTCCTCAGGGCTTCCTGATGGAACACAAAGCCACCCTTGAAGCTTTCTCTGAAAACCAGGCCCTTCTTCCAAAATAATCTGGATTTTCCATAAATTACCCTTCCCTTTCCAGTTCTGCTGTGATCTGCAAGCATTAAAAGGTTGGGTTTTTTATTCCAGGTCATTACTCATTCCATGGAAATGCGTTAGGCCGTGGCTGGAGCTCCATGAGATGTTGCTGAAAACATCCCCATTACCTTTTTGCAATGAGTTTACTACTTTTAAATCTGCTTAATAAGGGCCACAGCCATTTTTAATGTCCTAATTTCTTTTATTGAAATGTCGTGTAGCACTAAGTCAAGGATAGGATTTTCAGTCCATTATGGCAGCTCCAGAAGCTTTATCAGTCCCTTTAGCTCAGATCTTTGCTCCCAAAGCCAAAAATCTTGGAGCCAGCTGGCTGCCAAACTTTCTCTTAATTCTGTAATTTTGTCTAAATTAATTCTTTCCAAATTAATATCTGTAATTTTTACTATGACTAGTGCCAAGATCTATCCTTTTATGAAAGTAGCTCTGCCAGTGTCTTAAACGTAAATAAAATGAGGGATGACAAAACAGAAAAAGTTAAGATTCATCAAAATAAGTTATTTCTATCAGAACAGGCCATATTTATCAAAATAAGTCATATTTATCCAAGTCATATTTATCCAAATTCTGATGTGGGGTAAACTTCTGATTTGGCTTTTTTTTTTTTTTTTTTTCTCCTTTTTCATTGGCCTTGATTTGGGTGTTGTGGTTTGCTTTTTTTAAAATACATTCCTCTGGCAGAAACTATTCTCTTTTGGGAAAAGATCCTTCCCCCAAGAAAATAATTTAAGCTCTTACAACAAAACCACTGTCAGCCCACCTTGAAAAGGGTGTCCTCAAGCTAATAACTGTTTCTGACTCAAAGAGTAGAAGATCTCCTCCTGGCAGATTTTTTAATTCAATCAGACAGTTAAAGGTAAGATTCCTCCCTTCTAGGATTCTCTAAAGGGTTTAGGTGTTTAATTCATTTCAACAAGTCTCTGACTAGCAAGGAAAACCTTTTTGTTGTGATTTATTGGCTTGTCCAGCAGTAGATCTCTCAATAACAGCTGGAGGAAGGATGGAGCAGGGAACCTCAACCAGGCAGTTTCTCCTAACCACAGCTTCCTACTTTTTCTTTTAATTCTTTGTGTCAATAATTACATATTAAGCCTGCCCAGGACTCAGAAGAGGCTTTAACCAGAGATGCTGCAGCCTGCAAGTCTGGTGATGGTGAATATTCCCTATGGAATCTGATGGCTCCATGGCAGGGGCACATGGGAAATGTGTGCTAAAATTTACATTCTCCTGTGTGTTTAAAGGGCTTTGTTTGAATTTATGAGCTCCAGCTTCCAGTTTTTGACCACTGCACATCAGTTTTGGTGGTGATACACAATTTAGAGGAAGATTTAGATCCATTCATACATATTTTTGTGGACATTAAATATATATGTGCATATGTAAATGTAATAGCTTTGTGTTCCAGTTTCCATAATTATTCTGGTTTTCCCCTATATTTCTATGAGTGTATTTTTCTCAATTAAGAAAAAAAATAATCACATGTTATAACTAAGAAAAGTAAATATTTTCACCCAAAATCTCCATGTCCGATCCATATTTCCCAGAGGCAGCAGGTGTCCCCAGCCACTCCAGTTCAGAATTCCAGAATTCCATCCATCCTGCCCAATATTTGTGTGTGGCTTCTGGACCTGAGTCAGTTCTCTCTCCTTGCTCAGCCAAGGATGGATCATTAGACTTGCAGCAATTAGATTTTACTTTAAATCAGCAAAATGGAGATTTCCCAATCCCATTTACAACATCCTTGGAGAAAATAGGTACAATTTCCAATCTCAGCCTCCCTTCTGCTCCATTGTTATACAAAATGGGCACCAAAAGCTACACATAACTATAAAATGATTATGATTTATCTGGGTATTTTGTTCCTTTAATCTATTAGGCCAATTGTCCTAATTTAGCTAAGTAATTCTGTTAATTTAACTTTGGGGTTAATCTTGCTTTAAGAACACTTTTTGCTGAACAGGAAGACTGTGCTCAGCTGGTGCATTTTCTTTTTCAGACCTGAATGTAACCTTTTTTTAAAAAAAAACCAACCAAAAAACAACAAAAGTTTCTAGTACATCATGTGATCAATAGATACAAGTACTTTCATTTTTTAAATTAGTCTAAGGCTATTTTCCTTTTACTGTTGTATAAACAGGGAATTGAAGGGTAAAATAGTTAAAACTTAATGCTATAGTGCTAATGTGGCTTTTAAATCACGTCAGCAGCAATCACTGCATTATAATTAACAATTTATTGAACCAGCAATAAAATGAACATCACATTACTTCTTAAAGCAGCAGAATAAAATGGCTAATAAATAGCATAAGCCAGACAAATTGCAGAGTAATAGAAATTTTCTTAAGATTTATAGTGTGCAGAAAGATGGATGTGCTATTAGTAGGAGCTCCAATACTTGACAAAATTCTTTTTGCAAAGACATAGTTACCAGGCATGTCAGAGTTCACAAGTCTAAGTGGTTTATCCAAATTTCAGCTCGCTGCTATTACAGTGGGAAATACTCATTACAAGGTTTTGTAACTGCAAGCGACGCGCGCATTTGCCAACATTCAAACTGCTACTGCCAAAAAGATACTAAAATATTTTATAAACTGTCAAATAACAAGTCTGCTCGCTTAATCTGAGTTCTATTTTCTACTGCACAGGCGGGAAAAACCTCCCGGGCCTGATCCTGGGGTCTGGGCTGGGGCAGAACTTCTCTCGGACCTGGCACTTCTGAGCTTCCACCAGTTTTTCCCCTTATGGAAAGGGCTGGGTTGGGTTTGGAGAGAGGGAGAAAAGCCATTAGGGAGGAAACATGGATGGAGTGGAGCTGGAAGCTCTGTTCAATCCCTCGTCTCTCCCAGGGCTGGGGTTAGGGGAAGAGGAATCCGCGTTGCGCTTTCAGCGTTCCTGCTGTTCCCTCGTGTTGTGATTCCTCATGTCAAGAGCGTCTCTCTTATGTTCTGGCTTCAGCATGACAGATGCAGTTTTACATGACGTGTCACAACATGGAGCATCAACTGGAAGGAGTCTAAAGGAACTTTTTTTTTTTTTTCTTTTTTTTCCCAATTTTCTCTGGGGGAAAAAGAAAAAAAAAAGAAAAAGACAAAACCCCCCACCCTGCTTTTCGCTGGAAAGTGAGGTGAGGGAGTTTGCCAGGCAGAGTTTCCTTCAGCCACTGTGAGGAAAGGACTTCCCCACTTTTATTTTAAATTGAGGGATATCCAGCAACTACCTCACGTTCAAATTCCAGATTTATTTGACGTGCAAACCTTGGCGTGGAATCGAGTTAATCCCGGCAGTAATTAGCTGTTAGACAATGGGGGCTGATGAGAACATGCACATCTTTAATAATGCAGCACTCCCTGAACCTTGAAGATAAATTACCATTCACTGACTGGCTGAAGGTGATGTTGAATACGTGGTGAGAGCGTTATTCTACCATTTAAAAAAAAAAAAAAAAAAAAAAAAAAAGGCTAATTTCCTAATGATTGAAGGATTGTGCTTTTCCAACAGGGAATCCTACTGGGAACGTCTTCAACCTCTTCTCTGGGAGACCACAAGGGGAAGTTGAGCACAAGAGGAAGGGAATTCCTGGATTTCCATCACCCCACAGTCATGGCTGGGGTTCCAGCCCCATGAGGGGTTAGGAATAGATGATTTTAGGGTCCCTTCCAACCCAAGCCATTCTGTGGTGCCCATGGATTTTGAATACACTGAAATAATAATAATGATAAACATAAAACCAGCTGGAGCCACCCAGCTCCCTGAATAAGTGGGTGAGCACCAGCCTGGCTGCACTGGAGTGGTTACTGACACAATCTGAGATGGGGAGTTTGGTCTCCACAGACCAAGCAGGATTTTCCTAAGCTGGATTCAACAGAACGAGGTATTTTTTGCCTTTATTAATGAACTCCTCAAACAGGGAACCCCCAAAGAAACAGCAGAAATTGCCTCTTGGGACCTGTAAGCTGATCCCTGCCCCTCATTCCTGGCAAGAGTCACTTTTCCTGTCCATCCCACACCCACAGCTTGGCTCTGAAGAGGTTGGAGCACTTTGCTTGAACAGCAACACAACCACAACTCTGGCCCAGAGATCAGGAAAACCCAAAAGAGAACACAGAAATTCCAAAGATGCAGATTCAGCCTCAGGTACCACCAACAGGACTAAAGAGCATTAAACTGATTCCAGACCTGCTGGGGAGTTTAATCCCCTGGACAAAAGGCCACAGCACAAAATTCAGAAGGACATGTTAAAATTCCTCATTTCTGCAGAGGGATGGGCTATGGGTCTTCATTCAAAAGAGGAGAGGGTATCACCAACCCCAGCTGAAAACTCACATTTTGCAGAAAACCAGACAAGCAGAAAGAGGCATAACCCCCTTGGACAGCACCCAGGAATAAAGCAGAGCCATAGGGATGAGGTTTTCCCCAATGTTATTCCAGCTGTTATTCATTGATGGCAACAGGTATTTTTTTCAGAAAAATACAAATGCTTCATATCAGCCAAGAGAGCCACCAAGGCACCCAATAAACACTAAAAAAAAATCTTGATTAAGGAAGTATTTAAGTTGAATGCCTTCCCCCCTGTTTATATCTAAAGCGTTTGTGATCAAGGTACAATTTCTGAAACAGCAAAACTAGGAATAATAATGGTATAATGAATTAAAAATATTTCAAAAGAAAGTCTCCTCTCTTATTTCAAGGTCCTCCTTCTCTTATGCCACCTCCCAGTATTTTGAGGGGTTTAAAACTGCTCTTATTAAAAACTACTGAGAAACTCACACAAGACCTCTATTCCATGTACAACCCATCCTTTTCTATTGGCTCTGAAAAAAACTCTAAGCTTCAGATAAACGTCTGACTTGAATTAAGGAAATAAAAGATACAACATAAACCATTTAAAAATATCCATAATTGCATCATATGAACTCAGTGTCTGTGGTTTTTGTTGTGCTGAAGAAATAGCTGGGTGAACCAAAGTGATTTTTCGCTGGAGAGGTTTTAGAAAGAACAAAAATATCCAAAATCCAAGCCTGGTGCAGTTCTGATGAAGGTGGAAACCTTCAGGACAGCTAAATTAGCTGGAAATTCACTCATGGGAGATTAAATCTCTCTGAAATTCAGGTGCTGCCTCCCTCTAACTGCACCAAACACAGCAAAAAATCAAGGTATCCCACCATGGGAAATGGAGATCAGCATGGAAATTAATTCATTCCTTCCATCAGCTGGACCACACCAAATTCTGTATTACTTCAGGTTTTAGGGAGCTATTCAACAACTCAGCCTTCTCTAAAACTGAAAATATTTGAGAGACATCATTTTTATATGTGTTAAATACAGACATTTATTTTTTGGAGACAAATGGATGAAGAAAAACTGGTAACACATGAAGTGTCAGAAATAATTGATCCAGAAAACTGCCAAGCCTCATATCTGATCCCTGGACATTCCCATCACTGTTCCAGCAGTGGCTGTGCTGGTGGAACCCAACTAAACCCAAAGGGAGTGACCAGTTCATGCCTTCAACCTGGGGAGAAACAAAAAGAAAAAAATAAGAAAACAAACAAACACACAAATTTTAAAAAAAGAAAAATTAAAAATCAAATGTGGGGTAAAAAAAATTAAAAAAAAAAAATCAATGTGACACCAACCATCAGAATTCTTGCAGGAGAAGCCAACAATGATTTCCCAAAGTTATTTCCTTAGCAGAAAAAATCTGCACCCTTTGGGTGAAGGAAAAGATGAGAAATAAATCATAGAATCACAGAAAATGCTGAGTTGGAAGGGACCTCTGGGGATGATGGAGTCCAACCCAGTAAAACACCAGTGCAACCCTTCTGCAGCTGTGCAGGCAGTGGAAAATATCTGGATTTGTCTGAAAATTCATGGAAAAATATATGGATACCTGGATCTGACTTCTTCCAAGCTCTCCATTACTGCCTAGAGAATTTCTTTAACATCTATTTGTTGGTAAACCAGAAGACAACAGGAATTAAAAGGGTGCCCAGGAACACCCCAAGCCTGTTAAACAATAGGAAAGATTCCATCTTGAAAAGAGAGAATTAGAAATACTTGAGTTTTGTATCAATAAATGGGTCACCTCTGTTTATTTGGGGTTTTTTGTGGGTTTTTTTGTTTGTTTTTGGGGTTTTTTTGTGTTTTTTTTGTTTGGTTGGTTTGGTTTAGGTTTTTTGGTTTGGGGCTTTTTTGAGTGGGTTTTTTTGTTTGTTTGATGGGTTTTTTTGTGGCTTTTGGTTTTTTGGAATTTTTTTGCAGAATAACTTCCATGTGGAAAAATCTTTTATGCAGCCTAACGAGGTACATAGATTTTGGAGGCACAAAAAGGGTGCAGTAAATCACTATATTTTAGATGATGGCTTAAAGGAATTAAGTGGAACAAGGGTTTATAACAGAGAACCTTCCTGGAACAAGTTCCATAAAACTCCCACAAACTGGTCAAACCAACACTTCAGGTGTCACCAGTTCTCTCTAACACCACCAGAGTTTTTACAGCTGTGGCCCTCAGTGGCTGTGCCTTGGCCATCATCTGTTTATTTTTTGGGCCACTGCAGATGGTCACAGGGGACTAAAAACAAAGGGAATGCAGAGTTTTTCTGTCTGGCTTTTACATTTTTGCCACAACCTCATGGTTGGGCATCACAAACCTCAGGGAAAACACACAGGTTTTGCAAAGACACTCCCTACAATCTGTGGGATTTGTTGATCAGCTCCAGAAAGCAAAATTGATGCTAAAAAATTTCCCCAAGAGCAGCACACCTGAGAAATTCACTTTAAAAGGGTATTTTTGCTTGAGGAGCATGTCCAGGAAAACCTCTTAGAGTGCAGATGAAATGACTGTACAGAGCACAGAACAGCAAACAACAAATATCAGGAAATTGTCCCACAAAGTATGAGGATCATGGAGCCAAACCAAGGAGAGACTCTGGGGAGATGAAGGTAAAAACCTCACTGAGATTTTTTCCAACTTCCACTGTGGTACAGCAAAGAGTAAATACTGAAATACCAAAACGTGTTAAATATTTCTCATTTCAGGATCTAAAATCCTACATTTCCTTTCCCAGTGAAGTCAAAGGCTCTAGCAAAACTACAATTTCTAGTAAAAAATAAATTCAGAGGCTAGAATTTCCAAATTCAGCATGGAAGAGTTTAATTTATTATAAATTGGCTTTGTCTTTGGAACAATACACACTGGCCTGACAAGTACCTACTAAAGGGGCACACACAGGATTTTGGGACAAAAAACTCTATTTTTTTTGCCCTAAAAATTCTATGTCTCCTGTTGATGAGAGTAAATAAGTGGGACAGGAGGGAAAGAGAAGAATCAGCTAAAATATTTATTAAAATAATTTGAGCTAAAAAAGCTCTTATTTGTTTTTTGGTTGTTTTTTTTTTTTTTTAAGAATCACCAAGTCTTTGAAAGAATGAATGGATTTTTTAGCTGCTCAAGTGACATTGCCTTATAAAGAAGCTTCATTAAATCTGCTGAAATAATTTTAAAAACTCAAGCAAGGCCTGTGAGATTTTTGCAGTTTGGACAAGCCAGGTATTTCTGGTGGGAGCAAATTTTCCTTCTGCTGCCATCTTGTGCCCCAGAATCTCAGGAAAAGAAGAAAAAAAAAAGAGCCTTTATTGAGTTTCCCCAACCACTTCTGGAAGGTGGTAAAAGCTCTGCTTTAAGGGAGGATTTGGAGGAAAATACTGAGCTAAGACTTGGAAAGTTAAGGGATGCTGCTCCCAGGTTAACTCCTTATGGACAGGAACAACATCAGGTTCTGTGTTCCCAGGCCTTAGAGCAATAAAAAAAACAAACAAACAACAACCTGTCCTGTTTTTGGGACAGCAGCAAAACTCTGACCAGAGTGCCCTAATGTGGCATTAATGATCAGTCTGACTAGTTAAAATCTCTTTTTTTTCTCTGTCCTGGCAGATTTGATAGAAAATCAACACCTCTAGTGAAAGAAATATTGTATTTTTAGCCACTGGATTCCAAAACCCCCAAATTTTCCAAGCCCTCCATGCTTAGAGCCCAGGCCATCTGATTTTTGAGAGACCACAAGGATGGATCACATCCCAGAGGAATCTCCATGCACCTGATGCCAGTTTATAGTCCCTGTAGAGAGTGTAAAAGTTTTCACAACCCTTCCCTGTGCTCTGGATTAATAAAATCAAGAGAAATAAGAGAATTTTTATGGCAGATCCTTACATATCAACAGAACGGTTTGGGTTGAAGGGACCTTAAAATCCTTCTTGTTCCATCCCCTTTCTATGGACAGGGACAACTTCCACTCTCCCAGGTTGCTCCAAACCCTGTCCAGCCTGACCTTGGATACTTCCAGGGATTTAATGTCCATCAGAGATATTCTTAAAGAAAAAATTAAGCAAAGAAAAAGATGCTACAAGATTCCCTCATTTCCAAATGAAATTTGGAAAGAAATGCACAAAGTTAAGACACAGAGCTACAAAGTTTTCCCAGACATTTGTAAAAACCCTGTTGTCTGTAATCTCTGGCCTTCAGAGCACAGATTTTTGGTGCAAAATGCAGTTAAATCAATGGAGTTAAAAAATAAACTCTTTTGGAAACAGAAGAGATGCATTGAGCACTGCCCTTCCTGAGAGGGGTTTTACTTCACTCTGAACCCCCAACCTTTTGTCACTGGTTTGAAAAGCCAGAAAAAGCTGGACATCTCCTAACCCAAAGCATTTTATGAAGAATGTAAAGAATTTGTGTTGGTTCTGAGCCCCAGTTATGGTACAGGAATGCCAAGCTGCAAAATCTCATCCAGAGTTCCTACTCTAGAGGTTTCTTGTTGGAGCCAAGGATGGATAAAGTCCCTTGGGGGAGCACACCCACCCCACCAGAACCCCAACAAGAACCCCAATCTCCACACACATATATGACACAAAAGGAAAAATCAAAATTCGCCCTGGATTGAAAATATTACTCCTTCTATCAACTTAAACGATTGAACAATAGGTTGAGTGTCAAAAGCATGAAATGTGATGTCTGCTTTCCACAGGATTTCACAGGAAACTGCCCTGCAAGGCTCAGGGATTTTTCATTGGGGAACTTCAGTTCAGAGAACTATAGTAGGGAAAGGTTCTGGGGAGTAGAAAGGAATCCAACACAGAAATAAAGAATTCAGCAGCCAAGTTATTCAAATTAAAAATATCCAGAATTCAGAAGTGAAAGAGGAACAGCAAACACCCATAACCGTTCAGCACTGCAGGTGGGGAACATCTTTAAAATTCCAGGGAAGAAAATACAAGTAAGCATAAAAATAAACACAAAAAACCCCAATATTTTTCTCATTTATGCCCCTGACTGCACCTACCTCTGTGAGAACAGAAAGGAAGACACATCCTCATATCCAACAGCACCAGCAGAGCAATCCCACACCTTAATCCAGGCAAAAACCTCTGGGAAAATGGATTCACTTCAAGGCAGTGGCACTGCCTCCTCCCTGGTGAGCTCAGCAGGTGAAACCCCTACAGCTCCCAGGTGGGGGTGTGGGAGGGGTGATACCTTCCCATGGCCTGAATAAAGGATGAAATTGGAGAAAAATTACCTAAACACCAACAGATGGGGGCTCAGAAAGCCACCACACTTCAGGAATTTTTGTCATATTATTTTATATGTCATGATAAAGTCAGAGGTCAAAGAATCCATGCCTGAATCCAAGATGCACCCAAGGCTGCATCTTGGATTCAGGATTTGCATTTATTTTAATTCTCTGTCTGCATGACCTCCTGTTTACTGGGCACACTACCTTGGGAGGTGACATTTTTGTAAAGAAAGGAAGCATCAGCTCTTGGATCTGGAAATTCCTTGCACACTTTTCATATCACACTAAAATGTCCCAATTTCCTCAGCTGGCCAGAGCAGGGGAACAGGAGCAGCAGTTTAGGGATAACTCTGGGATCTTCTGAACCACAGCCACACCTGCATAGCCTGTGGGATAGAGGGGTGCATATTTCAGCTGGGAGCCAGCACGGGGCTGGTCTGGGAGGTTTGGAGATCATGGAGTGCTTTGGGTTGCCAGGGACCTCAAAGCCCATCTAGTGTCACCCCTGCCATGGCAGGGACACCTCCCACTGTCCCAGTGACACCTTGGGAAGGCTGAGCTGGAGCAGAGACTGGACAGAGATGGAGAATAAAGCAGGGATTTATTGAAAGGCCTACAGGGTACACCTTGGGCAGGACAGGGCCTGGCCAGGGCTACACCAAGGTGGACACAAAATGGTCACAAAATGGACCCAAAATGGTCACAAAATGGCTGCCTGGTCACAAGATCTCACATTTTTATAAGTTTTGGTCCATTTGCACATTGGGGTTTCATTGTCCAGTCCCAGCCCCAGGTGATGCAGTCCCACCCTTCTTGTTTTCTCCCTCCAGCCCCCGCTGTTTGTGCTTTGGGGCTGAACACTTGTCCCAGCTGTGCTTGGTGTGCAGCAGGAACAGGATTTGTTTTGTGTCCCTGCTCTGTGCAGAGCTGAGTGACCCTGAATGTGAGGCTGAGAGCTGCACCCCTGGGCAGCACAGAACCTGAAACACATGGGAGAGAAAACTTAAGACATCACCAATGTGATCCAACCTGGCCTTGGACACTCCCAGGGATCCAGGAGCAGCCACAGCTGCTCTGGGCACCCTGTGCCAGGGCCTGCCCACCCTCCCAGTCAGGAATTTCTTCCCAATCTCCCACCCAGCCCTGCTCTCTGGGAATACATTCCCTGTGTCCTGTCCCTCCAGCCCTTGTCCCCAGTCCCTCTCCAGCTCTCCTGGAGCCCCTTCAGGCCCTGCCAGGGCTCTGAGCTCTCCCTGGATCTTTCTCTTCTCCAGGGGAACATTCCCAGCTCTCCCAGCCTGGCTCCAGAGGGGCTCCAGCCCTGGAGCAGCTTCGTGGCCTCCTCTGGACTCTCTCCAGCAGCTCCACTAAAACAAAGGTGAACAGTGAAGACAAAAATTCCGAGCAAGCTGCCACTGAATTAAATGGAATTCCACGGATTTCAGTGGACATTGGGCTGGGAAAATGCAGCACTTTGTGTCCAGGCCCAGCTCTGGCTCAGTCCAGAAAGGCTCCAGGCTCTGCTCCTCTCACAGAGCCACAGCATCCGACAGGGCCATCCATCCTGGAATGCACCTGGGAACACACTGACACTCCAGGAGGGGATCCGTGAGCATTTTAATTCTGTTAAGACCAAAACAATGATAAACAGGGATAATAGTTACAAAAATTCGCCCTCCCAAAAGAGTCCTAGAAATCCTAATTTACTGGCTGGTGGCTGGTAAAACAGAAATACAGTAACTTAATAATCTGAGCATAGCAGTTTTCAGTAAGGAAAATTAACTAATTCATTATCACTTCTAATTTGCTGAGGCATAGCTGCCATATTTGTAAAATCAGCAGGTTCAGGGGAAAAAAAAAAAAAAAAAAAAAAAAAAAGGCAAGTTTTTAATGAACGTTCTTTTTCTCCCCTTCCCAGATCCGTAAATGATACAATTACTTAGCTCCCTCTAGTGCCGATTCCTAAAAATAAATTTCCCGCTAATGACCGCGGCTCACCAATGTAATCATCGGAGCAAATTAAAAATTCACTTGGCAATAATTAACTGGTGAACTCTCAAAGGATGGAGTAAATTGCCATGAACCAAAGCAGAATTCAACTGGTGTCACAATTACAAAGAAAGGTCAAACGTAGGCTTTCTGCAATAACAAAAAATGCGCCGTCCGTGCCCAGACGTTGTGGGGTTTGAACAATCGAGGCACACGTGCCAACAAGGAGCAGGGAACAGGGACAGCACAGGGAGCAGCTCCAGCATCCCTCTGACATTTCCAATCCCATCATTAAAAATTGCTCTCTTTTATTCTTTTTTTTTCCCTTTTTTCTTTATTTTTTTCCTTTTTTCCTTTTTTTCTTTGGTTTTTTTTTCTTTTTTTCCCCCTTCTTTTTCCTCCCCCTTTTTTTTTCTTTTTTTTTTCTTTCTCATTGTATTCTTCCTTTCCAAAACTTGATAATCTGTCATTCAAAAGATGCTCCATGCTGAAATAGGGCACCCAAAATCGTGCCAAAATTATTAATATTTTTATTTTATTTATTAGGTTTTGCTGATACTAATTAATAAAATTAAATAGTAAAAACTCTCTTTTTGCATATAATAATAATAGCAACAACAAATATATATTAATAGTAATAACAGTACATCCAGAGGAATCCCTGTGCTCACCCAGCTGTTGGAGGAAAAAGGCATAGCAGGGACAGGAAGGTTCCTCATTTTCTATTTCAGCTGTGGTTATGCTCTAATTTAAAATAACCCTGAAAAAACCCTAAAAACAGATCATTTGTAAGAACTTTTGTGGGTTTCTTATCATTGTGGGGTGGTTGTTCTATGCCCTATTCCTGGATTCCTTTGCTTCCATACACAAAAGACTTCAAGACAAAGGATTTTCTGTGCAGGACAAATGTTGTAGTCTCCTTTTCCTTGGGAGTTTTGGTGCAGTGGCCATTCTGCAAATACAAGTGTGTGAAGTAGGCCAGGCTTAGCTTGGAAGAGGTGTCACACCCAGAAAAGATGTGTAAAATTCCCATTTAATGGGCATCTCTGGGGAAAAGCATCTCATTGAACTGCCAGAGGGCTGGGCTAGATGGGAGATTGGGAAGAATTTTTAGAGTGAAGGTGGGGAGACCCTGGTACAGCTTTCCCAGAGAAGCTGGGGCTGCCCCTGGATCCCTGGAAGTGTCCAAGGCCAGGCTGGATGGGGCTTGGAGCAGCCTGGGATGGTGGAAGGTGTCCCTGGGCATGGCAGGGGTGGGATGAATTTAAAGGTCCCTCCCAACCCAAACCATCCTGTGGTTTTGTGATGATTGAAACCTTTCCCAGCCATCCCCTCCTGCCCCACTGTCCTGTCCCTTTTCCAGGCTGCCGTTTGGGGAAGAGCAGAGTGAAAGCAGCTGTGGCTATTTCTGAAAGGACACTCAGCTCTCTGGGAACACCACCCTCAGGCTGTTCTGTAGGAGCTGAACCAAACATTTATATTTTTAAAAACCCCAAACTGAGCTCCTGTTTAGGATGTGAAGGACTGTGCCCAGTGACCTGATCCAGACTTCAGTCACCTTTCTGCAGGAAAAGTGAATCTCAGGTCATAGAAATGGATTTCAAAATTCCAGTCATGCAAGCTATCCTGAAAATATTTTTAAAGTTATGAGATCATCTGGAAATTTTTAGGCCATGTTAAGATAGGGAAAGGGAAAGGGAGTATAAGCTATGACAAAGGATGAAAATTTAATCAGAACAAAATTTTAGATAAATTCCATTTTCTTATAGAACCACAGAAATGCATTTTCAACCTCCAGAGAAATATCTCACACCAAACAGCCTGTAGGTGCTACTGACAGGTGATTCTTATATTAATTAGATATTTCCCACATTGTAATTTTTTGTGACTGTAACACTTAATGTACTAATATTTATAATCATTGTTATATATATTTGTAGTATTAAGTATTAAATATTAAGTATTTTCTCTTCCAAGTGTTTAAAGCAAGGTTGGGCAGGGATTGGAGCAACCTGGGATAGTGGAAGGTGTCCCTGCCCTTGGTAGGGGTGGGACAGGATGGGGTTTGAGGTGCCTTCCAACCCCAACCATTTAGGATTCTGTGATTCAATAATCCTATTATTATTATTATTACTACTACTACTATTGTACATATTTTATAAATAGTATACTTTTTAAATATATTATAATAAGTCAGACATTTCAATGGCTTCATTCTCTGGCCCACATTTCCATAAAATAAAAAGCAAACCAAATCAACAACCAAAAGCCATCAGTGGTAATAAAGCACTGATAAATCCACCCCATTGCTGTCATGGGATCAGAGTTCCCAATAACCCAAACTGAGAGGCTGTTGGACACAATTCTGTTAAAATGGAAGATGCTTTAGGGACAAATCATCCAGCAGGGATTTCTGAACCCCATCCCCCCTTTCCCAATGCTGAAGCAGCACCTGCAGCTCAGTACAAAGAGGACCAGCCCCAAATTAACCCACCAGGGAATTATTGGGATTTGTTTGCATGAGGAAGGAGCAATGGGAATTGTGCAGATTGCAGAAGGCAACCAAGCTCCACCAGCAAACCCTAAACAGGGCTCAGCTGTGGGAGAGCAGCACAGGTTTATTTCCAAATTGTTGATTATTTCAAGACTTGGAGCACATGTTTCTCTTCCACACCATTACAGGACAAGTGGCTCAGTATCATTTTTAAAGGCATTAAAAATTTTTCCATGGATTTTATTGGCTTTAAAGGCAGAATAACTCTGTGCTGTATGTAGTAAACACACATCAAAGGTGCTTTTAGGAATTATAACATCATCATCTGATGAGAAGAGCTGCTTGAAAAGCTCTGCCTCCATTCAGAGGTTCCCAATCCCACTCCTCCTGCTGCTGTGCCATCCCTGGGTTGGGATAAACTTCCCGAGGGGCTCCTGGGATCCTCTGCTTGCCAAATTTCAAGCCCCACCCCCACCTTGAGAGTCAGCAGCACAAGGGGGGGGTCCTAAGGCTGCCCAAATCAAATCATTAAATCACTCAAATCTTTAAATAACCCTTGATTTAATAGATTTAATAGAGCTCTGTCTGCACTTTGTTCAACTTGAAGCCATCCCCTAAAACCCAGTGCTTAGGAGCACTATAAAATCAGTAGCTGGCAATCTCTGGATATAGGACTACCTAAAAAAAAACTGGAATTTTTTTTTTTTTAAGGCAGCAAAGGGAAGTGGCTGCAGGATTTAATTTGCTCTGCTTTGATTTCTTGTTTCTTTAAACTTTTGCCAGAGGTGATGGGAATGCCAGATGCACTTATTTTTTTTGGTGTACTGTAAAATCCAAATAAATACAAAGAGCACATGCTTGGGTTTGGTGTTTCCCCTATGAATTTTTTTTTCCCCCTTGTGGAAAAAGCAGTCAGTAGGAAAATAGGTATTTCCAGTCTGTCATGAGAGCAGCCACAACGAGGATTCAGTAAATCTCTCCTAAAGAATCACTTACAGAGGGATTGGGAGATGAAAAGACATTTTCCTGCACATGAAGAGATTTGTAATCAGCGGTTTTCTTTTTGGTGCTGCAATTGATGCTCCCAAAATTACATTTACTGGAGCGCTGGTGTTTAATGTTTCAGGCTGAAAAAAACTAAACAGGAGAGAGCAAAAACAAAACAGAGCGGAATTCTCGGATTCCCAGCTTCCTTGCAAAGGTCCTCTGTGGCTCAATTGAATTCACTTAGGACTCAAAAATAACTTAAAAAAGCTTTGTGACAGTGGCCTGAAGTTTGACATTCATTCACTGTATGGGAAACTGAGATTATTCAAATATAATAATCCAGGATACCTTAAAAATCAATATTTTTAAAGCAGAATCTTTCAAAACCAGCAGTTATAATTAGAGCATCAGTTCATTGTATCTGCATGTACAGCATAAATTCCTTAAATTCTTGGAATACTTTTAAGCATAGCCTGAAGTATTCCAAGTTTTACACCACTAGAAATTTCTGCTTACTGGAAAGGAAATCAAAATGTGGGGTTTGATTAATTGATGCAGTCACATATTAAAAACTTTTGCTTCTTATCCCATTAAAAGTAACACTAATGAGCAATGGCTGTGACCTTCAAGGGGGAGAGCCACGTGTGCTTCAACCCCTCAATATTTACCACCCAAATTTAATCTTTATAATGGACACCTTAAAAGGAATCTGATAGAAAATACTAAGAGCTGCTCCAAAAGTAAAACACTTAAGGAAGATTTTGATTAATGCCTCGTGATTAATCAATTGATTAATACAGTTTTCAATACAGATGTGAGGACAGTGTCTACTTTAATCAACCCTCCTGAACATGGTGAAGACAAATGATGCTTCTTTTTTTTTTTTTTTTTTTTTGTTTTTTTTTCTTTTCTTTTTTTTTGTGGATTGAAAAAACAAAGCCCATTTTAGGAGTTATGTAAATTACAAGCCAAGCCTTCCTGGTGATGGCCAGATTTTCCTTTTACAAAAAACTTTCCACACAGGAACTGTTAATTAGGTAATTGTCATCCTTTTGGGAAGGCACTTGCTGTGAACCTAAAAGTAGTCCCACTTCCAGCCAAATGAGTGCACTTCTTTAAAGAAATCGTTTTAGAATTGCACCATAATCCATATTTAAAGTCCCCTCTCCCTGATATTTCTTTATTCTGAGACTGTTTCTAATTTGTGATTATGCTTTCCACCATACTAAAACTGAAATCTTTATTCCAGTCAAAAATAATCACCCCGTAATTACTGTGACAAACTGCCCAAGCTGTATCATTGTGGCCATTCCGACTAATGATATTGTATTAGAATGCCGAGCAATAGACTTCAAATGGAAAATATAATTATGTGCATTAGTTTGTCTAAGCATTTATAAGATCACATATCCATCAGTTATCAGGTCTCATAAAAAAAGCCATATATCACTGTCACTGCTGGTTTTGTTATTGGAAATGGGGGCTGTTGTGGACTCGGCTTAGGATGTGTGGCTGGAATTCCGCTTTTTTTTCTGTTGTCCAGTAAATCCTTGGGAGCTGAGCTCCTGTAAAATGAGCAGGATTTTCGGCTGGCGGCACGGGAACAGATTATTTGACAGCCTCACCAAAGTTTAATTCAATGTTTAAGGTGCCAAATAATCCTGGAGATGTGTTTGAGTTTACTGTGTATAAAGTGGCTCACAGAATCATGGGGTCTTTGAGGCTGGAAAAGCCCTCCCAGAACATGGAATCCAAGCTGTGCCCACCTTGTCCCCAGCCCAGAACACTGAGTGCCACCTCCAGGAATTCCTGAGACACCTCCAGGGATGGGCACTCCAAACCTCCCTGGGCAGCTCTTTCCAAGGCCTGAGCACCCTTTCCATGGGGAAATTCCTGCTGCTGCCCACCCTGAGCACCCCTGGCCCAGCCTGAGGCCGTTCCCTCTCCTCCTGTCCCTGTGCCCTGGGAGCAGAGCCCAAATCCCCCCCGGCTGTGCCCTCCTGGCAGGGAATTCCAGAGAGGGAAAAGATCCCTCTGGATCCTCCTTTTCTCCAGGCTGAGCCCCTTCCCAGCTCCCTCAGGAATTCTCCAGCCCCTTCCCAGCTCCCTCAGGAACTCTCCAGCCCCTTCCCAGCTCCCTTCCCTTCCCTGGCCACGCTCCAACCTCTCGGTGTCCCCTCTCTTGGCAGGAGGGGCCCAGAAATGATGCCAAGATTGGAGGTGTCTCACCAGTGGATGAATTTTGGCTGACCATCTCCCAATTTCTCCTGATTTCAAAGCTGAGGAAACCCCTGAGCACCCTCTGAGCATCCTGAGCAAGCTGAGCACTAACCCAGCTTCACCTTGGCAGAACTGCAGTTTAATTTCACCCTGGCTCCTTCTCAACACGCTCTGCTTTGCTTTGGAAAACTAAACTGCTTAGGAGACTGGTGGGGAGAGTCCTTCCCGACCTAAACAAGTCCTTGATTCCGTGTCAAGGAGGATTTATGGAGGAATCATGGAATAACAGAATGGTTTGGGTTGGAAAGGATTTCAAAACTCATCTTGCTCCGTCCCCAACACCTTCCACTGTCCCAGGTTGCTCCAAGCCCTTTCCAGCCTGGTCTTGGACACTTCCAGCGATGTGGCAGCCAAATCTCTTCCATGCCACGGCCTCCCCACGTACCATCCCACAACAAGGGCAAGTTATTACGTCACCTATTTCTACAAAACAATGATGAGCCACCTCAGAAAATATAAATAACTTTTTTCTCTCTCTTTTTGGGTCATCTGAGCTGCATCTCTGTGGTTTTGACACCCCCCTGAAATAACATCGTGCTGCATCTTGGTGCCAGTATAAATTTCAGCCATCCAAACAAGGCTGTGTGTTTGAACTGACAAAGAATAAATTATTTGCATCTGGCATAACTGATGGTGGTGTCAAAGCCCTGGCATATAATTCTTAATCTTATAGATGCCTGTTTACTTGTGCATAAGATAGCAGCGCTGAGTCTCTTCCCAGAACAATTATCAAGTTGTTGCTAGGGGCGAGCCTGGAACTTCCAGGGAAAGCCATGTGAAAGAGCAGCCATCCCAGAGCTGAGAGGGATGTTCTGAATCAGAGCTCTCTGCTCTGCTTTTTTCTCCTCTGAGCTCCCAGGAAAATAGGGATCAGAATGTGCCAGGCACGCACAGAGCCGCAGGTGTTTAACTCTGGGTATTTAACTCTGGGTATTTAACTTTGCTTCCATGTGCTTCCCAGGACAAGGATCCCCAAAAACCAGAGGAGAAATGTCACTCACCTTCCTCCGCTGAGGGCTGAGAACGTTCTGGGATAATCTACACCCTGCAACACAAGATATTTTTGTACTTTTTGTATTTTTTGAATACTTTTTTTAAATGGAAACTATCAATGAGCAAGGAGTTGGTTTTCTGGGGGTTTTCTTTACAGTTGGTTTTAATTAATAATGATTCAAATGTTTAGAAAGAAAATCCTCCAATGCAGACCTGGAGAACGTTTAGGATAGGTTGTTTTTCCAGGAGAGTTCTCACTGGTTTTTATTAATCCTGTAGTTTGTGATGTCTGGGGTTTACCTGATGTTGTGTGGTTTGTATTTATATTTATATTTATATTTATATTTATATTTATATTTATATTTATATTTATATTTATATTTAATAACCTGTTGTATTTGATACTCAAATATGCAACAAAAGACACAAGAACCACAAAGTCCTCAAAGGAACCTTCACTGCATCCCCTGATTTTGCCCCAATAAAGAGTTGGGGCTCGATTTGGAAAGATGAATAGGCCCTGAAATTCCTGCCTCTTTATTAGCAGAATTAATTTTAAAGGGGCAATGTACATCCTAGAAAATTTGTCTCCTATTAAGATGTCCAGATGTTTTTGGTCTCTCTGTCTGACATTCCCACCACCAGAATAAATTGTATTTCCAGCCTAATGCAATAGATAAGAGAGAGGAATAAATCTCATCCAGTTCCAGTTGATAAAATTAACATGCTGATGATATTTTAATGTTTCCATATAATCAAGGGAAGCATGGATCATGCCTCCACCAGTTCCAGTGTAATTCTCTTCTTTAATCTTTTCTCAAGGAAGGGAAAAATCGAGCATTAGAGAGGATTATGCAGCCAGCAGCCAGCGCTCCGCTCTCGGGGCGAGCTGTCGGCGACGGCTTTGCCCGAAGGTGCCCGGGTGTGGGGTCAGCCCCGGCCTGCTGCGGGGCCACCGTGCCACCACACAGCCCTGCTGCTGGGGGGAGAAGCTCCACTGAGCTGGAGAATGGCATTAACGTCTCAGAGCCACTCAGCCTCCACATCACCTTGAGCAGAGGGCACAGAGCATCCTCGGCGCAGGGAGCCGGAGCGGCTCGGGGGGTGAGACGGGAGTTGGACTCAAAGCTGCTGGAGAAGGGCAGTGGTACAGGGCAGCTGGAGATAAAACTGCATTTGGTCATCAAAGGGAAAGTGAAGGCATCAAAGGCAAAGGAGATGGACAGGGGAAAGGAAAAAAGGGGAAGGAAAAAAGGGGAAGGGGAAGGGGAAGGGGAAGGTGAGAGGGAGAGGGGAAGGGAGAAGGAGAAGGAGAAGGAGAAGGAGAAGGAGAAGGAGAAGGAGAAGGAGAAGGAGAAGGAGAAGGAGAAGGAGAAGAAGGAGAGGAAGGAGAGGAGAGGAGAGGAGAGGAGAGGAGAGGGGAGGGGAGGGGAGGGGAGGGGAGGGGAGGGGAGGGGAGGGGAGGGGAGGGGAGGGGAGGGGAGGGGAGGGGAGGGGAGGGGAGGGGAGGGGAGGGGAGGGGAGGGAAGGGAAGGGAAGGGAAGGGAAGGGAAGGGAAGGGAAGGGAAGGGAAGGGAAGGGAAGGGAAGGGAAGGGAAGGGAAGGGAAGGGAAGGGAAGGGAAGGGAAGGGAAGGGAAGGGAAGGGAAGGGAAGGGAAGGGAAGGGAAGGGAAGGGAAGGGAAGGGAAGGGAAGGGAAGGGAAGGGAAGGGAAGGGAAGGCTCTGTATTGAACCTAGGAATTATTCCTACTTGGCAGAAATTGTTGGTTTGTGGTAGAATTCTTCAGGAAGAAGAGTGTAGTTGAAGGGGTTTAAAGACTCAATTCCTACTACATTTTGGTGCTGTCTGGGTATTTAACTGATTCACAGAACCTCAAACTCCTGGCTTTAGTCTGTATTGTGAGAAGCATCAAGATGCATTCCCTTCACATATTTGCAAGGGAAAAATTCATCAGGTCCAGGAATGGATGGGACACATCAACAATCAGAATACATTCATATATAATCTCCCCACTGTGTGTACTCAACTTCCTTTAGCATAGTTAAAAATAGAAATGTTATATGAGGAAATTATTGTAACATTGTTATAAGTTATTGCAACGATTGTATCATTGTTGCAATTACTGTACACATGGTTAAAAACTAATTTAGAGACAACAACAAAGAGAGATTGTCTAAACTGAAAAATAGGGAAACTTCTCTTTAATAATATGAAAACTTGATTCCAAAATAAATCCTGTGTCTTTGCAGGGGGTCTGTGAGCTGGGCAGAAACCTGCTCAAGAGGAAGGGAAAGGCAGAGGTGACACAGAAAAGGTCCTGCTGAGGACACACAGCTCTGTTTTGGCCAGTGCAACATCCAGAGACAAGCCACAGAGCAATTGTTTCAAACCACCTTCAGACAGGAATTTCTACAAGGAAAGGGTTGTTAAGCATTGGAAAGAGCTGCCCAGGGAGGTTTGGAGTGCCCATCCCTGGAGGTGTCCCAGGAATTCCTGGAGGTGGCACTCAGTGCTCTGGGCTGGTGACAAGGTGGGGATTGGGCACAGCTGGGACTCCATGACCTTGGAGCTCTTTTCCAACCTCAGTGATCCTGGGATTTCCCCATCAGGAAAATGAGACTGCAGAGGGGTGTTTTGGGGGTGTAGGAGGATGAGGTAGAGGATGCCCAGGTTTGAATCTCAGTTACATTGATGCCTTAAGTTTGAGCTTTCATGTTGTTCAGATTTTGTGCTGCTCAGGTGTAATTCTGAGCCTCACACTCAGGGTCACTCAGCTCTGCACAGAGCAGGCTCACAAAACAAATCCTGTTCCTGCTGCACCCCAAGCACAGCTGGGACAAGTGTTCAGCCCCAAAGCACAAACAGCGGGGGCTGGAGGGAGAAAACAAGAAGGGTGGGACTGCATCACATGGAGCTGGAACTGGACAATTAAACCCCAATGTGCAAATGGACCAGAACTTATAAAAATGTGAGATCTGGTGACCAGGCAGTCATTTTGTGACCATTTTGTGTCCATTTTGTGACCATTTTGGGTCCATTTTGTGACCATTTTGGGTCCATTTTGGGTCCATTTTGTGACCATTTTGTGACCATTTTGGGTCCATTTTGTGACCATTTTGGGTCCACCTTGGATGTAGCCCTGGCCAGGCTCCTGTCCTGCCCAAGGTGTATCCTAAAGGCCATTGAATAAATCCTGACTTTATTCTCCAGCTCTGCCCAGTCTCTGTTCCAGCTCAGCATTCCAAGGCTGGCCCTTTAGACAAACCCTTAAAAACCCTTCCCATTTTCCCCGTGGCGAGCAAGACGTTCACAATTCCCTCCTCCCGCCCAGCCTCTCCCCAGCCTCAGGGAGAAGAGGAGAAGCACCAAAGCTTTGCCATCCCTCCCCCCAGCCTGGAGCTCTCACACGTGCCTGGAGCTGCCCAAACACGTGTGCTGTGAGCTGCAGGGGCAGAATCCTCACCCCTGAGCTCGTCAGTCACGGCTCCGGCGGTGATCTCAGAGCTCCTGGAGCGGCTCAGACGCCGCGGAACCGCTCGGAGCTGTCAGCACGTTGCCTGCAGATTGATGGCTCCGAGGACCTCCAGTGTGGAGGGTAATGTTAAGGATCTGCAGTTACTCAGCTGAGGCTGAGATGAGGGATGCCTCCTTTCCAGGCCTGGTTATTGAATTTGAAAACCCTCATAGGTTTTGCTGTCACTGGCGTTGCTGGGGACGGGCTGTTACAGGAATGAGTTGAGAGGGAATGGCTGGGAGAGGAAGCTTAAAGCAGAGCAAAGATGTATCTTTATGTTTTTCAGGTTAACGCAGCGACAAAAAGATGAAGTTTCACTGTAAAGTAAAAAAGAAAAAAAAATAATAATCATTGTGTTAGGTTCTGGTCTGCAGAACAGCTTTTTTTTACAGCCAAAACCTCCTTAGCGTAGAAGACCAGAGCCAAAACTTTTTTTTATACAAAAGCCTACCCTAAGCAGAGGCTCACCATGAACTGAAATAAAATTTCCATATTCTATTTCACTGATTTTATTCTATTTCATAATGAATAGCTTTCATCATCGGATTAAAAAAAAAAATTAAAGATAGAAAGCAGGCTGTAAACAAACGCCAAGTCATAGAAACATTAAAAACCAAAGCAACAAAAAAAAAATCAAATTTTTTCTATCTTGTTACATATGAAAGGAAAATAACTATTGTTTATTATGTAATTACTCCTCTTTTTCTGTAAAAAATCATTTCTATTCCTGAATTAAGATATAATATTAACCCTTTGCCTTCCTAGTCCCACACATTCCTCCACTTGCTCACCTACAGCTCCTCGAACTGATCATGCTGCAGATTTGGCCTTCATTGTTCAAGGTAACTTGGTGTAATGAACACTTTTGTGCAACTTAATGAGTATACAATGTCCAAAAAATTGGGATGGGAATTAATGAAAAATCTTGGAGCAACAAATTTGATTCTTAAGTGGTGAACCTGGCTGTACATCTGCAAGAGATGTGGTTCTAAAAAATAATAATATAATCCTGAATATGGATCTCTCACACCTGAGGCTGGTTTCTTTGCACCAGAGAAAAATGCATTTGTTAAATTGCATGTACATTCTTTATTGAGCATCAGAATAGTCTGGTATAGGTGGGAGATAAAGCTTCCCCCTAAAAAGAATAATTTGAAAAGTGCTGCTTCTTCTGAACTTTCCTCTGTGACCAAAAACCAAAGGTTGTCCTCTCATTTTGATGCTTCTGCCTGGGAGGTCCATGGGAAAAGTAGAATTTAGTGAATTTTGTTGGGAATTAAGTGCTTAAATTTCTCCTCCAGAGGTATTTTCCTTTGCAGAAGAGGGCTGCCCCTCTCTTCTTCCAACTTCTTGGAGATATTTCATTTCTTCCCCCTTTTTCAAGCTTCCAATGCCTTCGATGAAACCACCAGCAGGATTTTGGTTGTTCCAGCAGGGCACTAATTATCCACAAAATGGGCTCATAAATTCAGGGAGTGATTTATTGCTCTGGGATCCCTTCCTCCCTCTCCAGCACTGCCTGGAGCACAACCCACCCCTGCTTTCATCTGGTTTTTCAACCACCCAAGACCCTTTACAGAACTTCTTCAGCCAAGCAATGGTATAAAACTTCCCCAATAAAACAAAAACCAAAGCTGCTCACGAGGAATTTTTTTTCCTCTTCTTTTCATCTGTCAATGAAATATTTAATGAATCAATCAATGGAAAGTCTCTAGGCAGGAGGGTTCTAAACTCACTGCCATAAGTAGGCATTTAATTTTGATTTACTGAGGTGGTTATTGCTTATTAATCAGATAACATTATGAAAGCTGAGTACGTGTGTGTCAGCTGTACATTAATTAGTTACTAAAGTAAGAGAAGCTAAAGAGCACCAGGAGCTGCTTCCATGTCCCCTGAATTAATTTAATTACAAGGAAAAAGTTCCAGAGCACATTCTTCCACATGGGTAACCATTCATATGAAAACAGATTGCAACAAATAGTGAGGCCTTCAGAAAAAAAAAAAAAAAAGAAAGAAAAAACAGCTTCTGGAAGTCACATAAGCAGCAGATAAATTGAAAAAAAATTCAAGTAATTTTTTTGTCAACAAATTTATCAAGTGTATGCAAGAAAAGCAGAAGTTTCCTTTTTTTTTTTTTCAGAATTATCCATGCTGTGACTTAGGAACAGTTTGGTTGTAAATCTGGACACCCCATGCTAAGGCCAGATTACATCACAAATTTCCAACGCCCAATAACTCTCACCATATCTCGATATATTTTCACTTTCTGTTTAAATATTTCCCTGGAATACTCACTGGGCACAGCTCACGAGTGGAAAATCCCCAATATTGTCAGGGTTTTGCTCTGCCAGGCACCTCACACTGCTGCAGGGAAATGTTCTGGGGTTCATGGATTTATTCCCAGGGCTGAGAAGTTCCGTCTTTTGCCTCACTTTCCCCATCACTCTTCTTTATGTTCCCTCTCCAGCATGGGCTGGAACAAACTTTCTAAATTTGATCATACTTTTATAAATTTTGGAAATTTGGCTGTTGTGACAACATTATTTCTTAGAAAGCAATAATACATATATTTCCACTCAGCAGATTTAAACAATTTGCTGCAGCTGAATGTTCATCCCAAGGACTAACTCCAGTTCTTTTTGTGGTGAAAAAGAATTCAGCCAGGTAAGGAGGCTGCCAGGTTGGTGTTTGTCCTCCTCTGACACCTCTGCATGTCCTGGGAATGTAAAAACAAGCAACAGCCCGCGTGGTGTGGTGACAAACACAGTTCAAAGTGCCATTATCACTCGTTCTCATGGTGATAATTAATCCCATCATCATTATCATAATGAGAAAGCACGTCCTGAAAATGCTGATTGAAAACCTCCAATATAACAAACCCAGTCACTCACTGCCCTTCCAGCCTGAGGGATTCTTACATTTGCTGTTGATTAGCACACAGCCTTCCAAAGGGTTTTTTATGCCCCAATCCAAACTTTTCTAGTGTTCTTATGTCTCACTTCGTGATTTCTTAAAACGTTCCATTCTTGCATGAAGTGCCAGGATTGCACATTTGTTCATTAATTTGTGATGGATCTTTAATCAAATTTCTTTTTTTTTCCTGATTTCTCTCCTCTCCCAGTGATGTGGTGACAATAGGAAGACAAAGAAATTGAGAGATATTTGTCATGGTTTAACCTCAGCCAGCAAGTAAATCCCACAGAGCCACCTGCTTCCTCCCTCTCCAATGGGATGGGGAGGAGAATTGGAGAAACCTGGGGGTTAGATAGGATAATTGAAATAATTAATAATTGAAATCGACTATGGTCATAATTTTATTATTATTAATAATAATGAAGAGGGAGATAAGGAAAAAGGGAAGGGAAGGGAAGGGAAGGGAAGGGAAGGGAAGGGAAGGGAAGGGAAGGGAAGGGAAGGGAAGGGAAGGGAAGGGAAGGGAAGGGAAGGGAAGGGAAGGGAAGGGAAGGGAAGGGAAGGGAAGGGAAGGGAAGGGAAGGGAAGGGAAGGGAAGGGAAGGGAAGGGAAGGGAAGGGAAGGGAAGGGAAGGGAAGGGAAGGGAAGGGAAGGGAAGGGAAGGGAAGGGAAGGGAAGGGAAGGGAAGGGGGAAAAAGGAAAAAAGGGGGGGAAGAAAAAAAAGGGGGGAAAAGGGGAAAAAGGGGGAAAAGGGAAAAAAAGGGGGGAAAGGGTAGAAAAGGAAAAAAAGGGGAAAAAAAGGGGGGAAAAGGGGGAAAAAAGGGGAAAAGTGGAAGAGTGAGGTCTGAATTGCCATAATTATATAAAAAAGAGGTGGTTTTGGGAAGTGATCCCGTGTAATGCCATGCACTGGCCCTTGATTCCAGGCCTTCCCACCAGGCAGAGCTCCAGCCCCTCCTGCAGCTGCTGAGCATCCCCTTATAACACAGACTCTCTCTTCAACTTTTCAGACATCTTTATGAGCATTCTGAAGCTGACAAATAACCCCAGCCTGTCCCACAGACACTCCTCTTTCTGCAAGGCTGATAAGGCAAATCTAAGCTACACTAGATAAGCATGGCATTTTTTGAGGCCTCAGATTTGTCTCCAGTTTTCAGCTCACCACTGGGCTGTGAAAACATAAAATGAGGGGTGGGAAACCCAAACAGTGAATCCTGAGCTTCAAAAATGTTTGTGAAATCTGTCCTGCACATACCATGTTGCCATATCCTATAGAGCTAGAGATATGGAATGACCTGATACTGGTGAAATTTCAGTCTTGCACTGTGAACAAAGGTAAATGGGTTGATCAGAGGGGCTTCTCCCAGTGTTTTTATCTGTTCTGGAGATATTAATTGGTTGTACACATATGCACAGTCATTACACGACAAATTAAAAAAGGGGCACATAATGAGCTTAAGTCACCATAAATCATACAACGAAAATCTGAATGAGAAAATTTAATAAACAATATGTTCCCACAACAACTTCATCCCCTTCCATTAAATCCATAACCCCCTTAGGACTTGTTCTACTGTTCTCAATTCCTGACTACACATTATCTATTAAAAGAAGCAGAAAAAAAATAAAAAAACACAACTCACCATGCCTGGATATGTCTCTCTCTCTCACATTTTGGTCTGGCAGTTTGTTTTCTGTGGCAAGAATTCCAGCCTGTGGCTATTTTGGATGGAAAATGGTATCCTCCTACAAATGAATATTACCTTCATTTTAAAAATGTTTCTATTCTGCATCAACAAGAAACTCAGTGAATGGGTGAATGGGATATTCCCAGGGAAAGATCTCCTTGTAGATGGTTACTGTGCCTTTTAAAGGCCAACAGGTTGGATTTGGGATTCCTGCATCCCATATGAACAGGGATCATTCCCAACCAGCTTCTCCACTAATGACTGGTGCAGGTATTGCAAAATTAAGTTTCTTTTTCTGCAAATATTTTGTTGCAGCAAGTTCTGTCTTTGCTGGAAATAAACCATGTTTCCCAGCCTAAAATTCCCTAGTACATATTTTCCTTTGGAAAGAAAACTGTTGCACCTCTGAAGAGCACAGTGGGATTTAGACCTTTTCCTTCACAGCACTCCAAAGTGACTTTGGACAAACTGCTGTTAATCCTACATTGCCCAGGTGTCAGAACTGATCCTATTTAACCATTTTGATAATTAATTGGACAGAGGATGTGACTACACCAATTACATTGTTTTCCCTGACATGAATTTGGAAGGCAGCGCCGGCTCCGAGGAATTTCGGACGACAGGTAAATGAAATGACCTGGGGACCTCAATGACAGACACAGGACAACATTTAGTAGTGACAAACTTCCAGTTCAGGAATTTAGGGATGAACAATTGGTACTTTTGAGGCTGTTTTTGGAAATGGAAGAAGAATGTAAGGATTTCATGATATGCTGGATATGAATCACTGATGCAACAGCCCCAGGAGCACAAATGGTGGGTGCTTCTTATGATGGGGAAGGAATGATATTCCCATTAAAAACAGGGGAATATTCCCACTATTCTACAAGCACCATGTTAGGGTTATCTGGTGCTGCAGACTGTTCACAAGCAGGAGGAAAATTCATCAAAATACAGAGAAGGGATACTTGGGGAAAAGTTCCAACCTCTCTTAAGTGATGAGAATGAAACAAAGTCATTTATTTTAGCCAGTAAAACACTTGGCTAAAACTAGCTTAGATCACTAGGCAAGGTTGGTGCAAACATGAACTGGCTACAGATAAACTCAGGCTATTAAGAGAATATGTCTAAAGGACGTCTTTAGGAAGGAGAAGGGTTTTCCTTTGGTAGTGGAGGCAAACAAATGTCTTTAAATTACAGTGGTCACTTTATAAACCCAGTTCCATTGTATACTTTCCTGGAAAAGCTGGGGAATTTTGTAGCCCTTGCTGTCACTTTGAGTACATTGAGTATTTCTTGCCTATTCCATGACATCGGGAATGAGATCCTGATATCTTTAGAGTTGCTCCAAAATCCCAGGTAGGACCAAAAGATGTGAGGGTTTGAGTGCACCAGATTTATTGGCACTTTTTGAACTGGATCTGTCACCCAGGAGAGAGGTTTACAACCCATGTGGATCCTCATAAAGTGCTACTGCAGCACCTCATGTCTCTGTAAATAGAGATAAATATATAGCTAATGAACATAGATAAGAAATATAGATAATGAATATATTATCTATGCATAAGTATAGATAATCACAGATACCACACACACGAGCCCATGCATGGCACAGGCATGTATGTGCTCTCTAGACAAGAATGGATGTCAAAGTGAGGTGTAAATGTAGGTTTGAGACTTGTGTTATTATCACATTAAACAATAAATGTGTGTTAAAGAGCCTGTTTTGCTATTTCCACTCGTCCTAAACACAGGGTGCAGCTTCCCCTCAAATCCAGACAAACTGCAGAGACAATCCAGGCTCTTAAACCACATTTTCTTATGCTAAAACCTTCCATCTTTTGCAAGTAACTAATCTGATTTCCATGATCATAAAGAACTGGATAACACTAAATTATAACAACAGCAATCAGGGGCATGGGGAGCAAGAGGATCCTCGATTGCAGCCCATGCATCACTCAACAGCCCCACAGAAGAAGAGATTGAAAAGCACATCAATTCACATAACTTCCTCCCAGTGCCCATTGTCTTTTTCAGTTCCTAATGATGCTGAAGTGTCTCCATGATTAAAATTTAAAGGTTTCCCAGTAACCAAGTAATTTGCCCAAAACTCCTTATCTAGCACTCACCACGAAGACTCTGATTTTAATATACCATTAATCAAGCTCCAGCCAAGTTTACTACTGATACTTTCAATCACAGAGGAACTAACTTCATTCTTCTCAGTGTGGCAGTGAGAGGCCACTTCTCTGATTAGCCACAGCCCCCTGAAAACAGATGGATAACAGGGCTGGGCTGGATGCGCTTTCCTGAAGGAACTATTTGTTGGGGATTGCGATCGAGTAAACAACATTGGATCGCTCTGCCGCAGGATAAACATCAGCCAGGTTTTGAGCCCTACGTACCCTAATTACAATAAAAAACCCTGAGCTGATTTCAGGTTTTTACAGTGTAAGGACAACGTGGAGTTTGACGGAACGGAAATCGACACGACAGTGAATGGCGCCGGCGCGCTCCAGATATCTGTGGGTTTCCCACCACAAACATCCCCACAAAATGCCCGTGATGGGTGTTTAACTGAGGCACATGAACAGATGAATACCAAAAAAAGTGGTATGAGGTGCGTGTTTAACTGAGGCACATGAACAGATCCACGGCCCTCAACAGGACATCTCCTGCTCCGAAGCGACGCACGTGCGCTCCGTGATTGCGGGATCGGTTGTCGGAAAACGATCCCCGGCGCAACTCGTAAGAATTCCAACAGATTGCAAATAGCTGTGATTTGTCACACAACATCTGGTCTCTCCTCTCCCCGCAATCAAACGGACAAATGGAAATAACAATGCGGGCTGTGAAATTCGCAGCTTGGAAAAAAAACAATTAGAGGGAGAGGGACCCCTACCTTACCCTGCCGGAGTGGTGGAATTTGCACGGGGCTGCCTGGCTCAGATAATGAAGAGTCAGAGCTCGTTTGAGCTCCAGTGCAACTGCCACATAAGAAATGTTTAATTCTGAAATTTTAATAATTTTTAATTCCACAGCTGCAGTCAAAATTTCAGGCAAAATGGGATGGTCCTGTTACTGCCCCAAGAAAAACTTTACCTGCTCTGAGGAATCAACGTCCTGTGGAGATGGGTGACAAGATGGGCAAAATTGTTTTATTCAAATATGTCATCATTATCATTATTTATATATCTATAGATTATTACTATATTGACTATATGGTTCTGTAGCCCTGGGTCGTGCCTGAATGTTTTGGTTTTCTAAAACTCTTTTCTCAGAGGGTTTTCTGTCAGCAAGAGACATGTTTTTCTAACTGTAACCTTCATTTACATTCCTTTCCCTAAGAGGGACTTCTTCTTAATATCCCTCTAGTTTAGCCAATATAATTAAAAAGGTTTATCTTTCTTTCACCAATTAAATTATTCTCTGTAAAATAGTATAAAAGAGAAAAAATTACCAAAAATAAAGTCAATTGTCAGCCTTCTAAAGCCAAAGTCTTTAACAACATGATGGTTCTGGATGCAGCTGACCATTAATTCTATTTAATCCATCTAGAGAATATTACAGTGCATACCTTCTTGCAAGAACTGTCTCAGCAGTGAAACCAGAGGAAAAGGTAACAATTAACATGGCTGCAAATTAGGAATATCCACCACTAAGCTCAGATTGGTGCAATACAATTTAAACTGAAAGGATATATGTAAAAATGTTGAGGAAAAAAATAAAAGAGGGTGTAAATAAAAGAGGGTGTAACAGTAACAGCAACTGAGACAGATTTCCATTGACAGTCCTGCTTGGAGTTTCTGGACAGCACTGTCTGCTGGTAAATTTGATTATCTGGTGAAAAATCAGTTTGATATTTAAGAAAAGACCAATGAAACATCTGAGTTTCCTGTCATTCAAACCCAGAAGTTTGAGCTCTTATGTAGAAGCCTCTTTTACTTAGAGGAGAGACATTTGCTTGAGGTAAGAGACTTCCTTTACGTTGATGTCCAAAGAAATGAAGGATTTGGGTAGCTTTTTTCAAATAATGGGTAAATCTGTTCTTTTTGGAGTGACCTCAGCACTGACCTCCTCTCTGTGGAACATCAGCACAGCTCTGCAAGCAGTGAAGTCAAGGCAACATCCAGGCAAGGAACTTCACTTTTTTTGGTATTCATCCAAAAGTTCCCAAATTTCTGCTGCTTACCCCTCTTTCAGAATTTTTTCCCCCCCAGCAATAAGTGGAATAGATAAGGCACACAAAAGAAAAATAAAACCACTTTAAGGTTGTTCCTGAAGTTCTCCTTTATCCCAAACACACTAATACCTTTTTGGAAGATTTACAATGTTAACCAATTCTTTTCTGTCAAGCAGCAATTTTTTTGGCAGGTCCCTTTTGCATGATTCATGAAGGACCAGTAAAAGGCTAATTGTTCAAATTAATTTGCGTAAATGACTAAGCAAGAGATAACAAAATTACATCTGCACTTGTTTGGCAAAGATTCAATAGCAGTGGCCCTGTACTGCCAGCTGCTTCCAGACAACACTCTCGCAGAAATTAAAAGCTACAAATATTAATTAATACACTTTTTTGGTACGTTAATTTGCACTGAAAGGTTCCGGAGTACAAAACCGCTGAGAAGATGAACCATGATAATTAGAATTAATGGGATGGATGCGTGTTTTTTGCAGCTGAAGTTTTAAAAAACCCATGAATGGAGCTGGGAACTTGGAACTGACATTCTCATAAATCTCTATGATAATGCTGCTATTAGTATTTAGAAGGATTAAGCGCCGTGGCTCCGGCGTTATCCATCACATGACACGTTGCATCCCATCTGTCACCGCAGCGCCTGAGACATGAGCGCTGTCCTTGAGGAAGCCGCCTGAAAAG
Organism: Phylloscopus whistleri; assembly: GCA_017589585.1. Classification (NCBI taxonomy): domain Eukaryota; kingdom Metazoa; phylum Chordata; class Aves; order Passeriformes; family Phylloscopidae; genus Phylloscopus; species Phylloscopus whistleri. The sequence continues at coordinate 137,904 of JADMLD010000546.1, forward strand.
CTCTGGGAATTCAAGGAATTGCAGGATGGATGATGGCTCAACCCCCCTGGCTCTCCAGCAGGAATAACGGCCTGGCCGGTGCTCTGTTCTTGTCAGCTCAGGGCTTGAGCAAATACCCCAGCTGTGGTTAAGTTAAGTTAGGTTAAGTTAAGTTAAGTTAAGTTAAGTTAAGTTAAAGTTAAGTTAAGTTAAGGTTAAGTTAAGTTAAATTTAAGTTAAGTTAAGTTTTAAGTTAAGGTTAAGGTTAAGGTTAAGTTAAATTTAAGTTAAGTTTTAGGTTAAGGTTAAGGTTAAGGTTAAGAGAAGTTAAGTCAAGTCAAGTCAAGTCAAGTTAAGTAAAGGTTAAGTTAAGTTAAGTTAAGTTAAGTTAAGTTAAGCAGCCTGAACTGGAGATAAATCAGCAACAGTCAAATGTCACAGATCTTTATTGTTCACTCCTTCCCATCGGTGTGAGTTGGACGCCTCTGGATCTGGTTTTTACTGAAGTTCACCCCATTAATTTGGCATTTTTTAGGGCAGCCAGCACCATGGGGCCTCCTGTCAGGACACCAAAATAACAAATAATTTTCTAATTCGATCCCTTACCTGTGTCACAAAGTTATCTGCATATTTGCACAAGGCAAATCCCCTTCTCCACGGAAATGCTGTTGTAAGAAAACTAAATCCAAATTGTGTGCTGTCTTTAAATTTTGCCTGGAAAATTACCTTCAAATTTTATCTTTTCCAAACCTCTAAAAAATTAGTGTATTTTACATCCTAAAGATTCTTCACAGGGACACAGACATGAGACCACACTGCTCATTTCACTAATTACTTTTTCAGTGCTAAGAAATGTTGTAGAGAAAGAAGTTTCAAGCTTTTAAAGGTAAGAAATTCTTAAATAGCACTTTTCCTTCTATTTTGAAGGATTCCTGTGCACACAGGCAATAGAATTGGTGACCTGTACCAGAAGGAGTGTCTGAGAAAGATAAGACAGAGATTATCCTGGGAAGGAGGAGCTTCCTCAACCTTCCCAAAAAACCATCCCATGGTGCTCAAAGCCTCCCAGCACTAAAGAACATCTAATAGAGAGCAGGTTGCAGAGTATTTTCCCCTTGAGTATTTTGGTAGGAAAACCCTCAAAATTATGCAATCACAATTAGAATGATTAGAACTTATTGTTGGTGGAATTCTTGGGAATGCCTTTTGCAGGGTCAGGAGTTGGACTTCCATGGTCCTTAAGAGTCCCTTCCAACTCAGGATATTCTGTGATTCTACTCGTATTTTAATTCCTTTATTCTGAATCAGGGTCATCCTGAATTATTGGATCATTCTGAATTATTGGATCATTTTCCTCTTGTACAACAACTCTGCTTCTATTCTGCTTCTATTCACCTATGTGGGCTAAAAACAAAACAAAACAAAATAAAACAAAACAGAACCAAAAATAACAACAACAACAAACAACAACAACAACAAAAAACTTGTTATGTCCCTTCCCTGATGACATCATGGAACAAAATAAAAGACTCTCCTTGACCCTGACCCCGAGCATGTGGGTTGTTAATTTTATGCAGTCAGGCTGCTCATGGTCTCACAGCTCATGAGAACTCAACCCAAATTTCCATTCCTTGGATCAAGCAGAGAGCACAGCAGCAAGGGTTGGTGCTCAGCTCCCCAAATACAGATTTTCACAGCCCCATCCAGCAAAAAAAAAGCCTGGAAAACAGAAATGTTATTAATCTTTCCAAGCTTATATTTATAGCAATAATAAAAATGTGTTTTAATTTATTAATTACTGTGAATTATAGAACACGTGACTATTTTTCCTTAACAATAGCATTACGTTTATGCTCCAAAATATTCACCCAGGTGGGCAGAAACCAATCAGCCTCAGAAATTAATACATTTCAATTAATAATATGAATTAATATCTTTTTCCTTTCTGCACTCTGAAGACACAACTGTTTACCCCTACACAGAGATGTGAGACAGAATTGCTCTGTGAGTCACGTGGGGTAAATACACAGAGAGGTTTTGAGCCAAGTTAAATCAGGGATTAAAGAGAAAACTGAATAAAGTTGTGAACCACAGCTCCCAGATAAGACAGGAGGAGAAAACAGGAGCCCAGAGAAAACAGGGCACAACACCAAGTCATTCCTAATCATTTAAATTGTTAAAAAGAAAAGAAAATCTGGGAAAAAACCTGTTGATGGTATCATCAACAAAATTTTGCATTTCTGTAGCAGAAAATCCAAAGCACTTCATTGATGCTTCTGTGGGTTATGATCCCAACATTCCCAGTGGGAAAACCATCACCACTACAGCTTGGAAAAAACAACAGGAAGGGGATAAACTTCACCCAGAGCACAGGAAAACCCAGTTTCAGAGGGAGGCAGTGCCCCAGGTGGATCCCAGTCCTACCCAGGATGCTGGTCCAGAATGTTCCATTGGTGGCACCCACTGGGCGGGGAGGACCTGGGAACAGCACGTGGAATTTGTGGAATTGGAGAGCCTGCCAAAGATCACCTGGAGCTATCAGGAGTTTGGCAGGCAGGGAATTCCTCTGAAATATGATTATCACCTCTGTGCTGTGCCATGAAAGCGAAGAGAAGCTGTGGTGCCTGTTTGATACCAGATCTTCTAACGTGGACTTTGCTTTTTCTCTCTGCCTTTAATCAGCACACTGGACTGGCTGAGACTTCCCAAAACACAGGGTTTTGGTATTTTTTGGTGTGTGACTTTGATACATTATTCTTGCTTTTTTGGTGGGTGATTTTGGCAAAACTTTCACTTTTTTTGTGTTGCTGTCACTTCTCCCTCGCAGCCGCATCGTAAAACAAATTCCTGGCAATTCCTGACACTCACATTCAGGCTAAGAGTAACTTGAAGAGCTTAATTATTAATTAAATGAACTTCCTTTAGGCTGTAATAATAGACCAGCATTACTAAAAAGAGTACTTAAATTTGCATTTATGGCCCTTTACTGAAACCATTTGCTTCCCTGGAGACAATTCTTCTTTCTTCCATCTCATCAGTCTCATGGCCCAGTACAGGGCATCAAACCCATCATTATCAGTCTTGGTCTGATTGATCCAGAAAATTTGGGGAATATTTGGTGTTTCCAGGGATCTAATAGCAGTAAGTAGCCAGCTGTCACTCAAAATTATGGGAATTTGTGCCACAGGGCAGGTAGGAAGTTGGTTACAGTGGTCAGTGAAAATACACCAAACTGCCCTCACCCACATACAAAGCCCACAAAGGTTTCTGGGGTTCTGGACAGGTGGATAAATCCAATTTGTGGAGGAGGCTGATGACCATCAGACATAAATAAAATAATAAAAATAAAAATATGCAATAAACCACCCCCCAAATGATAATATCCTGGGCACTAATCTCATTTCCTGGCAGTCTTTTGGTGACTTTCAGAAACAGCTCCTGGTGGCAAAGGGGCAGTGCCAACTCAACCTGAATCCCCATGTGGAGAACACAGACAGGGAGAATAGGAAGCATCTCAGAAGTCCATTCAATTTTCCAGTGGAAAATCTTTGCAGTGCCTCCACAAGAGCACTAAAGGAGCATGTGCAGGTTCCTTTGAGGACAATTTCCCCCAGGACATGGCAGTGAACCTGCCCAGGGCTGGTTTCCTTTTTTCACATTCCTTCATTTTCTCCCTAAGAAGTCGAATTACAACATAAAAGCTGAAAACATGAAACCACAGCCATGTTCCTCTCTTTCCTGCTACACAGCAGAGCTTGTTCTCTGCTGCTTTACTGGGATTTTATGGGGAACCCTGGTGGCTCTTTAACACACCCTATTTGTTATCCCTGTCCCCGAGCCACAGGTTATAAATAAAACCAGGTGGAACCTGCAGCACTTAACATTCTATCACACAAAGCATTTGCACAGAAAGTTTGGGCTTGGGATCCAAGTGAAGGCTTGAATCATGGAATCCCAGAATAGTTTGTGTTGAAAGTCAAAGCCCATCCCATTCCAGCCCCTGCCAGGGGCAGGGACACCTTCCACTATTCCCAGGTGGCTCCAAGCCCTGTCCAACCTGGCTTTGGACACTGCCAGGGAACCTGCGCCAGGGCTTCACCACTCCCTGAGCAAAGATGGACTTTTAAAAGGGATAAGAGATGGTGTTTCATCACGTTTTAGCACAAATATCTCTGTACCAAATACGTTGCTCTTAATTTTCCAAAGAGAAGCCCCACAAGGCCACCGAGCAATAAACGAACATTCCAGGCCAACGGCCTTCAACAAAATTTGCATGGGCTCTTCTGCTTGTGTTATTTTCCCTCTTAACATCCCTGCCCTGCTTGGAACATGTTGGTTGCTTCCCTAAAGGAGACAGGAGAAAACCTGCAGGGGATGAAGCCCCTGTGCTCCTCCAGGGAGCAGCTGTGTGTGTCAGAGGGGCTGCCTTGATCCCAGCAGCTTACGCCGTATCAGCCCCGTCCTGCAGGACCGTGTCAGGGGGTGGCGAGGAAGAAGTGATTTATATTTGTGCCTCAGACATCCTAATTCCCTCATGCACAGTTTCAATGGAGAGAGACACCAAGAGCTTTAGAAATGTGTGGCTAATTATACATCTCATCAAACGCTCAACACTTAAACTCGTGATGAGCACAAAGCACTTGTCTGCTCCGCCACCTATCCCCTTCCTGGGATGTCCTTTTGAATGGTCTCTTATGTAAAGAGAGTTGGCTGCTTAAATATTTGAAGCCTGCCAGTTTAAAAGATTTAAAGTATTTTTAAAATGCAGAATAGATTTGGGTTTTGTGCGCTCTTATCGTTCAAGAAAAACCTTCGCTGATACTTTTTTTTAATTAAAAAAATCCCTTTGGGCTATGAATGCCAAGTTTTAGCCTGGAGGGAATTTTTATTGCAGATATAAACCCCTGGAAATCAGAGTACGTACACATCTACCACCGAGCCTGATAAACCCTTGACTGTGACACTGCTACTGAGGGCTGCTATAATATCTGATGACAAAACTGACAGATTACTTCTGATGAGAACGTGGAACCCTTTTTGTTTTTAACTTGACCCTGAAGACATGTCATAACATTTGTAATATCTGCAATAAAGTGTCAACTATACTGCTCTAAGACTGCTGGAGCTTGGAGTTAAGCATTCAGTTTAGTGCTCCTACAGCTTTCAATTTCAAATAAAAAAAGACTCTTAATTTCCTTTTGGACAGTCCAAGCCCAGTAGAACTGCACTAATTTGTCTTGGCAAATACGAAGCGGTAGCGGGGAACGTGACTGCTGGAAAGGAAATCCAGAGGAACAGAACGAAATAAAATAAACCCATCAATCGTCCCCACATGAACTGGGGATTTACAGTTCAGCAGGAACGATCTTAAGAGGGGGTGGCAATAAAAGGAGTGTCAGTGACCACCTCAGTGGCTGGATCTCAGTCTAACACTTCACTGTGACCCTCCGGCTGCACGAGGTTCAAATATTTTGAGGCTGTTTCCAGAGGAATGAAAATGTCAGTGGTATCTCCCATCCCATGTGATGCTTTGGTTGTTCAATTAGGGAGAGGGATCTCCTGGGTGAGGAGATCCCAACCCCATTATCACCCATGATTTGGCCTGCTCTTGAGCCACACTGGGACCAGAGCATCATCAGGGTTTGAAAAGACCCCTGAGATCATAGAGCCTCACCAAAAAGGATGGCCATAAAAAGCCTCATCTTGCCATGGATGCCACGTCTCCTCTTTGACTCAGAGACTGCATTTCTAAAGGTGCTCTGGAACAGAGAATCCTCACTTCTCTGATAATCTGGTCCCAAAATTAATAGCCTGATATAAAAGTAAGCACCAGGCACAAGGCTGTGAAAGACAATATTTTGCTGCCACTAACAAGGGCTGATTTCTTTGTCTAAGTGTACAATATAGTCAAACTAAGCTTTATTTCCCAAGAGACAAGATACTTCATTTATTTGTGTAACTTCCTCAGACTTTATATTCCTGCGTGTTTCAGGACTTCAGCAGTTGCCTTCTTGTAATATTTCAGCTTTTAAGCTGTTTTCTTGCCTCACTGAACTCACATAAGATACATCTGAAAGCTTTAGTACAAATTTACTTCGAATAAAGTCTTCAATTCATTTTCATGGCACCAAAAAGACAGCTTTAATAACTGCAATGACAAATAAACTGGAAATCATTCCAGGCCTTTTCACTTAACTGACAAGTAGAACGCTCTCATAATGAGCCGCAGGTTTTACGTTTTCTCTTTGACCATAATAGCTTCATTTAAGAGCGTCAGACCCTGACACTTCATCATTTATCTACATTATTTCTCATCTTCTTTCAAATAAATTATGGAATACTAGACTGAGCACATAAAAACAAAGTGACTTGTTATCTGTAAACAGCAAGATAAATTGTGCAGAAGTTCCTCATTTAGTTCCTTTTAAATTTAAGGGCAAGTTATTGGATGTACCTTTTTTTTTCTTCCCCCCCCCCCAATCCCAATTTTTTGCATTTTTTTACAGCCATCTTATTCTGTTGCCAGTGGCCTTTGTGCAGCCATCCAAAGCCTGATGATAGTGCAAAAGGCATAAAATAATTCCATTATCCCAAGGTTGGACAGGGTACTGCAGAAAAGAAAAGAAAAAAAAAATTTTTGAAAAAAAAATCAAATAAACAACTTCCACAGATATTTCTCTCCATCTGTGAAACTCCTCGCCCGTAATGCATCTTGTCACCCTGGCAAATGTGACACATCCAAAGTAATGAACAGTGGGGCTGTGACTGTCCTCGCCCTCAGAAGGAGCTGATCTTTCCTGCCAGCCGAGCCCCCCTTCCCGCCTGGAACGCATTAATTCCTGGCTCCGAGCGCCGTGCAACGCTCCCAGCTCACATCCCCTTTATTTCCCAACCACACTGTCCTGAGCAGCATCACCAACCTTGCTGTTGTGTTTTAATTAGCCCTGACAGAGGAAATCAAGAGAGGTTGGGTTTGAGGACACCCCCTGTGTCCCCAGCGCACCTCTCCCCGTGAAAATTCACATTTTCCTGATGTTGCAGGGCGTGGAGATCCCCCTGGAGCCCCGAGCCAAGTCCTCAGCTGGAATTTGTGAAGCCACCCCAGTGGCAAACAGCCCTCAGCAGGTTTAACCCTGCCAGGGGGTGGATTTTTTTGGGAGGACATTGGACTATTCCTGGTTGAGGGACAGGGGAATGAACACAGAGGATGTCCCCAGGAGAATTCTGATGGATGAATCCAACAGCCTCGATTCCAGCTGTTTGAAAGCCTTGTGTTTCAAGGCAAAGTGAAAACCAGAAAAGCAAAATGCAGGAAGGCTTTGCAGACCTGTCCCATTTTTTTACCTTGAAGGACTTCTTTAAAAAAGAAGTCCTTCAAAGTAAAAATACCTTCTTCAAAGTCCTTCTTTTAAAAATAAAGTCCTTCTTTTAAAAATTACGGTGTCAACGGATTCCCTGAGTATTCCTCATCCCAAGAGAGGCTCTGTCATTCACCACCACCCTTGGGAAGACAAGGAACTGGAAAGGGCAGGAAAAACTGCAAAGGACACCTCACCCAAAAGTGATACAGCTTGTTGGACTTTGGGTTTTGGTGGCAGTTATAGACAGAGCCTTCACTGAGCTGGGCTGAGACACCAGGACATTCCCTGGTGTGGAGCCAGCAGCCCAAGCTTTGGGGACAAACAGGGCAGTGGGATGACAGGGTGATTGCCAGGTGAATAAATTCATTAATAGGTGAATAAGCCACACATGAGTTCTACCAACCCCACAGAGCAGAAAGGCACCTACACACCACTGCCATTCCCACCACGGAGCCGTGGAATTCCAAGATTCCCAACTCCACAGAGACATGGTCAGCATAACAGAAAAAAAAAAAAGTCATGATCAGAGAAGGGCTTTCACAGGACTCCTCAGGACATTTAAGGCCATACCTTGACCTGTTTGAAAATTTCCAGGTAATTCTCCTTCCAAGCTTTTCCTTCCCCTCTCCAAATCCTGGCACTGTGGGCACCCAGCCATCTTGCAATTCAATCAAGTTCTCTGTGCAGAGCAGGCAATAATCAAATAAAGACAAAAATAAGAGTTTAAGCTGAGGTTCCCATCAGCTGTAATTCCATATACATAACATTTTAATTATATCTCATCTCCAGTGTAATAGTTGGAGATGCCATTTGATACAGCTTTTTTTTATTATTATTTTATTTGAAAAATTAACTCTAACTAAATTAGCAAAAATAAAGTAGTAAAAGTTAATTGGGAATTATCTACTCCAAAATAACTCTTACTGGTGAATGCTTTGTATGGTTATAAAAGGCTGATAAATATAATTGTATTTATGTAATGAGTATCATGTTTAATTTACTGTACTTGGTTGTTAGACAGCGTTTTATGCAGGCCTCATAAGTGAGCTCCAGATTATTGCTTGTACTGCTTTTAAAACAAAACAAACAAAAAAAATCACCATCTGATGCAGCACACAGGAAACATCCAGATTTGAAACAAGGTGGTGATGAGTTGTCCAGAGAAATATTTGGGATGAGCTGCATCTGCCTGGGCTAAAAATCAGAGTGTTTAGGATGGGTCAGGTGCCCTGACACAGCCCATGGTTTAAGGACTGGGATGATTTCTGAGATCCATGGGCCATTACAGCCCAGTGCACAAGAGGGTGATGCTTGCTCCTGGCTCTGCTGGAAAAAAAAAGGGGAATTTCTGTTTTTTAAAACACTTACCCTTCAGTTATTGTGATTTTGGTCAGATGCTTTCACATTCCAGAATGCACGAGTCAAGGCAGCCTTTTATTTTGTGGGTTTCTCAGTTTGCTCTGGTTCAGGAGCAGGCTTGAGACTGTGCTACTTTTCTGTTGCTGTTATTAAAAATTATCCACAAGAAAAGCCTTGGCAAATCTGGAAAGACTGGAAATCTGTACCTACTCTGTGCTTTTCCATACCATTTACACTGAAGACCTGTGCATACTCTGTGCTCTTTCATACCACTTAAAATAAAGAGAAACTGTAAAAAGAAGGTAGAATTTCTCTTTAATGAAGTTAAGACTTTAAAAAAAAACCAAACCCAAGACTCTGAAAAAAAACCCCAAGAGTCTAGTGGTCTCTGAAAAAATAAAAGTGAAATCCAGGCAAATCTCTATGGAGCAAATCAGTCCCAATCTCAATACTCTTAGTGACACCCTCAAAGCAGATAAATAAAGAGGCAAATATGTGCTGATTTTTGTCACAATCGTAAGATTTTCCCATTATTTTTTCTCATTTCCAAATAAATATCTTTGAATGTAGAGTGCTAACAATACCCAGAGACCATGAAACTCTCTGGTTCCCATCATTGACGTGTGACATGGAATGGATAAAGTTGCTTAATTCTTTAGGAGAAATGTCACAGGGCACCACACTTTGCACTCTCCTCTTGCTCACCATTTACTGTATCCTCTCTCTGGACAAATTTCTGAAGTATCCTTGCAACATTAAAAAAAAATCTCTAAAAATTAGTAATATTATAAAAATAATTAATATTGAATGTTCAGATTTCCTTTTAAAGCACTGCAGCTCATGAGGCAGTTGAAAAATCTGAGATTCTCATCCAATTACAGCAGTGGGGCCAGAACACAAACTCTGCAAAAAGAATATTGAAAATTCCAAAGCACGTGTGGATATGGAAGATTTTAGGCAAAGAATCCAACCAAAAATCTTCTCTTTGGAGCAAAGTGACAGGCAGCAACTTGGCAGCAATGACTTTTTGACTCTGGAATACCAGAAAATCACCATATATTTTTAATTAAAGAAAGAGAATGTTTCTCTTCAACTCCCCCACATCTCCTCCAGCTTGGCCTGGTTTCTGTTATTTCTGTTCTGGATACATGGCTGCAAGATTTATTGTATCAGATTAAAAGTAAAGGCTATTAATGTCAGATTCCGTAGGGATTTTTCGTTAAGGCTTCTTGGTTTTACTTTATTTATAAATTATCATCTTGAGGCTTGTAAAAAGGGCTTTCCCCCCTCTTATTCCAATGACATTGTAATTTATATTGCTGGTAGTTCCATAGGAGAATTCAATTAAGAATTACAATTTGTTTCCTTATAACAGCAGCTAAACAGGGACTTGTCTCTACACGTAGGCTATTAACAGATTTTACACTGTTAGAATGCCAAAAAAAAATATATTGTGCACCAAAATCTTAAAAAACAGTTAAGTCATTTAGTTTGGGTGGACACAAAAGTGATTGTGCAGTTTACATGATATTTACCCACCCACCTACCCCAGGAGAAAAATCTTGTACTGAGATTTTTAACTGCCCTAGAGGAAAGACAGAAAAAGTTCTCTGGAGTTCATCTCCCTCTGCTCTCATTTGAGGTGACCTGCTTGGATATTGGGAAAGAATTCTTCCCTGTGAGAGTGAGGAGGAGCTGGAATGGGTTTCCCAGAGAAGCTGTGGCTGCTCCTGGATCCTTGGCAGTGTCCAAGGCCAGGTTGGACAGAGCTTGGAACAGCCTGGGATGGTGGAAGGTGTCCCTGTCCATAGCAGGGGTGGCCCTGAATGGGCTTTAAGGTCCCTCCCAACCCAAACCATTCCACAGTCCCATCATGTCTTAAGTCTTGTAATGCCATTTGCTCCAAATAGTACTTTTCCTACAGCTTTGGCTTCACAAACACTGCTTATGTTCCCTTTCTGCATCAGCAGCCCTGAGATATTTCATGCCATAAAATTACTATTTGACACAAAGAAAGAGGATAATGATTAACCAAGGAGCCAAAATTCCAGGGACAGAAAGCACTCAGGAAAAGAAAAAGGAAGCTCTTGCCCCAGCCAGTCCTGCCTTCCAGCACGAGGCTGTAACATCACAGGTCCCAGCAAAGGCCAGGGAACACAGAATAACCATCAGGTGGGTCACAACTACAGACACATCTGCTCCAGATGTTTGTGCTGTGTTGTGCATCAGCATTTTTTACAATAGCCTGCAAAAGTTTACATTCCCTCTCTACGGCAGGTTGGTTATCATTCTTATCATTTCCAACCAAATTAATGCTCATTAAAGGGATTAGATGACAGCTGTAAAGATTGAGAGCCTTCATTTATTGCCAGAGAAATGATACTTGCAACAGCAACAACAGAGCAGGTTTTCCTCAACACTGTGCACATCTGCACAAAATTATGGAATCCTCGGTGTGGGAAGTTTTTATGGACATGGTTGGACCCCCCAAGGAGCCCTGGAATGGTCACACCAATCCATGGCTTCCCTCAGGGACTGGTGAGGGTACAATCAAATGTTGTCTGACATGGAGCACACATAAAGGAACATCCTGATCACCCAAGTCCTACAGGAAACCCAGTGATTTAAGAGAAAATTATGTTTTTGTAAGGCTTTAAAGTCATTTGGAAACACAGCATTTTATAGAATCATTTGGGTTGGAAAAGCCCTCCAGGATCATTGAGTCCAACCTGCAGCTGGGGCACACCTTGTCCCCAGCCCAGAGCACTGAGTGCCACATCCAGGCATTCCTTGGACACCTCCAGGGGTGGGGACTCCCAAACCTCCCTGAACAGCACATTCCTGTGTTTAACAACCCTTTCTGTGAAGAAATCCCTCCTGATGTCCAAGCTGGACCTCCCCTTGTGCACCTTGAGGTACAAATCCTCTTTTCCTGTCACTTGCTGCCTGGGGGAAGAGTCCAACCCCCACTTTCCTACAACAAACATTTGCAATAAACTTCACAAACCTGCTCTCACAAGCAAAAAAAAATACTGATTTTTTCCTGTTTTGACACAGTCAAAGGTGCCTCAGACACCGGAATAAGGCAGTGAAAAATAAAGCCATTGAGTCACGATGAGCTTGGCAAGGTAAGTGAGCATCAGTTTCCTTTTCCCTTTTAAAGCTGTCACATTTCTCCTGCTCCCTGTGTTTTTTAGCAGTGAAGGATCCCCTGTGTTTCCCCCAAGACAAAGGATGGGCTCGGGAACTCTGTCTTCTGAAGTGATGAGTTAAAGAACACCGCAGGAGTACTTGCCAAATCATACCACCATTATTAATTCAGGCATGATGAAAGTGTTCATTTTAGCTATAATCATGTAATTCATCAAAATACTACTAGAGCATATCATTGGGAACTATTACACTGATAGAGCACCTTATTGCACCTTCCCCGAAAGCAGGAAATGTAGTTTTTGATGCTTATCTGCTGAAAAGCAATTCAGTTTGGGATTTTGGAAGTGCTATCTTATGGCACAATAAAAAAAAAAAAAACACAACTCAGGACATTTCAAACGTATTTTCTTGTACTTGGGTGATGTTGTTATTATGTTTGGGGGTGATTATCTTCAACGATGGAGTTTAAAAATGGTGCAGCACTGAAATGTCGCGTTTTACCCGGCGCTGAAGGAAGGACTGGGTTGTGAATATACAATGTATGAAATCTAAATGTAGATTTTCGGTCTGCCCACTTTTAAAATAACCTCAGAGGCCAGAATCTGGCTGCCACAAGAAGCTTTCCAAATAGGAGGGGAGAGTTGGAGGGTTTTTTTCAATGACAAACAATACTTGTAAAAAAACTGTGTCCTGTGATAATTCTGAGGACGTTCAAAGGAACAGGAATGACTGGGGCTCTGAGGGAATGGCAGACCCTGATCCCATCACGACTGCCCTCATGCTCTGCCTGACTCCTGCTCGCCACACACTTCCCTGATTAAGTTGGAATCACAGGAAAAAAAAAATAAATGATGGAAAGAAATGTGAGATTCCGTGGATTCCCTTCCCAGATTACCCACAGGTGCCACAGCTGAGGCACCTCAGCAATTCCCAAAAAAACAAAAAGCTGTTAATTGTCCACATCAGGAAAGCTCCACTCTTGCAAACAGAAAAAAAAGTTACCTATTGCCACTCCCAGCTCCCAAATGACAGAGAAGCAGATGAATGCAGGTGAGAGGCAGAAAGGGACGAGTTTGGGAGAGCTGGCACTGAGCTCACAACCCCTGCTTCTCTCTCTGCCCTTTTCCACCCTCCAGCATGGATACAAAGCAGGATTTGGGGCTTGGAGGTGCAGGAATGGCCATGCACAGGTACACACACACCTGCAGCACCGTGTGAAGATGTCTGACAGGCCCCTCCTGCCCTACACAAATTAGGTGCCAACCTCTCAAGGTTTGGTCCATCATTATTTATCAAACATCTTTTAATCTACAGCAAAACACCCTTGGCAAAGGAATAAGATGCAAATTCACAACTAATAGCTCTTATAAACAGAACCCTCCCTTGGGAGCTTCACAAAATTTTCTGGATATTACCCCCTGAACTACAGCAGGCTTTTATTCTCAATACATCAAATCACAAATGCTTTTCCTTCAGGAAAAAATGGGGTCTCAAGTCAGTTACAGAGGGCAGAGATGTGTAAAAACTCTCCAAAGATGATGATGAATACAAGTATTAATATAATGAATGAGTAATTAAGATAATTCTAATATTTTTGGAATATAAATTAGGCCTCTATATCTGGAAATCAGAACCATAGCTACACATCCAACTCCTACTTTTCCTCTCAGTGTGGGGATTTTGATTTGTCTTTCAGTACTTAAATCTGTTCCTACACTAAATGGATGACTATTTTAACTCCAATACAAGCAGGGAATATGAACTTGGAGGTCTTTTCCATCACTTTAATAATCCCATTGGCCTACAGTGTTCAGGTCTCCTCCACAGAACCCTCAGAATAATTTCATTTATTACAAATGTTTATGAAGCAGCCCAGTTTTACATGTGTTTATATTATAGCTGAAGAAACAGTAAATTATTGTTGGAAGCAATGTTTTATGTTGAATATTAAAGTAGGCTAATAACATTTACTATTCTATTCAGTAATTATTTGAGAGTAATTAGAAGCTAATAGCTACCAGTTTATAGCTATTAAGTCTCTTCAGCACTCCAACTTGGCTTTTATGTGATCCTTTTATTTATTTTCATTGTAATTGTCTCTGCAGATGCCTCCATGCAAACACAACCCCCTTCTCTTCCACTCCTTAAAAAAATCAAAATCCAGGGAAATTACTTGGCCACAGAAAAAAAAATTATTTCTCCTTCAAGGAAGCTCTTTCAATTCTCCAGCTGCAAAAGTGATTAAATTTAAGGATATGACTAATTATATGAAGTGATTTACTGGGATGAGCAGGAGTGTAAGGTACATCCACACACACCTGGCTCCTCCAGGATTTTATGTCTCATGGAAAAAGGGACTAAAGCTTCTTTTGTCCCATTTTTCAGTAAGAAGTGGATGTCCAATTGCTGGAGCAATCCCACACCAGGAGGATGAAGCAATCTCACAGCAATGTGGATGCAAAATGAGGTTTTCACATGATTCCCTTTGAGCAAGTTCCTAAATGCTGCAGTGCATCCAAGATTTTCCACAGCTCAAGGAGCTGTTCTCCTCCTCCAGGTGTGGCAGGACTGCTGGAGTAGCACATCTGAGCTTGGGACAAAGGAGCTTTGCAGCTCCACAGACACATCCATGTGGTGCCAGCTTGGCAGCAAAAAAAATTCATAATAAATGAACAATCAATAATTTTGTAATAAAAACATCTTTACGTGTTGAACAGCGAAGTTTCCATGGAGCAGGATATAAAGCCAGGCCTAAATTAATTAATTACACATGGAATCAGAGAGTGGGCTGGGATGGAAGAGACCTTAAATCTCATCCCATCCCACACCTGCCATGGGCAGGGACGCCTCCCACTGTCCCAGGCTGCTCCAAGCCCTGTCCAGCCTGGCCTGGGACACTGCCAGGGATCCAGGGGCAGCCACAGCTTCTCTGGGCACCCTGTGCCAGGGCCTCCCCACCCTCCCAGCCAGGAATTCCCAATCTCCCATCCATCTGGCAGTGGGAACCATTCCCTGTGTCCTGTCCCTCCAGCCCTTGTCCCCAGTCCCTCTCCAGCTCTCCTGGAGCCCCTTCAGGCCCTGCCAGGGGCTCTGAGCTCTCCCTGGAACCTTCTCTCTCCAGGGGAGCATTCCCAGCTCTCCCAGCCTGGCTCCAGAGCAGCTCCAGCCCTCAGAGCTTCTCCATGACCCTCTGTGGGTTCAGTCCAGCAGTTCCACTGTCCTTATTCTGGGATGCCAGAGTGGGACACTGCTCCAGGTGGGGCCACTGAGTGGACCAAGCTCCCAGTCCAAAGTGTCCTACACCGCACGTCTCCTACAAGCTGAAGGAAAACCTTAAAACTTGAGGATTTGGTGCTAGGTACCCTACAGATATTCTTAACCAGGAACTTTTCATTTCATTCAAGGAAAACCTACAAAAAATAAAAGACCAGCAGAACAGGCTGAAGCAACGACACTTACTGAACCAAGAGAAAAGCCAATATTCACCTCCAAATATCTGTACTGTTAAACTGGACCTTTGGAGGGAGAAACTCTGCAGTGCTTCTCCACATCTGTATCTGGGAAAGGAGCCTCAGGAAACAGAGCTGCACCTTCAGTCATCAGAAAGTGCTCTGGAAAAAAAAAGCCCAAATGATGAAAAATAATCCCATCAGGTGTGACAAGAGTGACCCCAAAGCATCACTGCACTGAGGGGGGACAGGGGACAGCAGCCTGTAGGCCACTCCTCACCTTCCTAACGCTGGAACTCATCAGCAAAATGACAGAAATAACCATGGATTTATTTAACTACTCCTGAACTTTTCCACTAGGCTGCATTTTGCTGTAAAATAAGCTCACTTGTGGTGTTTGGTTTTGTTTTTTTTTAAAAAAATCATTATCTGAGCTCATAAGTAATATTTCTGAAAGAAGAGACTGGTAGATATAACAAAATAATGATGAAAATCTCATTTGCTTAATAAAATTCCTTTGATTTTAAATCAAAACTGATCTCCATCCATTTGAACTTTAACTACCTAATTTTGTCTTGCATTTCAGATAACACACAGAAAATGCAATTTGTCATCATAAACGTATTATTATTTAATCATGTGAAACTTTTGGTTTATCTTGAGAAAATATTTATGGTAGTTTTAATACACAGGATCCATTCTTGACAGAAATGATGAAACAGATTTATCACCCTTGACAAATTATATTGCAAAACGTCCTCTCCTGACTGCTTACAACAAGAATATTAACAACAGACACAACTGGAAAACCACCTGTGATCCTCATTTTTTTTAAAGCTCAAATCCCTTTTCACGGACACTCCACAGCACTTGGAATGTGAGTTACTTGTAAGAGTAATTCTATGAGTGACTGAAACCTGTAGCCCTTTAAATCAAACTAAGCAGTGTTTTATTAAAGTGCCCAGCAAATCAATCTAAATCCAAGGATAATAAAGCCCTAATCAGGTGGTAGCAAAAAATAATAGGTTGTCATGCATGAGGAAAAATAGGCAATCATGGAATGTTTTCTTTAATTAGGTTGTGTAAAGTGGAAGGAGTGAGCAGGAACTGGCAAGACATTCATCATGAGCAAGGTGGGAAATTATTGAGATTACTGAGGAAGGAGAATTGAGTGTGAAATGCTAAGATTTGACTGGACAGAAAATTAAAACTGGTTTGCTGCTCGTGTCACTTGCTCTTGGCAACTCCTTGGCAGGTATGGCTTTTCCAAAGAGTGGGAATCCAGAGACTTCTGTACTTTAAAGGCCCCAAATAACTCCTCCTAACTTTCAGTGGTATTAAAGTGTGCAGGTTCTGCCTGTGCCTCCCAGACACACAGAGTGGAAATTCATCTCCAAGGAGTCTTAGATGGAAAAATCATGTGGATTCAATGATTACTCCAAAGTAAAGTGGTTACCCCTCCCATCCCAGGTCATTCAGACATTGTCATGTATTGGAGCCACTTTAAAAATCACAAACACCATGAAAGAGATTATTAAGGCAGGCACTGGATTTTCCAAAGTTAAGGAAAATGTCTTAGCCCATTAAATAATTATTATCATTATTCTTATTACAAAATTGTTTCTGAGCCATCCAGTGCTGAATTCACAACTGCCATGCATAAAAACATCAACAGCATTAAGGCAAGATTATAAATATCCTGAAAAAAAAATATCCTAGAGCCTTTTAAAGACTTTCTAACTAAGGAATTTATAATGCACTTTAATTTAAGCAGTACTTTTAATACCTGTCCTAAGTCTAAGGCAGCATAGGACTCCTGACTTCTTCTCAGCTGTGACAATTTTCACTATCACCAAGACACGATGTCTCTGTCTCCTCTCTCGTTTCATTAAGAAAATTATCATTTTGAAATTCCATATTTATAAATGTTATCAAAACAGGTTTGGTTTTTTTGTCATTATTGGCTTATGAGGGAGAGAGACCTTGAGCCCTGCTGGTCCTTTCTCTCATCATTACATTTGGTGGTGGTTCTATACCATAAACGCAGAGAAAATTCCTAAACATCTTTAAATTCTGATCTTACCAACAAAAGCTGCCTCCTCCTAAAATCACTACAAGAACAGAAATCATTTTAAACTTAAGCTGACTTCAAACCTGTCTTCTTTTAGGCAGAGTTTCTGTTTCATAAAAATTGCATCACTAAGACCTCCAAACATTTTGCTCAATGAAATCTCACTATTCCCTTGTAAAAACTGCAGCTGAGGGGTATCCACGGATGAGTTACACTCCACAGATTTTCTTGGAATGGTGGAAACTGGAAGCTCTTCAGGAAAAGGCAAAAGAGGTGTTCTCCTGGTTTTGAGCCGATAACTCCAGAAGAACAAACATGGCAGCAGGGCAGGAATTGACAAATCAAATTATTATTGTCAGATTTGTATGCAAAGTTTGTTCAGAGAAAGTCTTCAGGAAAATAATGAAGTTTGAGCTTAAAACTTGGGACTGTTCCTCTCCAAACGAGTGTTCTCTGTTTGCTCACAGGAGCACTAAGATGGTGGGGTAATTGACAGGTGGAGCTGCTTTCCCTTCTCTGCTATTTTAAGAGTAAATAAAAAAACGCTCCACAGAAGAATTTTCACATCAAAAAGAAGCTCCAAGATCATTTTCTCCTTATTAACCGGCCTGACCTCGGGACTGGCATTGAGGATTTTCTTGGGAGGCTGCAGAGGCCGCCCGGTTCGGGATCACGGGATGGCGGAACCGTTACGGTTGGGAAAGACCTTTAGGATCACCAAGTCCCAGCCACCACCATCTCCAGCCCACCCCTCCTGCAGAGCAAAGCTACAAATCACTTGTCACCAACTTTGATCTACCTTGTTTCAGGTGGTTTCCCCCCGTCCTCTGTCTATTATTTCTGCCAAGAGACCCGTGAAAATTAACTACAGCCCCCATCCCTGCTCGAGTGACCCGGCGCTCCATCATCCCACGGCGTAATGGCAATAAATCATTTCAACTTTAATCTATTGTTATTGATGAACGTACAATTATTTGTCATCTAATATGCTGAAAATGATGACCAAAGAAATAGATCAACTTTCTTTTTTTTTTTTCTTCCCCCAAGTACGGCATTGATGGATTGTATCCCTAAACTGTTATTACACTTATAATGTACTCCTCTGCTATGACAGCACAGCTAGTTTTTTAATCATTCCATAGTAATCAACTTAAGACAACACAGCAAGACTCATAACTCATGTTCTTTTCATTTTTGGCAGTGATGGGAAATGAAAATGTTTTTATTCTTTTGAAATAATTCTTACCTGACTAGGCTGAAGATTGCTTTAAAATTGTAAATAAATGGTTGTTTATTGAGCTGGAACTGAAAAGTGACACATTAAAATGCCCGTTTCTGAGGAAAAAATAATAATTTAGGCCTGAGTGGAGCTAGAGTTGGTTAAAGAAATACTTTGTTTTTCTTTTAACTGGTTCAGTGCTAACTAAAATCTCACTTACTGGTTCAGTGATACAAGCAAGGCTGTAATTTTCATATTTAGGAGCAGAGTTAGTCTACAAACAGAGACTGGCTCAGGAAAGAAACCTCAGGGTGCATTTTCCAAAACTCCCTTTGAAAATTTGTCCGTAGGCTTGGGAGCCACTTTGCACTTTCAGTACCAACTCAGAGGCAGGACACAACCTAGAAATTGTCATCAGCTTAAGTCTGGCAGATTGGCTGGGAGCTGCAAAAATCTCCTGGAAGAGGAAAACCTCAGTCATTCCTCCAGGAATTGTAAGGATGGGAAGATAAGATGCTGCTTTCTAGGAGCTACCTTGCTTCTGCAAAATGCATGCAATATAGAGGAGGAGAAAATACTTCAGGAAACCTTTTCTTGATTAAAAAAAAAAAAGGTCTGGAAAAATCTGGCATTGCAACTCTACCAAAAATATACACTAATATCAACAAAAAAATTCAAAATAAATCAATGATGACTGTGATCTGATGGGTTCATATATAATTTTCTATATATAAATATATATATAATGGGATTGCTCCCATTAAATGGAGTAATGAGAATTTTTTGAACCACTTTCTTGCCCAACAGCCCTTGCACAGCCCACAGCAGCTTTCCCTCACCTCACATTTATCTCCATACATTTCTGTCTATTTCTGTGGCATTTTTCAACCAGTTTGCAGAGTCATATCCTTTGCTGAGCAAAATCCAACCTCCTTCCTTGCTTCTGATGTGGCTTCAAGGTTTGTCCCACCCCACTTGGGCACTGGTTTGGTAGTGCCTGGCCCTCCCTGGGCTCCCAGAGACACCATCCTCAGCCACACATCTGCAGGGTTTGTTTTCCAAAGCAAGAATTTGACAATCACTTTTGCTTTGAAATCCCTTTACTCTTAGGGTTTTTCCCCCTGCCCATTTAGGAACAAATGAAACCATACACAAATTTTCCTCACAACCACTATTACCGACTCTTCCCTCATCGACCAGGATTTTTCTTTTTTCATTGCCCTGAACACAACTTCAGAAAAAGAAGGGACACTCCATGGATGAAGCAGCAGGGACCATCTGGTCCCACCTCACCACGGGCAGGGGCACCTCCCACCAGACCTGGCTGCTCCAGCCTTGCCAAGGCCTCACCACACACAGCCAACAATTTCTTCACAATGTCTGATCTAAATCCACCCTCCTGCAGCTTAAAGCTGTTCCCCCTTGTCCTGTCCCTCCATCCCTTGTCCCCAGTCCCTCTCCAGCTCTCCTGGAGCCCCTTTAGGCACTGGAAGAGGCTCTGAGCTCTCCCTGGAGCCTTCTCTTGCCTTCTTTTTAAACACTAAAGAAAAATATTGCCCAACAAAACAAACTCTTGCTCCGTCCCTTTCCTCATAAAGGAAATTTTGCCAGGACCAATCCTCCAAAGAAATTGTGACTGAAGCACTGCTCTGACCATGGATGTTCCTTTACAGCCTTTTAAAAATGTTAACCTTTCCAAGTGCCCTACCCAGGTACCAGAGCTGGTCACCACCCAGCTGGGAAAGCAATGGGAGTGAAAATGCTGCTGTAAGCCATGAGAAATGCAGGTTCCCAGCTTTTCCAGGGCTCCACAAATCACCCCCAGGTCACAAAGGTCAGCTCTGGCTTGGATCCTGATCCATCCCACTTGGTGCTGGCTGGAATGGGCCCTGTCTGTCACCCACAGACCTGGGGACAAGCAAAGAAATGGCTCCAAAAAACAGCCCAAATCCCTCTGTTCTGGAACACAGGAAAGTCAGCAGTGAGGAGCTTGTCTGCCATACTAAAAGATCCATAATGACCACATAATCCCCCAAAAAAGGCTTCTTTTACCTGCCCACTCTTTCAAAAGTTGTTAAAATCAGTGAAGTTGTGTTCTGTTAATCAGTACACAATATATGGCAAAACCACAGCGTGCAATGTCATTTTTCAAAAGGAGAGAAGGGATTTGGAGCAAGCACAGGAATGTTGTTTGAGATCAGTGTGCCCTGTCTCCATCAGGAAGCTCACACATTCCAGGGTATACATTAATCCTGAGGAAGAACTGGACTGGCAGGGTTTTTTTCTGGTTCTGCAGAAGGTCAAGACCTTTTAAAATTATTTTATGGGGACAGAAGAACAACACTTGCCGTGCACACAGGAGAGGTGCAGGCAGCAGGTCCAAGCTCTGGAGTGACTCCAGGCTTGTGCTGAGGCACACAGGGATCAGCTCTCTCCACGAGGGAGTTGGGAATGATGAAGGATAAATTCATTCCTGTTTAGCAGCTTTTGAACAATCCCTTGCATGGCCTAATTTCTGTACAGTCCTGTGATACAAAACACATCTTTCTAGAATGAGGAACATTTTCTTTTCCATACAAGCCTTCATTCCCTGCCTGTTTTGGTTGGATTTCTCACCCCTCACTTGTTGCAAATGCCTGCAGCAATTTTCATCACGTCACCTCCAGTGCTCGCTGCAAAACATTTCTTTATCAATGCACAGCACTGAGGCAGCAGAGATCCACTCCACGACTCCTTATCAACAAGAATAACCAATTCTGGAATACAAATTATTACATCTGCACCAAGAGCACACAGCACTCAACTCCAGGAATCTGCTTTCAGTTACTAAATGTGGGAAAAACCATCAATCATGCCCGTTCTAATGGGAAATTACTAACAAATAATTAATGGGGAGTGTTACACTTAAAACAACAACAGAAAGACCCAGCAAACAACACCCCAAGTGCTGCCTGTTTAGCCACCTGACACACTAAGCTCTATTTGCTTTTCCACTGAATTTACTTGGGGAATTATGGATGCTGCTAACTTGCTCGGATCTCCTTGCCTTTAGCCATCATTATCAGTTATCTTTAGGGGTAATCATTTTTCTTAAAATCATGACCCATTTGATATCTCAAAAACAGCAACATTAATTCTCATTTGTCACGGAGCAGGGTATAAATTGGCTAAATGATAATAGCATTCTTCTCGAGCAATCAGTTCTACATGATTAACCTAAATATTGCCAAAATATTGTTTACCATTCATTTGTATCCGAGGCAAAGGAGAGCCACGATCCATGAGTTAGAGCAGGAATTAATTTCGGTTTCTGATCTGTATTAAAACTTGCCACAATGATTCATAATCATCTGACTGGGTATTTATCCTGACAAAACCATTTCATTTGGGGAGCTCCCCATCACATGATGCCCAAAAGCATCACTGCTTTCTTCGTGCTTGCTCTCAGTTGCAATATGCACCACAGAAAGGAAAATATGGGTTTGGGGTTGGATTTGGGTTTTTTTTTTAATGTACTCCTAACTTTTTTCACTTCTTCATTTTCTTTTCTTGCTGAGGGAAGGTAAAGTCGGTGGTCTTTACCACCATCTAGTGGATTTCATGACTTACAACAAGCCACAATTAAAAATAAATAGGGATAAAAATATTCAATCTGTAATACACGTGGAATACACGTTATGGTGAATATGACATTATTTCTCACATTTTGTGTGTTCACGTGTGTTGTGGCTTCTTACACACTCTGTAAAAATGCAGTGTTTTTACAAGATTTTTACAAGAGGCAAAAATCCTGAATCAGTGAATCTGTCACTCATTGGTACAAGCAATAGAGCAGGGGAAAAAATGACCTCAATGGGAGATTTAAATGGAATATTAGAGGAAATTTCTTCATGGAAAGGGTTGTCCAGCCCTGGCACAGCTCCCAGGGCAGTGGTGGAGTCCCCATTCCTGGAGGGATTTCAAAGCCCTGTGGATGTGGCACTTGAGGACGTGAGACAGTGGTGGCCTTGGCAGTGCTGGGACTGGTTGGACTCGATGGTCTGAAAGGGTTTTTGCAACCCAAACCTTTCCCTGATTCCATATTCTCCTTTTTTAAAGACCTGGTCACTTTTTCCCTCAAGCAGCAAAACCATCTACACCTAAACCACACCTTTGAATGACAATTTTTTCCCCCTATCTTATCAAAATGGATTTCAACCCCCTCAAAAAAGACTTTTCAAGTGGACACTGCTGCCCGTTACCTGGAGGGGGGAAAGAGGAGGGAGTTTTCCATGCTGGATTTAGTGATAAAGGTCTGGGTGTTCTTTTTGCTATGATTTTTGAGACAGTATTTTTGGGTTATATTCCTTTATCTGCATGTTGAAGAAAACATCTCCATTCTATAAGGAGATTCCCCCCACCCCGGTGGAAAAAGTAGAAAAGGTTTGACTGTTTTAATTATATTTTTAAAATAAAGAATAATTGTTTGGCAGTTATATAAATGTGTTTTTCTTTCTCCACATGCAGCAGGATGGACCTAAATCGATTCCTGTGCTTTCCATGACACCACAAGATATGGACCAATATTTTATCCCTGAAGAACCAAGTGGCCCAGGGACTTTTCAGATTTCTTCCCTCAGGAAAGGGATGGGCAGCACCACCTGCACTTCCTCTCACAACACAGGCCTTTTGTGACACCCAACAGGTCAAAGATGCACCTCCAAAACCAAATTAACTCGAGATTTGCTTCCAGCCTCCTTCCAGCTTGCTCCAAGCCCCATCCAGCCTGGCCTTGGACACTTTCAGGGATGGGACATTCTCCACCTTTCTGGAAAGCTTTTGCCAGTGTTTCACAGTAAAAACTTTCTCATCTCTAACCTAAATCCTCTTTAAATTTAAAATGCTGAACTACCAGCAATCTCCTTCCCAGCTACCCAGGGTTTTATTTTAAACCCTGGCCTTTAAAAAAAATAAAAAAGAAGAGGAAAAAAGAATTAAAATGAAGCAAAAACCCCGAAGCAGCTTCTCTCATTGATACCCAGCAGAGGACTGTGTCCTTCCTGGAGGGACCTCCTCGGATTTTGCACCTGATTGAATCCTCACTCAGGGTTAGAGTCACGCTCTCGGTGACTCAGTGCTCTGGTTGACTGCCTGACAATCTCCACAGGGTAGAGTGCAATTTGCTTGTGTGCCCCAATTAGCACTGCTAATTGGGGCACAAAATCTGTGTAAATCTTTTTTTTTATTGGTTTTTTATTTTCCTCTCTTTTTATTTTTTTTTTTAACTCAGCCACCATTCTGGGAATGGCAAGTGGGCACTGAAAGAGGAGGGGGCTGATCTGCCCTGCCCTTCAAACATCTCACAGAGAGTGGGGGAAGTTAAAGGGTTTGGAGAGTCATGGGATTCCAGGATGGTTTGGGCTAGCAGGGACTCCAAAGTTCATCTTTCCACCACCTACCATGGGCAGAGACAACTTCCACTATCCCAGAGTGTTCCAAACCTGGCCTTGGGCACCGCCAGGGACCCAGGGGCAGCCACAGCTGCTCTGGGCACCCTGTGCCAGGGCCTCACCACCCTCCCAGCCAGGAATTCCTTCCTAAAATCCAATCTAAATCTACTTTTTTCCAGCTAAAATCCACAGCACATAGATAAAGGCAGAACTTTTCTGATAATATCAAGTTTCGTAACTTTTTCTTCAAACAATGCAGAAGTATTTTTGATGAAAAAGCACAGGGGATCGCAGAGGTTTATATACAATTATTTCAGCTGTGTGCCAGATTTCACAGGTACTGAGTGATCCAGGAACTATTTTAACACCAATATTCTGGTATTTTCCCAAGAAATGGCCGCTCAGATGCCATCAGCATGCATTAATATTTGGTTTTAACCCAGACTTATAAATCTGCTTGTGTACAATCAGGCAGAAAAACCTTTGCAGACACAAAAATCAGCTCAGCCAAGATCAAGTGATACTGGACCCTTGCTGTGGCTGGTGCTCCAAACAGAATCCCAGATCGGAATATAAACATTTATCAATTCAAAGAGGATGTGCAAAAGAAACAGCCTAGAAAATGAGCTGCTTTTTGCTTTTCTGTGATGCCATTTGATAACACTGGAAAAGAATTATTGCACACTCCCCCAGCTAGCACACCCCCCATTGCAGAAGTGCAAACTGAGCTTATTGTGATCTATTGTAATAATAAAAGAACAATTATCTCTTCCCCAGAAGCTTCAAGCCTAAATCACCTCATGTGCTTAATCCAGGATGCTGTGAAAAAAATCACAATATTTAGAAAGGACCCTGTCCCATTGCTCCAGTCAGGAGCTGAAGGGTACAAAACCAGGACAGTGGCAACTTGGACTTGTTGTTTGTGGGTGTTATTTCAGGGTGACTGAAACAGCACAAGAAAAAGCACTTTATCCATGGAAAATTTGTGAATATCCTGCTCCAAAGTCTCCATCCCAACCAAACAAGATGGGATGTGGAGAAAGGGTTGGTCCTGAGAGCTCAACTTTAAAAACCTCCTTTGTTGCACTTTCCGTGGGCTTTTTATTTTGAAATAAAAAATATAAAAGATATTTAAAAAATCTTTATATAAAAAGATACAAAATCAATTAAAAATCAAAATTAAACTGAAATTATCTGCTTTTATGGCTCTATCCTAAACTGCAAGAAGAAAAAAGAGTTTTCTCCTATTTTATTGGGACTTTAATTGTTCATACCATTAGGCTTAAAATAATTAAGCTCACACATATGCCAAGGTGCCAGGGGAACAAATGTTGAGCCAAAACACACAGCCAAATAATTTTTAAAATCCCACTTTCCAGGTGGCACCTCTGGAGCACCTCTCCATGGCACCAGGTCTTGCCTGCACCCAAGTGCATTTTCTCCCTTCTCTGAATTCTCACTTCTGGAAAAAGCCTCCAGGGTGGGTGTGCAGGCTCCTGGCCCTTCAGCTGAGCCAAAGTCTCTTTGCCATGGATTTGGAAATGAGAGACTCCACCTCCTCCCCTGAGCTGAAAGGTCCCTCTTTACCAGGAGCCCAGCAGGGTCTGGCCCATTTCAATCCCACACAGACACGGCCAAAAGCTCCTGGAGCTGCTCAGCATCAGGGGGAAAACAAACACAGCAAAATCACCAGCAAAGACAAACAGAAGCCATTGTAGGAGTGCCTTGCACCCAGTAAATATCTGTGTGGATCACACCTGGAGCTCCAGGTTTGTGACACTGATGTTGCCATCCTTTGTCACCCACCCCTTCAGCACCCAGAATTGCACAATGACGTTTTTGGGTGAATTATTCCCACATCTTTGCCTGTAAAATAATTCCCTTTCTCTTGCCAACATCCACGTTGCTGCTGCAAGCCTTGTGTCACTTATTCCAGAGGGATAAAAGGGACCCTCAGCTCCAATTCCTGAGTCAGGATTCACTTCCCAAATGTCCCAAGAAGTGCCCTGAGGTCAGTGTGGCCCAGAGACACAAGGAAGTCTCCAAGGAACCATCCAGCAGATGTTTCACTGCCAGGACACAAAAACCTATCTCATTTTATCTCCCAACCAAATAGCTCCAAGCCCCATCCAACTTGGCCTTGAACACTTCCAGGGATGGGGCAGCCAAAACTGAAATTCTGGACTGAACTTCAGAACTCAAATCCATATTCTGAAATAAATTTTTAAATTTACATTGAGAACAATTCTTTCAGTAAAACAAATTTTCAACCATTCTTTTTATCCCCCATGGGAAGATAAAAACTCAGAAATGGTTGGAGTGTGATACAAAGGAAAGCCCAAAGAGGAAGGAGCTGCAGGAACCAGGTGCAACTGAGAAGGAAAAACTTTTGAAACAGTAATTAGTATGGAAATAATCTTCACCCACCCTGAGGAAAGCCTGACATATGCTAAGGTCAGGCTGGTGCTAACTCAGAAAATCTTTTCTAAGCTGAATCCTTAAAGGAGGATGATTTAACTTAATAGGTACAAATACCCTCAGCTCCAGTGACTGCAATCAGAGGCAGAGGCCAGGGGAGAAGAAGGAAGATTGGACAAGGCACAGTTTGACCTGGCAGTGTCCTCTTGACGTGTGATTTTGGGGTTGTTCTGTGCAGGGCCAGGAGTTGGACCTGACGATCCTTGTGGGTCCCTTCCCACTCACAACATTCTATGAGAGGGACAAAGAAAAGATGTTCCTTGAAAATCCAATTTATGGACACAGAGGTGGAGGTGAGGAGCTGTAAAATCAGTGTTTCTACACCAGGTATTCCTGCTGCAGGATATTTGGGAAGAACACAGAGGAGTTTCAGGGAACACACCCTCACAGCAGGCTGGCATTGGCCCCTCTCCAAACTGACCTTCAGCCACCACCACTGAGGGCACAGACTGGACCTGCACAGGTCCGTCTGTCCCCTGATGACTCCAGCCCAACCCCTTGCTCTTCCTGGGAATGACAAACCCTCTCTGCCTTCAACACAAGCCAGGATTTCCTATGCAAATCACATGGGCAAAAATATATTCAACATGACAGAGCTAATCAATGACAACACTGCGGGGACAGCTGAGCGGCACTTCCGTGGAGCAGCCCTCGTTGGGGGGAACTCTGGGCCACAAATAATTCATCTCCCCTTTATTAAATAATTAGATATTAACAGAGAACCACTGATTAGGCTGCACTGCTATGATAGTGTGTATTTCCTCTCTTGACTTTTGTCACCGAGGTCACCAAACCACCCAAAGCCAAGGAGGAGAGAGGGAGACACGCATGGGCATGGCTGGAGAGAGAAGCCTTTCATTAACCTCCCTGATCCCCCATAATTTCATGTGTCAGCAGCTAATCAGCCACTCACTGACATCATCAAGGGACAGGGAGAGAAGACGTCCCGAGGGACCGATCACTTCTCACAGGAGAAAACCTGCACTTGCACCGGGAGCGTGAGCAGAGTTTGCAGATAAATAAAGTGGCCTTGCATGATAATCACTGCCTCAATTTATGTTTATGCTGTTGGCAGCAAAGATTTATATCCAGCATGATGGGGACCGTAGTTAAAGGAGACAGTCCTTGATAGTCCCACCCTTTCAGACTTTGTCTCAGACTTTGGCACTTAAAACACACAAGAAAATCATCTCCTTGCTGGTGCACGGCTCTGTTAATGCCACGGGTTTGCCAGACAGAAGAGGAAATACAAGGGATGCTGCATTTTAATCATTCTGCATTTCCTTAATACTTTTATCCTGAAAGATTTTGCAAATCTAATCAACACAGCACTTAATTCATCTACAGCCAACAGAAAGCCCCCTCTTAAGCAGGATAGAGATGTGTCTTTAGCAGTGCTACCAAAAGGGCAGGGACGTGGGGAGGGTTACCCCATCAGGGTCTCCAGGGCACAGCAAAGGATGCTGGCCAGGGGCTGTGGGGTTGTGCACCTGAGTCCCCAGGATTACCTGGGATCTACAGGGATAACAGATGGACAAACTGAGCCTGTGCCCTTCAAAAGGTTCCCCAAAGGGAAGCTGAGGGAGAAGGGAATGTCCTGCTGAGCATCCCTGGCTCTGCCCAGGAGCAGTGGCAGCTTGTCTGTCTGTCTGTCTGTCCAGCCTGGATGGTGTTTTCTGGGATCTGTCTTGGGTTATGGTGTCAGGTTGTATCTCTGACTCTGTCAGGGTTTCTAGGATTTTTGTTTGTTTGCTTGCTCATTTTTTTGTATTACTACATTTGTATATTTTTTAACATTCCTAGTAAAGGACTGTTATTCCTATTCCCATATCTTTGCCTGAAAGCCCCTAATTACAAAAGTCATAATAATTGGAGGGAGGAGGTTTACATTCCCCAGTCCAAGGGGAGCTTCAACTCTCCCTGACAGACACCTGTCTTTCCAAACCAAGACAGATCCCATGGAGCTGCAGGGGTGTTTCCAGCACAGGATGTGGGTGGGGAGTGTCACACAGCTTGGAAACATCAATACACTGGCCAACAAGGAAGAGGAATAAGAAGGGCCTGATGTGCCCCACACCCCAAAATCCAGCCTTGAAACCCTGCACCACTTTCCAAGGGGATATATTTTATATTTGGAAATTGGCATCCTGCCTGGACGGTCTTTCCACGCTCCAGGCATCAACTGAACAAAACCCACCCAACCAATTAAAGGTCTTTTCCATCCCAAATGATTCCATGATCATTTGGAAAGCCAGAGGACATTCTCTCACACACTTCTCATGGTCCCTTCTTACAGGACCCTCAAGTCCAGCTCAGCACCATGCTGCAAAAATACGAGGCAACAAACCAAAAATAATCTAAAATGTCTATTCCTTGGTCATCATTATCTCAATGGATTCATGGATTTGTGCAGCTGGACCTGATTTTGCAGGATGCTGGAGCTCCTAAATCCTTAAGGACTCCAAGTTAGCTGATGCCCAAGTTTCCTGTCTCTCATAGACCATGGAGAAGGAGAAATCCCATGTCCCCATAGGGAAAAATGTCCCCTACCCCAATTAGGCATTTATAAATTTATAATTCATACATCGCCATCAACAATCTCCATAAAGACTTCCCAAATAGCCAGGTTAGCTTGGATATAGGAGATTGACTTGTATCCAGAAGAGTATCCAAAATTTAATTAAAGTATTGCTTAATAATGGTTTAAGTGCAGAAGAACCTCAACCTGCAGTCCTTCAAAATGGAGAAATAGAGGTTCCTGCCCTGTACTGGCAAAGAACTTTGAAGAAATATAGAAAAGATATCATGGTGTGGGGAAAAAAATATGGAAAAAATTATGGAAAAAATCATTTTGGGATGTGGAGAATACTACTGTTGAATTCTACTTGGAACTGGCCATTTTTTTTGCTGCTGGAATGGATGCCGCTCTTCTAGCAAGCAGACCTTACAGAGCAGATTTCTATTGTTTTTTCTGAATTTTGGAGAGTTATGAGCTAAAAAATAGCTCACAGAGAGACAGTGACTTAATTGTACCCAATTGCTTAACAGTAATAAATCAATCCCTGAATTAAGTAACTTTACAAACACATTCAGGTGATAACATGAAACATATGCAAAACAGTAGTGGAAAATGTTATTTTTGCAAAGAGTTGCACCTCTTGTTTTTGGACTGTAATTATGTATTTCCAAATATATAGGTATGTAAATATATCTATTCAAAACTCCAGTTTTATTAGCACCTCTTCTCTCAGCACTAACAGATTCTGCACCTACTCATGTTTCTCACCAAACAGCCCCAACCTTGAATTGAAAATGTTGGGGATCCAGAATTTCTCCTTGGAATCTTCATTCCAGTTGCTTTGTTGGACACAAATATTGGAATTGCTGGGTATCTGTGCCTAAATCTTTCTGTTCTTGATCAAATCATGAGCATATTTATTGAAACAGAGCCAGGAAATTGCCACTAAGGATCAGCTGCCACCAACACATTCAAACCACACCAAAATCAAAGGTGAAATAGATTTTATATTGAGGATGTTTCCTCTTTAATTTTGAATGGGTTTTGTGAAGCAAAACATCACTAAGAGAGAAAGTTTTGCCTCTCTCCCATGATTTTCATTTTCTAATGTGTCCATTTCTTCATTTTTAAATCCAACTATGTTACAAAATTCAAATTTGGAATAAAACAAATTAACAAAAAGTTGTATTGCTTTAAAATGGAATTTTTTTTCAGCATGATATTGATTTATCCTATCCTAGACCTAATCTCTACTTATTAGGGTTTTCTTTCCTCATATCTAGTTTTCATACAAAGTTTGTTTATAAATAAAAAGCTGAATTTAGCCCCATTTTACTTTAATTAAACAGGTTAATCATTGAGAATATGGATTTTTGAACTCAGGACCAAATAACCCCATTTTTTCTGTGTGATCTAGGTATCATCTTTAGGCATAAGAATAACCTTAAATGATCACATCCTTGAACAAAACCGACACAAAAAGAGAAATGAGCAATAAACAGAGCAAAGTCTAAATCCAAGGTGAAAATAGGATTTTCCAAGGGTCATCTTTGCCATGGGTCCATGAAAATGGATTTGCCAAATGCAGCCCAAGGTTCCCCAGAGTTCTGGGGTTGCCATGGGATAGGAAATTCAGTAAGTTTATATATAAACAACATCAAAATTCTCAGCATATGCAGAAGCTGCATCTGACACAGCCTCATTATACAGTTTGTTCTTCTGGGGAGAGAATAAGTTTCACACCTAAAAATATGCACTTTCAGGTACTAAATGTTAAATATCTCCATTCCCACCTACCCCAGCGTTACCAAAATCTATTTTTTTTTTTTTTTGCTGTTATCCACCTACCCTGAAGTTACCAAAAAGCTCTCTTTTTTTTTGGTGTTAGCGCTGTGAAGAGGATACAGCCAACCTTCTAAATTTAATTTTCTGGAAGAATCCCTGGGAAGACGTGGAAATTATTTCTTTCAAGACACTGAGCACTTTGTTTGGCTTTCAAACCAAAGCCTGGGCTTCAATAACCCCTGAATGTCAGCACATCTCTGATTCCCAAAATACGTGGTTTAGGGAGGGATATACGGAGCCTGTTACCCACTCCAGGATAATTCCAGCATTAATTTTCACCTCTAATTGTTTCCTCCTCAAACAGCCCCACAGAGAGGGACTCCCAGCCCTGCATTGCACATAACTTATCACAGCATTAAATTTGCCTAAATTGTGCTCCAGCGCTGCCAGGCTGCTGACCCCTCAGTCTGTAAACAAATACATTTGTTCTCCACATATTTATGTTTTGTCTCCTAAATGGTGAGAAAATGAGCCTGGAATCTTCATATTGTAATTGTATCATCAAAGCCTGTTGAGAATACGATAAAGTAACCAGAAGTTAAATTATCAATAAGAGTCATTTATTTTGCATTTTTATTTTAAAGAATACTTATGAGAATTGTGATAAATTAGCAGTGACAAACTACTTCTTGCAGGCTGATTTTGTGTGGAGAGTTTAATTAAACATTGCAGCTGTTTATCTCTATGGTGATTAAATTTTCATATGTAAATTACATGTATTAAGATCAAGATACTTATGTAAATGTCACTTGCCTTAATGTTTTGTGTTACTGTTATTAACATCTCACCATCAGCTTGTAATCTTCTTGTATTGCATTACGCCGCCGTGCACTACATGACTAAAATAAGTAGATTTATATCTTAATAACAAACAAGTTTTTAAAAAGAACATCTCGCTATGTAATTGAGATGGAGATAAAAAAAAAAGGCATTAAAAAAAATAAACTGTCGAGGGCGAACTGCTGGAAATTTGAGAACTTCGTTGGCTCGAGTTGTGTTTGTTTGTGGATGTGGCACTTGGGGACATTGGTTTAGGGGTGGGCTCGGTGGCCTTGGAGGGGTTCTCCAAGCTGAACAATTCCATGGGTGCCTCCCAGCTGTCTGCAAACAATATTTGAACTTGGAAGCAGCATTTTTACACACAGGGGCCAGGAACAGCCCCCTGGGGCAATTTTGCTACTTCTGCTGTGGGGGTGAGCAGGACAACTTCACTGCACCTGCCTGAGAACAAAAACCTCAGCTGGACATCTAAAAATCCACTCAGAGTAACTCTCCCAGCTGCTTAGGGCAGCTGAGGGCATCGTGTTTTATCCTGTGTTGTCCCCACCAACTAAAAAGCAGAATTGTATTGTGGATCTGAAATGAACACTTTCTAAACAACAACAAACCAGATTTATATTTCAAGCAGAGAAGAAAGCTCAAGATCCACCCACCTGTTTCCAACAACCAAAAGAAACCCCTGAGAGGTCGCAAATATTTCTTTAGCAAAAGAACTTTAAACTCCAGGATCTTACAGTGAGTCGAAAGAAGAAAATTGCTGAGATTTGCCATTTACTACATTTTCTACCTATTTTTTTCTACTCTTGCTGTACCCCAATGAGTATCACTCCCATTCCCTTTGATGATAAAGATTAACTACAACTTGGAGTGCAGATACAGGAAGATCTGCCATCTGATCTTAGTTATCAAGACAGAGGGAAGTTCTTAATACACAAAGTTCCAACTCTAACGCAAGGAAGACTTTTCATTATGCCAGTCATGCTCGGAGCCTTCCGACAGGCAGACACTCATTGACAGCAGGAAATCAAATTCATCGCTTGCAAAAACAAATTAAGAGCCCAAATTGCAGTAGGCAATACACAGAAAATGAGATAAAACCACTGGGGATTAATTTCTTTTGAGGAATCCATAGGTTCTGTGGGATCTCCGAGTTTGCCCTGGCTGCTGTGATGGGCAGGAAGAAAGGGAAAGATCCCTGGGTCAAGGGGGCTTCATTTTCCCCCAGTGCCACCCAGAGGCACCCAGCACTGTCAAAGGAGGGCACATCATCCCCAGGATCTACTCCAAAGCACAGAAAAGCTTTGAAGATGCCCCAAATTTAGGCTGGATTTTAGGAAAAAGTGTTTTACTGAAAGAGTGATAAAATACTGGAATGATCTGCTGGGGGAGGTGGTGGAGTCACCATCCCTGGATGTGTTTAAAAAAAGCCTGGATGTGGCACTGGGTGCCATGGTTTAGTTGAGGTGTTGGGACATGGGTTGGACTTGATGATCCTGGAGGTCTCTTCCAACCTTGTGATTCTGTGAAATAACTGTGTGGATGTTCTGATGGGTAAATCCAAGCATGGGGTTCAGGAGGAGCTCAGTAACTCTCTCTCAGTGCAATGTGCTTTGAAGGCACAAGGAATTATCGGTTATTTTAATGGGCACTGTCCCTCAGTGCCAAAAATCCCATCTGATAAGAGCCTGACTGTACTCTCAGAGTGTCACAAACACATCTCTCCCAACAGCTGCAATCCCTAAATCCACTCTGAGTTGCCTTTTTATTTTAGATTCTTCAATTACACCCCAAACACACTTTGGGGATTATATCCGTTTCCTTACGGAATTTTCTATTTCCAAATTTAAAATAAACAATATCTGTCCTTTAAATCCACTCACACATTAAACTGCCAGAAAAGTGGTTTTTTGTTTTGTTTTGTTTTTTTTTTTCCTTTTCCCAGCACCAGATTTCAGGTCTTGCCAGAGGATATTTGCAATGTTTTGACTGTCCTAAAGTCCTTATCCATGGCTTGATGCTGCCACACACCCCAGCTCTGCTCTGCTTCTAGCAAATTATTCCACATTTTTCCTGCCTTCATCTGCTCAGCTAAAAAGATGAGGGCAACATTTTGGAGATCACCAACCTTCCACTAAGGAATGTGATGGGTTCTTGAAAGGCAATTGTTCTAGAAGGAATTGGTGCTGAGTTCCACTCACTCTACTCTGAGGAGGCACAAGAACAATCAACCCTGAAGACCACTGAAATTTTACCTTCGAAATTTCTTTTTCAAGTTAAAAGTTTTTGTGGGGTTTTGGTTCCATGAAATAAAGTCTGTGTTTGCAACTGTTCCTTCCCATGGAAAAGCTGCTGAGGCAGAAGAATAAATCTTTCCAATTTTCATAGACACCAACAACCTCAATTAATTGGAAATTGGATATCACAACGTTTTGGGGTTTTCCCTCCTGCACAGATCACATATTTGATAGGAAACTCCAACCTGCAACACTTCCCCAGCTGAAATGAAGCAGAATTAGCAGAAAGACCTAATCCAGACATGGAAAACTGGTTCCAAGTGCCATCTCCAGTGTGGGAGAAGCCTCCCAGGCTACCAAGGGGAAAGACAAAAATCACAAGGTCATTTCACAGATCCTCCTTCACCGGCAGCTCCATACTCCAATGGATTTCTTGGACACTGAAGTGTCTTTCAGATAAGTGAAGGATTTGTCCCTGCATCCAGCCATGGATTCATTTTCTGTCTCTGTGTTTGCAGCAGCACAGGCTGGAGAGTCCTGGTTTATCACCATTACAACCACAGCCTGAAAAACTGAGTGTGGGACCATAAAGAGACAGAGACAAGAGGAGCAGGCTAATTGTGAGGGAGAAAGCTCCTGCTTCTCCACACAAATCTCACTCATCATCCCCAGTCGAGGAGAAAGGGTGAAATATTGTTTATGGGGGATCTGGAAATGACTGCATTATCCTAAAGATTGCCTGGGTCCCTCCACAGCTCTTAAACTCGGACAGTTCGTGATGAAGTTCACCAGGAGGCATTTTTCTGCAACAAGGAAACCTACCCGTGCTATTTGAGTTCAGTTTGCCATAAAACTTCCCCTATTCACTGGCTGACTGTCTACAGCAAATAATAACCCTGAGTAATGATCATAGCCGGGATAGTTGGCAGCAGGTCCACCACAATTACCAGAAGTTAATTAGAATTATTAAAATAACAAACACGAGGCCGCCGATGTTATACGTCTACATTTAATAATGGAACTCAACGGTGCATCCGACTCATGAACTACATTTATTATTTTAGAGCCTTTTCTTTCTTACCAAATTAAATATTGATGGATTGTCCTCTCCAAATCAGTCGGTGGATTGGATTCTATTTATACAGGTCCTAAAAATTAAGCTTTAGAGCAGAACTATAAAGAGTCTCTTGTCTCCCCGAACAGTAAAATAACTTGCAGTTCATTTTTGCTTGTTGCTGCCCTCTCCACAGTGTTCTGTTTGGAAAATGAAATTCCAGACTTAAAACCAATTTGCCAGACAATTTCATCAAACACGGTTTCACCTCCTGTTGCTGATTTAATCCAAATTTATTTAAGGCCACGCTTGTAAGAAATTTCAAGTTCAAGTTGTCAACATCTTTGCACCCACGTGAACCCTAATAATTTTAACATGCACAGCCTCCACAGTTTTAATTTTCAAGGGCATTTCAACACCTCTCTGCTCTCTGACATGCTCGGCTGTGCCCCTCCTGCCTCCTTCCTTCACACCATGATTATTTTAATCAGACAACTCGGAACAGATTGAACACGTGTTTACTCCACTCCAGCATGTGCACAGTGTTGTAAAG
Source organism: Phylloscopus whistleri (assembly GCA_017589585.1). NCBI lineage: Eukaryota > Metazoa > Chordata > Aves > Passeriformes > Phylloscopidae > Phylloscopus > Phylloscopus whistleri. The sequence goes on from JADMLD010000546.1 coordinate 173,386, forward strand.
AGCCTGGCTTTATTTTTAGACCCTAAAAGTGAATTATGCAGCACATGGGATCAGGAGAGAATTTTTAAGCTTCTGCATTGGCGGGTTTGAGGAGGAATTGCTGACACACATCACGCTTCCTTACACAGGCAAGCATTGTCAGTGCATCATCATATTTTCTGTTCATTTTTTTAACCAAATCAACCTCTTTTCAGACCACTGCTCTCCTCAGTCATTCAGCAAAAGGCAAACATTATTTTAATTGCAATAATTGAAAATATACGGAGCTCCCTGACCTGCCCAGAAGGTTTTCTTTTAGGGTACAAGAAAAAGCTTAATTCTTCTTTCCATAACCAGCTACCTTGGTCATCAGCCTTCCTCTATCCTTCATGTAAGAAAGAAAAATATATAAGTAGTTTAAACTTTATATAATTATAGTTTCTCAATATTTAAAAGAAAACTATTCCTAAATTAGATTAGTAACAAAAGCAAAAATACAAATGTTATCTATTCAAACATAAAAAATCACAAGCCAGGTACTGGATTTGCATCCACTCTCCCTTCAATTTCTTATTGTGGGTCCAAATGACCCCAAGTAATTAAGGAAGAATGAATATAAGACTCAAGAGAACCCTTAAAAATGCTGAGAGATCTTAAGGCTCTAAACTGCTTTTCCAAACTTCACAGGAACAAAAGGGATGAAGAGGTAGGAAATGCAGCTCCACTGAAGTGACTTTAAAATAAAGATTTACACTTCCTATAAAAGAAACTGCCACCAGATAATTTTCATTGTGAGTAAAACCCTTCCAACCCAAACTATCCCAGGATTCCACAAAAGTTTAAAATTAATAGAGAAAGAGGGTGAGAGGGAAAATTAATAGAACAAGAGGGAAGAGCTTTCCCTGCAGCAGGAACCTGAACCAGATTTTGGTGTCAAATATTGTGGGACCAACCCATCCAAGGAGCTGGTAGGGCAAAACACACCAAAGAGCTGAGCTTCCAGAAAAAGGTTCTGCACAAATTCTGGGGGAAAACACATGGGAGTCTGGGAAACAGCTTGCTGTGAGAACAAGTTAGAGATTCTCAGTCTTAAAATAAAAGTTCAACAACAACTTGCCACGGTGTAAAAGCCCTAATAAGGATCAGCCTTTAAACAGCAGCTCTCCAAAACGAGCCCCACACAGCAGATCCGACAGGACTCCAGCCCACCAGGGAACAAAACTTGGCTTTTTCCTCACTCCTCCAGCAGCAACACGAGGCCGTGGAGACTCCCACACTCACTCCCTGACCACCTCAACACTGCCTCCCTTCCAGTCTGCTCCTCGGTGTTTCCCAGAATATCTGGGGATTTTCCTTAATTAAACTATTTCACACCATATTATCTCTGGTTAACACGAAACCAAGCTTTACTAATTTGATCTCCCCACGTCTGGCACCATTTTTTCAGGCTCTGTCACCACCTCTGAATGTAGCCTGAGCTTGACCTCTTGGGCTCAGTCCTAAGCCTTTCACAGGATCCTCGACTGGCCCAAACCAAGGGTTGAACAAAACTCAGCACTGGGACTTCAAAAGCATCCAGCTGAATTGTAGATTGATTAGATAATTATTATTTTTTCATAAATCGGCATCATTTCTCAAGAAAGTTTGTCCTTCAAGGGAGGCACTGGAAAAGAAGAAAATTTGGGACTTCATTATCCTCTTTTTCCCCTCTTTCACGCTCACCATTCCTCTTCTTTGCTTCAAAACTCGGCCATTGTAGGTGAGCAGTTCTTCTGGTTTTCATTTTTGCGAACACACCTTTTTATTTTGCCATTCCACCATGAATTTTTCCCATTTTCCTGCTGTCTGTGGTGAGCCCCATGGCCCGAACTGAATGAGGCTGTGCACATCCAACATGGGCTCCCCTGAACACGGGGAACAATCCAATTTGTTGAACTTTTACCCAGAGCAGACACCTGGATTCCCCCTCTCTGACTTTTAAAATCTCCCTTTTGTAAATTTTCAAGCGTTGATGTCAGGTTTGCTGATTAGGGCGAGAGGAAACAGCCTCAAGTTTTGCCAGGGGAGGTTAAGTTGGATATGAGGAAAATTTCTTCCCTCAAAGGGTTGTCCAGCCCTGGCACAGCTGCCCAGGGCAGTGGTGGAGTCCTCATCCCTGGAGGGATTCCAAAGCCATGTGGATGTGGCACTTGGGGACATGGGTGGCCTTGGCAGTGCTGGGCAATGTTTGGACTCAATGGTCTGAGAGGGCTTTTCCAACATGAACTGGAAAACTGAGAGTCTGTGATCATCACTCCCTGAGGATGCTAAACCCAATTTTATTGTTTTTGCTTTTCTGCAGTCCAAATACCCACTCTGCACTTCCATGAGAGCCATTCCCTGTCGTAAAACAATTAAATGATACTGAAAACTTGTCCAGACTCTGAGACATCGCAGTTTGAACAGCTGAGAAGTTTAAGAAGTTGGATCCCGCACTAAAACCTACACAGCGAGTTCTGTGAGGACCCAAAATAACAAACCACTGAAACTTTGAGGTGGGGGTGTCACTTCTAACGTTGATTTCCCCTGCTGGGGCTGAGTCAAAGGGAGCCTTGTCACCGACTCCCAAGTTTCCAGGAAGCCAGGCCTTTGTGCCCCAGCTCCCGAATCAAAATTCCACCCAGCAGAAGTGTGAAAATATTTTCAGCGTATTTATTAGCACCTCCTCTCGCTCAGAAGGCAAACAGAACGACGAGACTTCAGGGGAGTGAAAGACAGAATATTAGCCCCCTGTGCTGCCAGTGCTCCCAAATTTCTGCCAATTCTTGTCACTCCCGACCCCCGGGCGGCCTCACGTGATTTTATTTAATCAGCCCATTTCCAAATTCTTCGGGAAAAAAAAACAACAAATGAAGTTAAATAACAAATAGCATAAATATTTTAATAGGCCTTCACATTACCAACTGCCAGACCAGCTGTCTAAACCACAAGAGTTTCGGTGGCTTTTTTTTTTTTGTGCAATATATTTTAATTTTTTTTTAATTTTAATTTTTTTTTTTTTTACAAAGCAGAAACACATACGTCTGCGCCTCCAAAGGCATCTGTCCCAGGAGTGATCCCTGGCCTCGGGCACCACTGCACAGACACTGCCCATGGACACTTGGAGGGTGCTGGTTCCCATCTCTGCAGCCTCTCCACGATCCCATGGCAAGTAGAAAGAGGACAAAACCAGTCCTGAGCTCAGCGTTAAAAGCTCAGGTCCCTCCCTGAATAATTTTCGGCAGAAAAGGAGATGGAAAATAATTCCAGTATTGTGTATTTACCATCAGGCAAGAAAAACCAGGTTTGCTTATGGTTCCCTACTTGTGGAAAGTCTGGTTTTCCACAGCCATGACCCCAAAGAGCAGATCTGACTTCATCCAGACAATAATTTGGGAATTTGGCTTTTGTGGCAACGTGGTCCAGTGAGAAGTGTTCCTGCCCATGGCAGGGGTTGGAGCGAGATGAGCTTTAAGGTCCCTCCCAACCCAAACCATTCTAGAATTCTAAACATGAGGAAGAGGATGCTTTGGAACCCCACACCCCAAAGGGACCAGCTCAGGAAGAAGGGGGTTGAATATCTACAGCTGAGTGTTTAATAATATGTTCATAGAGGGAAAGAGGCTTTGAACCTGTCAGTGAAGTACCTGTTATTGAATTGAAAATAAAAATGGAAAATCTTAATGAAATACTCCCAAGCCCAATGCCTTTTTAGGCAAATCTAGTTTTAAATATTGTGAAATTAGGAGAACGGAAACAGTAATTTCCGAAAAGAAGAAAATAACTACAACTTTTTAAAAAAATTGATGATACAAATTTTGGCTATGAAATCCAAAAAGAAACAGTCTCACATCCCTATGATACTGAAACAGTGAGAGGAGGAGGAAAATTCCTTCTTCCTTCAGTGTCTCATCTAGGCTAAACCCCATGAAAATTCAGTTTTTAAAGACAGGACTAATTCCCACTGACTGCAGAAGAAAGATGAGCTCACCAGCTGAATTCTAAGGGAAAAAAAAGTTCCACTACAGAAACTGGAAGAGTCCAGCATGGACACTGAGTAGACCCAGGTCCCACATCATGAGGGTGCACATGATAACCACAGCCAAATTTTCAACCTGAGCTGACAATACTGAAAATACATTTTACATATACATATTTATTTAGACAGCTTTAATGATTACAAATACATAAAAAATATATTTTACTTTTACGTATTTAACATATTATCAGTTCATATATAGAGTGTCTATATACGCTGTATAGACACACTATATATACACTTATGTAATTTAATCAATATTCACAAAGCAGCAGTAGTTGATTGCCAAATTTTGTCCTATTCTGAGCACACTGATTTTCCTACAACACCATATTAATAACCTGCTGTCTGTTTCCTACAAGTTTAAGCCAAAAATTTATTTGGAGCCTCAGGACTAGTGAACATTCAGAAAAAAAAATAGTTCTTTCAACACTTACTATTGCTTAGCTTGAAGTTCTCTAGAATTCTGCATAATATAAATCCCGTGAATTTTTGGGATTAGATTCCCAGATTGGTTTGGGTTGGAGGGAATAGAAGAGCTCAGTGATATTTTCTTTTCTCAGCCTCTCCAGCAGTGGAAAAGCCCCTACACAACTGTGTGAACGCTACAGATTTGGGGAGAAAAAAAAATGGGAATTTTGGATTTTCCTTGCAGGGGAAGCAGCTGAAGTTTGTGTGGTGCCACCACGTGAGGGAGCCCTGCCCTCAAAAATTCACGCTCTTAGGGGAGACAAAACAGAGCAGGAATGAGTCTGCAGCTCCAGGGGGATGCCAAAAACCAGAGCCCTGGCCCATCACAAACCCCAAATCACCCCAGCCAAGCCGTGGGAGAGCTGGGGAGAGAAGAGATCCTCAACAGGGGAGAATAAAAGGACATTTTTAATCTATTCTCATTTATATTTGAACACAGAAAAAAGTTTATACTTGAAACAGTGAAGTGCATTATTTATGACTGAAAACCAAGACAAGCTCATGTTAATAGCGACCAAATTCACAGGCAAAGAGTAAAACAAAACTGAGCCTGGAAATACAAGAAATATAAAACTTTCATATTTTGCCCCATAAACTATGTTGCTGTCCCCCAGTGAGTATTTTGAATGTCCACACAAAAGGGTTTAACCACACAGCCCAAATGTCTCCCACCAACTCATTCTGACAAAATTCATTACCAAGTAGGGGCTAAAGCAGCCAAGGTGGTTTTTCACCCCACAGAAACGTCTACAATATTTAAATCACAACTTAAATGACTCAAATTGAGCTTGCTCTGGCATCGTGATCCTCCCCTCCCTGCTGCTGTCATGTGCACTGAACATGACCTGGGGTTCCCATGGAAAAGGGAATTGCAATGACAGCCCAAAACACCATCAGCAGTGAAGGGAGCTGGGTGGGCTTCCAGACTGAAATCCACTCCTTCCTAATGCCAAACTTTCAATTCAAAACCTAAACAACAACTTCCTGCAATCCTGTGCCATTTGTGCTGCAGAAAACCCCACAATCGACTTCTGAACCTTCATCCACCACCACAGATGGTTTAAGGATTGGCAGAAAGTCATGGAAACCAAGTGTTGTCAGCAGCACTCAGCCCTCACAATCCTGCTGGACACAATGGGGTGCAGAGACAGCACCTCCCAGGGTGAGGGATTCCCCTCCCCAAACACCAGAGCCCCAAGGGTGGGAAAGGCCAGACCCAGGAACCAGAGGAATTCCTGTGTTGGAAGGTGCCACAGAATCATGGAATGGTTTGGGTTGGAAGGGACCTTAGGGATCATCCAGTTCTTTTGGAACCCTGGGTGCTGAGAATTCCAGGCTTTCTGTGCTGCCAGGCACTGACCCCCCAGCAAACCCTGCATCCCACCTGAGGCTGGGGAAAAGGCTCCCAAAATTGAGTGACAGTGCTGGGATTGTGGGGCTGTGGTTGGGATGGAAGTGTGTGACAGCACAGGGGGCAAAACTCAGAGTTTCAGGGTTTAGAATGCAGGGATGGATATAAAGCAGGGTGGGGGGTTTAGGGCAGAGGCTGAGTCCTTCTTTTTCACCTTCTCCATGGGCTGGGTGGTGTTTTGTGATTGGGGAGAAAAATCCTCATTGTGGGCCAGGGGTGGTTGGGTATTGGGTTAAAAGTAAAAGTAACTCAGGTGTCATTTCTTAATTGGACAGTGTGTGCTTAAAAGGCCTTGTAGAGAGATAGAGACAGAGCCATTTTTTCACTTTGTTAGCTAGAACTCACAGCTTGTGAGATTGTAACATAGATAAGAATTAATAAATATCTGAGTCCCAACACAAAGTGCATCTATTGAGCATTTAATCCTGGCTCTAACAGAAAAGAAGATAAGAAAACCCACACAGTTCTGCCCCAACACTTTCCACTGTCCCAGGCTGCTCCAAGCCCCATCCAACTTACTGAGCAAGGTAGTGTCTCGAAGGGTCCAGGGACAAGAACAGGATTGGGCTGAGGGGCAAAAGGGGCAGATCTGAGGATCAAGGTCCAATAGGGGTAAGGGAGAGTGGTGCAGAGCAGTGGTGAAGGACCAGGAGAACCAACAGGATGTCAGGGGTGGAGTAATGCTGCAAAACCAGGCCAGTGGGGATCAAGGGAAAGAGGAACGTTCTAGGGAGAATAAATAAAAGGTAAATAGGGGCTGAACAGGGGGGACATCAACTTGACAAACCAATAGAATAACAGAACCTAAAAGATATTAGCATGTGCCTGCAAAGGCCCATGGCAGAAAGGTCTTCTCTCACCCTGATCTAGAGGGGCATTTCTACTTGCCTACATCAGCCCCTCCGAGGTTGGGGTATTTTTGCAGCAGGCCTCTGGGCCTCCACACACTTCCTTCCCAACATCCCATTTAACCTGCTCTGTGTCATTTTGAATTCATTTCCCCTTGTCGTGCCACTCCATCCCTTGTCCAAAGTCCCTCTGCAGTCTCATGAAGCCCCTTCAGGCACTGAACCCTGCTCCACCCCGGTTCCCCTCAGAGACATTAGAACAGGTTATACTGAGCAAATTTGAAAAAGAAAATTATCGATAGCTAAATTAAATTTATCAAGAGTCCAACTGAAATACTAAAATACAAGAATTCTTCTCCTGTCTCACATTCCTTCAGGGCACCTTTGTATCACTTCAAACGTTTTGCACACTCTAATTATAACAAGTACTTTTAAAAGGTGCCTTCACACCGCAAGCCACAATATTTGGGAACATTATTACACAGCTGTCTTCAGTCTCTCACTTCTTTTAAGAGGCCACATGATCCAAAAGCTCCGAGACAAAACTTCTGAGACACAACCTCCACCCGGTTCCTGTGCTCCCTGATTTAAACCCGCGTGCACCGAGGCGGACGGCGGAACAGGAGGCGAACAGCACGGGAAGCACCACGGTCCCCTACCCACTAATTACCAGGAAATGGGAGAGGCCTTGACAGGGCACTGCACCCTCCTGACAAGGGGTCTCATCTTCTCTCTTCACTTGCATTAACTAACTCAGCCTGTAATTAAAAGAGTTGCAATCCCTCCGATAAAGTGACACAACCGCTTCGCTCTTCACTTCTTCGCTCCCTGCGTTATGCCACCCGTGTCACACCATTAATTTTTCTAATTAATAAACAATATTTCATTTGTTTAACACATTTATTGATGTATAATAAGCACAGAATCCTAGACTGGTTTGGGTTGGAAGGGACCTTAAAGCCCATCTTGATCCCTTCCCCACGGCAGGGACACCTTCCACTATCCCAGGTTGCTCCAGGCTCTGTCCAGCTCAGCCTTGGACACTTCCAGGGATCCAGGGGCATCTCCAGCTTCTGGGTTCCCCCACCCTGCCCACAGGGAGCAGATTTGGTAATGGGAGCTCCATACCTGTGCCAGAGCCCAAGGAAGCCAAGGATGCCTTCAGAGCAGCGTGCTGCACGGTCTACAGACATTCAAGTGTTAATATGAGTTTAACATCTTGTGAAGGCAGCACCTGCATGCCCAGGAGAGAGTGGAAGGTAAAATTTTCCTTGGATCAGCCATGCACATTTCCTCCTCACACACACGTTGGATTACATTGGTTGGATCAAGCTCTCAGTGCCTTTGTGCTCCTTTTCTCCCCAAATATGATTTGGAAAAACAAACAACTTGACAAAGAAACATCCTCATTGTTTCCTAAAAATTCTGGTTTCCATTTTTCTAAATTAACCATTAAATACATCAGCATCACATCAAGCTCTACATCCCTTGCTCAACTCTCAGTCCCAACAGGAGCTCTGCAGGAAGCTGTCACCACACTGCCCATCCCTGACCACACAGATTAGGAAGGGATGCTGCTCACACTATCCCACTGAATTCCCGTGGTTTCACCCTGGGTAAGAGTTATTTCCTTGGATGCAAACAGGGGACTGAGCAGATTTATACAGGCCAGTGTGGTCTGCACACAAATCACAGGCTGTGCTTTCCCTCCCTTTGATCATCCCACTCCCTCAATTCAGGACATGTTCCCAGGATGGCCCTACCAGAGGGAGGATGGGCAGCAGGACTGGCAACACCTCACAAATCCAAATTCCATGAGCTGAGATCAAACTGCCATCAGCACCTGGAGCTCCTTCCCAGAGCAGGAGTGGGATGAATGAGCAGAGACTTCCCTAATTCATGCACTCCCATCCTGTCAGGAGCGAAGCAGTTGATGCTTCCATTCATCCCACTTTGCCTGGCAGTGTCAGGCTGCCCACAGAATGTTCTGTTCACAATTCCACGTGCACAGCTGCAATTGCTGCTCTGCCCACGCTGCTCACCTGGGACTGGAGAGTGCCAAAAACCTCTGGGCATGCACATAAACACCCAGATTCAAGGACAGCTCAAACTTCACCATTTTGTCCTGAAATCAGTATTAACCCCAAAAATGTTTAGGGTTATCTAATCTCTCATGCATTTTGGTAACTCTTTCTGCTTGAGAAGCACTAAAAGTAGGACTAACAGACCTCATGGACAGGGATCTTGTCTGAATTTCATCCTTTCTTAATTTCACCACATCTTTGGAACTGTCCCAGGCCAGGCTGGATGGGGCTTGGAGCAGCCTGGGATAGTGGGAAGTGTCCCTGCCCATGGCAGGGCTGGAACTGGGGATGAGCTTTAAAGTCCCCTCCAACCCAAACCAGTCTGGGATTTTAGGACTCTCTTATTCTATTACTCTCCCACAGACCAGCCAAGTATTTCTCTAAGTATTTGCTTAGCACAAAGCCCAGGAATTCATATCTCACATCTAGGAATAGGAAGCCAAGGCTGGAGACCTCTCAGAAAATTGCTAAAGATCAGTGAAATTTGCCCCTCACGACAAGGTCACTGATGTAGACATTGAAATACCAATTAAAAGCCTCCAGAAATTTCGTTTACACATTTATCCAGAACTTCTCTTTGTCTGGGAGATAAAAATAAATAGATTTGTTGACAATTGTAGATAATGACTGCTTGAGTATATAGAATTTCAGATCTGAAACATCTCAACTTTACAGAGAGGGTCCTGGTACCATCACCTGCCACGATTTACATGGATTTATCATTTATCTCGCAGAAACAAAAATTACATTTGGTAAAATCGGTAGAAAGCAAAGAAAATATAGCCCATGCTAATGAAAACATAATTACACAAAGCATTATTCAATTTTTATCAAAACATAAGGGTTGTGATTGCAGCAGATTTTGCAAAGCATATGAAGCATAATCATTTAGCATTAGGTTAAGTTGGATTTTTACATATCTGAAGAAACAACACCAAGAGAAAAAAAAACCTTAGGCGTGAAATACCCTCATTCATGCTGAACCAAAACTTTTAAGTGTCTAAAACATTCTTTTAAATCATTTTTTCTCCACTTATTAATGGAGTTCCCAGGTCTTCCATCTCCTTACAATAAAACTTAATTATGGTTAGGTTGGAATTGAAGGGAAAGTGTTCAGCACTGCCACGGCTCAGATTAAAAGTGGTTTCTCTTAACAAATTCTACTGCTTCCAGAGATGGCCCTATTGTAGAATATCTTTATTTTTTTTTTATTAGCTGCTGTCTGAATAGCCTGCTCAGAATATAAAAGGCAAACAACTCTTCCCTCTCCCTGTAACAATTAGCAGCCATGATAAAGCTCCAATTTCCAACTTAGTTAATTTAGCATGTCAAAAAGCAATCTTTGCCTGGTAATTTCAATGCACTGAATGTCACAGAAAGGCCAAGTGACAGATTGCTGCATTTCAGTCAGAACACTCATCCTACTAAAAATGTAATCACTGATGTTCAGATCTCATTTGATATGCACTGTACAATATTTGGGTTGGGGGCAGCCTTTGGCTTTTTTTTTTTTTTTTTTGCCCCCCTCTCATACAATAAAAAACAAATTCCTGTTGCATTCTGAGTTCTACCATCAGTTTTGACAATCACATGGACAGGCAAGCCTAGACCACAACACTTCAATGGAATTCTGAGTTCATATTGAATAATCTGGAATTCACTCATCACTGAGCAGTTCCGAGTTCAGACTCAATAACGTCGGTGAGAACTGGAAGTCTGATACCAAGGAGGCTGCAAAGTCCATCAAAAACAAATTAAAATCCAAATCATTAACATGCCCTGTGTTTAATCACATTCCTAGAACTGCCTGAACTCCATCATTGCAGGATGGAGAAGCTCCAGTTGGAAGCTGAATTTCAGGGCTCTGTCATGAGCCTCGTGCCCCATCTTCCAGCAAGCTTTTCATGAATCTATTTGTTACAAATTATTTTGATGTACCAGGAATTTATTTGTCTTCTTTCCCAAGAATAGTTTCATAACCTCGCCACATTCCAAATCTAAATAACACATATGCTCCATGTTTAACAAACTCCAGTTGGTGCTTCATATGTGTACTTTTCCTTTTTATTCCTAGGATATGGCTGCAGAGCACTGGGGATCAGGCACCAGCGTGGGTGAACGCTCTCTCAATCCCTGCTTTTCAATTGTCAGGCAGCAATCGACTGAAATTGGGGGGAAAATGATTGTTCTGACAGGCTTTGATAAATCATTGGCTCCAAAACTTTCTTTTCCAAGTCTCCCATGTCTATCAGATGCTCAGTCAGGCATATGGCATCTCCTTCTTGCAGTGTCCATCATTGGTGTGCCATGGCACTCTGAGGTTGGTGACTTTAATTTGCACTTTCAGGTGTGAGGGAATTTGGAAAATTGATTGATTTTTGCCCGAACTGAAGCTGTGTCAGTAAATAAGTGGTGGGAAAAGGAGCTACGCTGGAGGATGGAGAGTTACAAGAGTGAGGATCTAAGGCATAGCTGTTTATGCAACAGCTTGTTCTAACTCTTTTTAATATTTACACTAAATTCTAGGTCAGCTGAAGTGGTGGGCAGGAGATCAAGCCCTTGATGAGGCATTAGCTGCATGTCCACACCCGTCCATGGGAAAGCAGCAGAGATTATCTCACTTCAGGCTCTGCTTTTCCCCCCCTCTTCCCCTTCCCAGCTTCCCCACGTGACCTGGCACACCTGGACAGCCCCACCAGAAAATTAATTAAGCATGAAGATGAGTCCTGGATGGAGACAGGACCCCTCTGAGCCTCTAGACACCGATGCATGGAAAACAGCATTGGAAACACAGGTGTTTCCATCCCAGCCCTTATTAATCCCCTAAGGAAGTGCCTCCTGCACAGCATCAGATCATAAACAGTAATGAACACTTTAATTAATATTACCCCACTGCCAGGAGAGATATCACATGTAAATTCAATAAATCATGGCTCTTCACAGGCGGTGCCGACGCCAAATGAAGACCAAGAAGGGTGGTCTCAACCCCCAAAATTACCTCAAACAAATTCCCTGAGTGTAAACACAAATCTGCATCCAAATTCTGATGCCTTCCCAACTGGCTTCTTAATGCAGATCTCCTCATTGAGAGTCATTTTTATTCACAATAAAGGGAGTTCAAGGTTCAGGGGGAAACAGTAAGAAATAAGAAGAGAGTGGAGGAATTTCCATAACACCCCAAGATTCACAGAGAAACGTTCCTTAAGTAGGTTATTTCCAAGAGATGGCAGCCATAAATGCACATTATGTTTTGTGTTCTTTCTGGATGGGTAGAAAGAACTGCACCTCTAAGTAATAAGAAAAACTTTAGTTCATTAAACAAACCTTAAGGGGAAGAGCAAATGAGAAGTGTTTTATATTCAGTGTCATCAATTCAGCTGAAAACATGTTTGTACCACTCCATGAAATGAAGGCTTTTTATAGCGCCGTTCCTGCCAACGTTGCCTCATGAACATAATAAAATTAAACATGTAAAACCAACTCTGGAGATGGCAACAAATAAATTCCAGAGAAACGGTAACACAAAGTAACACACGTTCCTAAACAAAGAGTTTGTGGAATAAAAGGAGAAAAAAAATAACTAAAGCGAGGAAAGCATCATGCAGGGGGTGGACTGAAATTATACAGAGGTCAGGGAAAGGGATTTTTCAGCCTCTCTTTTCCAATGTCTTTCTGAAGCCCCAACATTACAGCATTGGCAGCACAGCCCCGGAGCACAAAAGTGATAAATTACAGACATTCCTGCACTTGATCCACCAATGGAAGTGACCATGGAAGAAGGCTCAGCTCCATCCCCCAAATGTGGCCTCACACCACTGCCAAAGAAGTGACCCCAGTGGCCGTGGAGTCACGGACTCACGTGGAAAAGATCTTTAAATCATCTTTAAAGCCACATCCACACAGCTTTGAAATCCCTCCAGAAATGAGAGCTCCACCACTGCCCTGAGCAGATGATCCTTTTGGGAAGAAATTGTTCCTAATGTCCAACCTGAGCCTCCCCTCATCCAGCCTGAGGCCGTCCCCTCTCCTCCTGTCCTTCTCCCCTGGGAGCAGATCCTAAATCCTCTCAGCTGTCCCCTCCTGGCAGGGAGTTCTGCAGAGCCAGAAGGTCCCTCCTGAGCCTCTTTTTCTCCAGGCTGAGCCCATTTCCAGCTCCCTCCCTGGGGCTGCAGCCCCTTCCCTTCTCTGGACAGGGATCCTTGTCCCAAGGGACTACAAGCACCACACCAGGATCACACTGTGCAAGGACCCAGCCCTGGCTGCTGTTTGCCCATGGACATCCTGTGAAGGTGAGGATGGGGAAGGTTGAGGACCCTTCCAAAAGCTGAGCAGCCACCCTTGATGTCTGCCAGAAATTCAGACAAATTCTCGTGTTCCTATTTTCTATTCCTCAGCAAAACAAAACACCCAGGTGAAAAGGAGGCTGAAGGAGGTGGTTTAATTTTGGGGTTTTCTGTAGGTTGCTTTTGGGATAGAACAAGCCCTTCATTCTCCTCCACTCCAAAGGCAGCAAAGACAAGGACTCCCCCCGACTGCCACCCAGTGATCTCAGAGCAGCTGAAGGAGGCACACAAAGCCCTCCAAAGTTATGCCACAGTCATCAAATACCAGAGGCGTTTGGAAACCACTGCTGTGGCCCCGAGTAGGAGCAAACCTCTCCAAATAAGGAAGCCTTTCTCCTCCAACGTGCAGGAATTGGCAGCTCCCCTGCTGGAGTTTATATAAGATTTCTCAAACAGATCAGCCAACTAACAAAAGTCAAAGAGCCTTCCTGGCTTTGGAGGGCAATCGTCAGGCTTTCGTGGCAGGAGGGGGTTCTGATGTTGGGAAAGGAATTTCCGTGTTGCCAGGATGGAGGTGAAGGGAGATTCCAAATAATGAACCACCAGTGATGAACTGATGGAGAATAGCCACCCTGCAGAACTAAAAGTGTCCCCTCTCACGTGCTCATATGGGTAATTTACAGGAAAATGGGCATTTCCAGAAAAAATGGGTGTTCAGGATCACATTACAGCAATGTGCTGCTCGAGAGCAAGAGGATCAAAAGCGACACGGCCTGACAAATATGAGAGACTACTGGGGCAATCTTAAAATGGACACAAAATATTCCAGAAGGGTCTCAGGGAGGTCAGACAAGGCTGTATTTTTAATACTTAGCTGTACCTAATTATCTCAGAAGATTGACTAAGTAAATTCAGCTTCACTTTCCAGCAAAAGGCTGCAGGACAGTTACTTAAAACTTACTGGAGAGCAGATCTTAAAACCAGGCTATCCTGGTTAACCAAGACATGATATGGCAAGTGCTTAGCAACACTCTTTCCCAATTTTTTTAACCTCCACCAGCCTCCCACGGAGAATGACAAGGAGTTATTACCTCCTGACAATGAGCTCTTTCTTCTGCTTCTTGTCCCATTAGGCCCTGATCTCTGCTGCTTCTGCACAGAAGGTACTTTGAATATCTAAATACCTAAAAGATGTGATTGTGTGCACAAAGGGCTCTTCAGAGCAAGGGAGGATTTGGGGCTACTGCACACAAAATCTCAGAATAAAGGACCCAGCTTGTTTTGCCTCTAAAGTGTCCAGCATTTCAGGTCTCACAGTGATGTTGACACTGAAAAAAATTAGGGTTTATTATTTTATTATTTATTAAGCTGCCTATCAGAATTAATGAAGCTTATACTTGCATTCACTTAGGTATTTTCACTTTCTGAACAGCAAATAAAAATAAGCAACAAAGCACTGACACAGTCCAGTAGAATAGAAAGAAAAGCCAGTTCTGTGGGATTTGAAGCCTTGAGGCACACCTATTGCTTTTTTACCTTAATATACAGAGAAGAAACACAGAGTCCAGATCAGCATCTCTTTCACTGCCACATCTCAACCCTAAAAAAATATTCACACACAGACAGCAAATTAAAAAGGACCCAAAGCCAATCAGCTATTTGAGGGCACTGAATAAACAAGGCTTGGATCCATGGGTCACAGAGGAAAGGTAGGATGGACTTTTTGCAGGGTTTGAAGGGACTAAACTCAGAGCTGCAAAATAAGGAATACATCTAATTCTGCTTTTCCCACACCATGCCTAAAGACAAACAGCTGATGGCAGGAGAGGGAAGGGCAAAACACATCTGGGAAGACATGTGAAAAGGGTTTTTCCTTGCCTCCTTCTCTGCAAACTCCACACTGGTTTGATCATCCCTTCCACCAGCATGAGATCAGGCCCAAGCTCTTTTATGTGGACAATTAATAACTCTTATCATCACTTGATTTATCCCTCTTTAACATGTGTGCATCACATGGAGACGGACTGGGTGAGTTATTACCTTGTGGAGCCAAGCAAAGAATTTTGTTTTTACTGTCCTGAAGTTCTATTTCCTAACTTGAGTAAGAAATACCACAGATCCATATTTCAAGAGGGACACAAGCAATGTCTTTGCCTAAACACATGCCTGATTTATTATTCAGATTTATAACTGCACCCTCTTCGGTGTTTGAGTTACACATTTTTTCTCTGCTGAAAAACAAGGATTAAATCTTCCCCACAATGCCTTGATTTAAGCTTAATTTTCCCGTGCACCACTTTCCCACCTCCTGCAAACTCCGAGGTTCCATGACTCAGTTCTTCCTGCTGCCACAAACTGATTTCTCAAACACAAGATTTCTCTTGTTTGGCCCGTGCATGGAATACCACAAAATCCAATCATAGCGTCTGCATTGAGTAAATCTTTGTTTAAATCTAACTACAGAGGCTCAGGGAGCTCCTCCACAGCTCACTGGAGACAGCTCTGAGGGAGGCAAAGAACAACAGGATTCCTCCAAGGATGTCTCTAAACCAGCCCCAGAAAAGGGGCACCAAGCAAACAGACTTTCATGGTTCAGCATTCAGCTTTTGAGTTACATTTTCTAAAAAATAACTCCCAGTGTAACACACTCAATCATTGCACTGCACAGAGGAGTTTTCAGTCCAAATGTGTCTTTTCTGTACAACTGGCAAGGAAAACAGGAGATAATCTCTGATACCTTTTTACTTTCATGACCCTGAATATTCACCTTTGTCTTCAAGCCCAGAGCCAGCTGAACACAGAGAATTTCAGCCAAGGAGATCTGAGCCATAATTCTCCTTCCATGGCTGTGGCAAATCCACAGCCTCTGGTTTATTGCTTCAAAGCCATCAATGAATGTGAATGACCACACCATGAAAGTTTCTGCAGCTCTACATCCCAACTGGAATTAGGCATCCCAAGATCAAATAAAAATGCAAGAGTAGGAGCCCTGCATTAAATTTATCAGTGCTGTTCTCTATCTCAGCAGCAGCAGCTGTAGCCAGCAGCAGTTTCATCCCAATTTGTATCCATGAGGTATCAGCATTTCAGAGTCACCCTGACATCCTGGGAAATTTTCATTGCCAGGTAAAAGTCAGATAAGACTGAGAATATCCCAGTAACAACAGCCAGGGATCTCTGAAATTTAATATTTTTTCGAGTTGAAGGAGTGGCAGTCGGTCTCTCCCCAAGGCTCCCAGAACAAACTGATCTTCCCCAACCTGCAAAGAGCCAAACCCAGCCTTGCTGGAAAACTTTCCTCCTTCCAGACCAAGGTCCTCTCTCAAGCTGTGCCAGGAGAGGTTTAGATTGGACACTAGGAAAAAATCATTCACTGCAATCGTGGTCGGGCATGGAGGGCTTCGGACAGAAGTTGGGTTTGATGATCTTGGGGCTCTTTTCTAAACTTAATGATTCTGTGGTTCTGACAGGCCCTGCACAGATTCCAGAAAGGCACAAATTAAACCTCAGCCTGAAGGAGTCTGAGGAGAGGCAGTCAAGTTATTGATTATACTGAGCTGCAGAACCCTCTCTTCCTGCCAAAATTTGTCTGTGAGAGGGCAGAAGACAAAAGCTTTTGAAAAACCCTCCTTGCAGAATTAAATCTATTCCCTCTGGGCATTTGCTCCAACAGATATAAAGATATATTTCCATTGCAGTCAAGATTTAGCCTTTTATTTTCCATCCAGTAAAACAGATCTGCACCAATTAATAAGCAGTAAAATAATTTAAGAACAAAGAATAAAAGTGTGAAGTCAAGCCCAAATGTACAATTAGAGATGGTGCTTGTATCTATTAACTTAAGAAATTAATCTGAGCCTAAAGAAAAGCCTGTGGTAAGTTTAATATTTCAATTACAGTTTCAGAGAAGCAGAAACAGCCAATCCAACATATTCCATGGTGCCTTTCTGCTATGGACACAGATTCCAACAGGAATCTGATACACAAATGGGGCAATTACACCAAACTGGGTTTTCTTTGTGAGTATTTCCCTACTAAGTTACTTTAAAGTGAGATGTTTTGATGTTTCCCACAGACCTGAACCATGTGGGAGTCAAGAAAGTATTAAAAAAATGAACAGAAACCCTGCTAACCAAAGGCACAAAACATATAAAGCTCCTCTGAGCTACAATAACCTTGTGGCTGCATGAGCTGCTGGATAAACAGAACGAGCCAGATAAAGAAGAGCTGGAAAGGGATTAATTAAATCAGAAGCAATAAAGACATATTAAAAAGATTTCTAGAAAGAATAAATCAAATCACAAATACATTATTATGGGGTCAGCAGTGCTATTATGGGAAGGATCTTAGTATTGGTCCCTCCTTGCTTATTACCCAGGTAATCAGATGGGCACAGGACTGAAGCATCCCAGTGACTCCCAGCTGCCCAGGTTGGTCATTCCTAATGACCTTCTAGATTAAAAAAAAAAAAAAATAAGATAATGTCTCAAGGATTAAAAGCACACAATGCCCAATAAAAAGACAAGAATCTTTCCTAAGCAAGAGTTAACCCCAGAGCAATGTCTAAGACAGGTGGATATTATCAGAGCATCTTCCTCTGAAAATGTTCATTTGTTTGCAAGTCAAAGTCCTGAAAGAATTTCTGACATTCCCAGAGAAAAGACCTCAAGTCAAGACTTGGCTCAGCAGTTTAATTCAGCTTGTTTTGTTGTCTCAGTTGTTTGTTCAGTATTTATTGCCAGGCTTTGTTTTCCTGTCACCTCCATACCCACTCCACTGCCCTTGTCTATCACGTGGCTTTCTACGCTCTCATAATCCTCTGAGCTTCCTTTCAAGTAGCTTGGGGGGGAAAAAAAAAATCACAGTATGAGTTCATGAAACAATGTATGAATAAGTCATTTCCTCCTTTAAATACACCTCTGAGTAAATGATCCAGAGACTTTTCAAGAACCATTTACATAACAGTCGCTGATACAGGCTTCAAATTTTCATGTCAATCTCAGGATGGCATTTTAAATCACCCCATTTTCCTAAATGAGGTGAGAGAATTTTAAGAGCAGATTTTGCCAACTTCTAGACCCCTTCTTTCAGACCCAAATCTTTAAATGGTGAATTCTCCTCGTCCTTCTCCATTTGGGGTAGTGCAGAAATGTCAGAAGTGCTCTGGGTGTATAACCTATAATCCAAACACAGTTGGGTGCTACTTCAAATACATTTTCTTTTATGACTACAAATGCCATAAATTTCAGCAACTGTCAATCCCACTTCACAGCCTGCAGCTTGAAAATAAAATTTGGAGGCTTTGCTAGAAGTGAGTAACCATCTACTGCAGTACTACTGGGAAGACACCTATGAATCACAAGATGCTCAACTAGTTGCAAACAAATTTAGGTAATTTCCAGGCACAATTCATAGACAAGTAAACAAGAGAGTGGAATTTGGCTTCTACGTGGATTTCTGAAGGGTTGTAAGAACATCCATCCTTCCTTGGGCTCAGAAACCAAGAACAGGCTCAAAGGTGAATCTCCTCCTCAAATCTTGTTGGAGTTGGAAGAGCAGTGAGGAAGGTGGGGGTCAGGAAGAGGAAACAGCCTCAAGTTAGGCCCAGGAGAGGTTTAGGTTGGACATGAGGAATTTCCTCCCAAAAGAGTCACCTGCCCAGGGCAGTGGGGGAGTCCCCATCCCTGGAGGGGTTGAAAGGCCCCGTGGATGTGGCACTTGGGGACATGGGGCAGTGGTGGCCTTGGCAGAGGTGGGAGAGGTTGGTGTCTGTGATCCAAGAGGGCTTTTCCAGCCTAAATTACTCCGTGACTGCACATCCAGAGAAGCTTCTGGATGCAATTCTTGCAGCAGCATGATTGCTCTGAAGGCACCAAGGGCCACGTGGGAATTCATATCCTGGATCACCACAAGCTCCATGTGCTGCTCCAGGGCTCCACCAGGAACTTCTCCTTGGCCTCAGGATGGTTCAGGGCTCTGCTGAGCTTCCCCTTCCCTGGGATTACATGGATGGAGTCAAGGACTCCTCTGCCAGCCTGAGAACAGGAAGCCAATGCTCAGATGAGCTTCTCTTGGAATGTCTGTGCACCCAGAGGTCTTGGATCACAAAGGGAAGGGCCGAGATGGAGATTGGGATCTCTGGCATGGTGGGGATCTCTTCGGGGGCCGGCCTCTACATCTGCAACACTCCTGATTAATTTTTGTGCTGAGCCACGAGTTTGGGCAATGGAGGGATAAAAGAGCTCATCCACAGCAGTTGACACTTTTGTTTGAGTGACCTAAAAGAGCCCAGGGGTTGGGAGCCATAAATTCCCACAGGTACTGCCACATTTCTTTTTCTGGCTCCGAGTCCGAACACCAAAAACTGGGACGAGTTGACTTTGATGTGCCCCACTCCCAGACAGCAAAGGCAGCAGTTGTGACCCTGAGAGGCTCCCAGCCACAGAAAAGCCCATTCTTCAGCTCCCCTGAAGAGGTCACAGCCTTGGAGGTGTGGAATCCAAAAATACAGCGTGATTTAAAGCAGAGCTGGAGGAGAAGACAAAGCAGCCAAAGGGGGAAGGGAAGTGGCAGGAAGGCTGAGTCCAGGCAGAGGAGGAAAAAGGAGATGGAAAAGGCAATGGGAGCTCCCAAGGGGAATCTGCAGAGTCAGGGGCTGAGGACCTGTGACCCAGCTGAGCACTGGGCCACCCCAGGCAGTGAAGGGAGCCCAGAAGCAGAGCTGCAATCCATCACTTTTATCAGCAGCCAGGCCATGCAGAGCTCAGGCACCCCCACGCTGGGAGGATTTCTCAGACAACCTACGAGCACCAGGCTGAGAAAAAGGACAGCACTGCCAGAGGAGAGCAGATTCAGAAAGATGATGTGAAAATTGGGGAAAGAAAAAGCCGGTGTCAAAACCAGCAGAAATCAGAGCCTAAGCTCCTTTTTCTGGTAGAAATCATGATTTTAGCCAATTCCAACAGGTAGTGGTGCCAACTGTGTTGCACAATAAACACTGGAGAAGAGGCTTTGGAGAACATATCCGTCACCACGGCGTGACATGTTAGTGCTGCCTGCTTCCCAGAGTGAGAACAAACAGCAAAAATCCAACTCCTAATGAAGTCAAACAACCCAAAAAGGAAAAGAGCAAAAGGAAACACACTGTCTGTCTGTCTCTCTCTCCCCCCCACCACCAAACACATTAGCAAAATGGAGAGTTCATGATTAATTCACATTCCTTTCCCACAAAAAAAACAAAAAAAAAATCCAGCTCATTGTTTCTGAAGATGCAGGAGCCTGGTGGCACCTCTAACAGAGCTCTGGAGCTCTCCCAGCCAGCTCCAGGATGTCTGCAGGGATTTTTACCTGGCTGGTGACAACTGCAGTGTCAGTGCCAGGAGGGGATTTGTCAGAGCTCACGGAATTCTACAGCAGCACATGATTTTATGGCTCAAGGCACCGAAATTAGGCCATCAAAAAAGCAGAGTGGAGATCTTTGCAGCACTGAGATGGGCACCGTGGCTGGATAGAGAGATAATTAGGAGCTAGTGACAATTTTGCACAATGTGCAAGGAGAAAAAGGCTTTTCTTTTAAAAAGAAGAAAGCTAAAAACGCTTCGACTCTACTACACTTCATAAAAGCCAGCTTTTTGAAGCTATTTCAATTAAGCCCAGCAAACTCTTCAAAAATCTTTCAGATTGTTCCAGATCTCACCTGACTCTGTTCTACATTTTCAGGCAAGGGAGAGAAAAAAAAAAAAAAGTTATTTTACTTTGAAAATCTACATAATTAAAACCAGCACTGTCTTCTGATTGATAAAGTTTCAAGTGACAGCTTTGCAGCAAGCTGCCTCCCACACAGAAGCAATTTGTAAAAGCCTTTCAGAGTTTTATGTAACTGAAAAATCCAAGTTGCTTTCATCCAGGTCTTTCTTTCCAGCCCCAGTTTAAACGTGGCTGCAAGGAACTGCAACAAATAGATGCCTGAATATAAGATTAATTTAGGGACCAATCACTTTGGCTAATGATCAGGCACCGTCCGACAGCAAAGGCTTTTTCTTGTTGTTCTTTTGTATTTGGCAAATTTTGAAATTTTTTTCTTTAAAGCTCAACTCAACCCTAATTTCTCAAGCCCAACTGCTCACACAACATATTTGCCACCAGCTCAAACGGGCTCAGGCTCCCATGAGGGCAAAGCCAAAGGAACTGCAACAACAGAGAAATAAAAGATGACATTAATTCGTTCCCTGGGCTGGTGAACACAAATCTGTTTGGTTTTTTCAGCCATTCAGCACTAGAGGGAGTACCCAAAAAAGCTGAACATCTCCTTAACCAAAACTTCAGCAAAATCTGAACATGAGTTATAAAACTCTCGTCTGAATCCATGTATTCTGAGATTTTAAAAGCTGGTAGGGATAGGACAATTAATTCCATATAAATTGACCTGGTGGTTTGTAAGAATTGTAGCTCTTAGGAAATAATTTAAACCTCAAACCCCTCACCTGGATGCAGGTATCAGCCTCCCCAAGCATATCAAGCTTTTAAGGTAAAAAAAAATACAGGAAGTGCATTTAAAAAAAAAATTAAAAAAAAAATAAAGCAAAGTATCTGAATCAATATTGGCCCAATATAGTTCAGGAAAACAAAATTTTGTTAAATGTAAACATCACTAGTGGGATTCTTTTTTTCTAATAAACTGATCTAGTTCTTATAAACAAATAATTGTGACATTTACAGGCCAACCACTGTAATGCTCCAGAAATGCAGTAGAAACTAAGTGAAAACACTGAGTATTGAAAGACAAGAGAAAAAAGGTGTCAAAAAGAGTAAAAATACTGAGAAAATGTAAAGATATTTCTATTTTAGTGCTGGTAGACAGGGCTAGTAAATTATCTTAATGCTCTAAAATTATAGCCAGCCATTTCATAAAATTCTCAATAAATGCATTTCCAATCAGCACAAAAATGAATTCTCATTTCCTTTGTATTTTGATGGTTCAACAGAAACAGGTTAAAGTGAATTCATGCATTAGATGAGACTATTAGGACTAAAAGTCCAGAGGAAGCAGAGCTGCCTACGGGTCAATATTTTGGGTTGTATTTTGCCTTTCCTTTGTGACAAAGAACCAGAAGCCAAATTTGACCTCCAAGAAGTCATGGTCAGGTAACAACACAACAGAAGGGTTAGGGGGAAAAAAAATAAACAAACAAGAAACCAGGTCTACAAATCAGCAAATAGTCAAGGAAAAATCCACAGGACAAAGATTTGGGCCTCATGAAATGAACCTCTGGCAGTTTCCAATTTTGGTGCAAACTGGGAAACCAGAGAGCCACAGAACAACCACATCTGGGAAGCCTCTGGAGGTGCCTGCTCCAAACACCTGCTCCAAGCAGAGGCAGCTCCAAAGGCAGATCAGTCACTGCAGGGCTCATCCCCTGCTCACTTCCCACAGTGTTTAAAGGTCTGAGATGCTCTTGTCCTGCAGCCAGGGCTGACCTGGAGCTGCACATCCCATCAGCTCCTCCTCATTCACCACCAGCAGATCCAGCAGAGCACCTCCCCAGAACAACCCAGCTCAGGGAGAAAATACCCCTAAGCCATCCCTAACGCTCTCCAGGAGTCTCCTACATGGCTTCCAACCCAAACAATCCTTCCAGCATTGGTTAAGGTCACCCACAGAAATTCTGAGGGTTCCTCCAGCTGCTGTAAGGAACCTTGGTGCACCCACAGCTCTGTGCTTTCCATCAGTTTCTCCAAATCTCCCAGCCCAGCCCCTCCCTGGCAGTTTCCCCTCACAGCTCTGAGCATGAGCTGCTCCTCAGAGCATTAATTCCCCTCTCCTCACAGAACCCTGGAAGGCTTTGGGTTTGTGTCTCATCCCACCCCTTGCCATGGGCAGGGACAGGTCCCACCCTCCCAGGCTGCTCCAAGCCCTGTCCAACCTGGACACTTCCAGGGATCCAGGAGCAGCTGGATCCAGGCAGGCCTTGGCAAAGTATTTTAAATTTCTAATTTCTCTGATTAGCTTGACTCTGAGAGCTGTTACAGAAAACATCACCCTTGGAAAATCCTTCTCACTATTTTGTCCTTGTTGTCTTTTGACCCCTGCTTTCCTGCTAGCTCAGACTTCTGAGTTTTCCAGAACCTATTCCCTGTTCTCTTCCATTGCCTTTATCTCCTCAAAGAGTAATTGGGTTCTTCCAACCCAAGCAAAGATGTTTTCCCATTATTCACATTCCTGCTCATCCATCTACGGTATTATGGGGACAGACCAATTCCTTCCCAATGGGAGCCATTCCCTGTGTCCTGTCCCTCCAGCCCTTGTCCCCAGGCCCTCTCCAGCTCTCCTGGAGTCCCTTCACTGGGGCACTGGAAGGCTGCTGGTGTCAAACTTCATTCCCAAACACTTGAATCCACAAATTCCTGACCAGAAGGGAAGGACACAGATCTTGATGAGAAGAAGACAATCTATAATTGTACCCTGCAAGTCTGAAGAGTTTTGTTTCCTACAGACACTGACAGCAGCCTGAGTGATGGGTGAAAACCCTCAAGACAGCACACCCTGAATACCCTTTGCCAGGCACATTTGAATGATTTGCTTCTTTAGTCAGACTCTTCTCTTTTGTTCCAGCTCTGTTGTGATCTTCAACATCCAAGTATTACTTAATTCAGGAGTTTGTCACATAAAAACCATTTTTATTCTTCTTTAGAGGAGGTTTTCATGAGAGATTTTTTCTTGCTGGGGAGCATTGGCAACAGAAAAAAAAACCCCTTATATTAATGGTATTTTGCAAACCAGAGTGCTAAATACTTATTGAACCATATTTTTTTTGCTAGTTACTTGCAAATAAAACTTGCCTTTTTAACCTTCCCCTTAAAAGAGAAAGTAACCACTGCCAGGAAAAAAAAAAAAAAAAAGGAGAAATTTTGAAATTTTGCCTCTCCTCCTGTGGAATTTTGTCCTGAACTGTGTTGTGTGGGACCCTTTCAAAGGGTGAGCGTGGAAAAAGAAAATATTTGTGTGGTAGCAATGGCCTCATCTCTCTGAGGCACTTGCCATGCCAGCTGCAGGGATAAAGCTCCTGTTACAGAGAGATTGTAGCTGCAAAGCAGCCAAAATGGAATGTTAATTTAGGCTCAGCCGTGCTAAAGGCAGGCAGGGCTCGGGGCGTTCTTGGGGAAAATGAGGTCTCCACAAAAACCTTGCTGTGGTTTGAAAAGAGAGGCCTTGGCAAAGTCTTTTAAATTTCTAATTTCTCTGATTAGTTTGAGTCTGAGAGCTGTTAGAGAAATCATCACCATTGGAAAATCCTTCCCACTATTTTGTCCTTTTTTCCTGTTGTCTTTTGACCCCTGCTTTCCTGCTGGCCCAGACTTCTAAGTTTTCCAGAACCTATTCCCTGTCCTCCTCCATTGCCTTTATCTCCTCAAAGAGCAATTGGGTTCTTCCAACCCAAGCAAAGATATTTTCCCATTATTCACATTCCTGCCCATCCATCTTTGGGATTATGGGGACAGACCAAAGATAGGATCTCCCACATTCAATAATTTACCTCCATGGCTGTTCCCAAAACACCACACATCCAGCTCACCACTGTTTTTCTTGGATTCAAGCAGGGAAGCAAATTTCTGTGGGTGAAGGACCCAACCCAAAGTGAGTCCTTGCAGGGTTTTTGGCCAGACTGAAGGTTAAACTATAATGAGGCACCTGAGCCCTCAGAAGCCATGAAAATTATTCCAAATTAGGCCACAACAAAAAGGGAGAATTACTTAATCAACAGCTCCAAAAATAAATCCAGTGTCAAGATCAGCTCCTGATGTCCTCAGGACATCCAGCATCTGGGGGAAAAAAGGCAGGGAAAAGGAAAATCAGCTCAGCCTCGGTGTTTTCACTGCTGCTGCTTCCCAGCAGTTCTGAGCTGTTGTGAAGATTTTGCTCTCCCTGAACAGCATCTCCCACTGCACTTCCAGGTGCAGAAGGCTGGGCCAAGCCTGTTCCAGGAGATCATTTCTCATGCCCTTATCAATTTTTGTACACAAACCCAAAGCAACTGGCACTTGTCCACCAGAACAGGCAGCCAGGGAAAGCTCAGGACTCAGGGCATGTTCCTGGACAGGACTCCAAACCACCAAGGAAAAAAAGACTGAAATTCTTTTGCTGTCCTCCAGACTCTGCCCTGATCTCCTTTGCTCATGCAAACCTCTCTGCAATCAGGGATTTCATTGACAGACATAAAACTGCCTCTGACTTTCAATCAGATGCTCACAGGTGCTTTTCAAAACCTTATCAAACTCCTGGAAAACTTCATCCACCTGAGGTCATGCCCACATGAAAAGGTGACTCGTTCCAGGCTAAATTAAATAATTTAGGTTTTTGGTAAATTTTGAGAGTGTAAATACTAACTCAGGTTATATGGAGACCTCAAAAATTATTTACTTCTCCTCACAGGAGTCAGGACCAAAACCACTATGAATTTATGTTCTCCATAAGTTTTCCAGGATAAATGGGTTGAGTCTGGCCAGTTGGATCAAACCCTGAGATGGACTCTGAACAGCACTATGATATCTGGGCACTGAACACCACGAGGAACAAGAGGAAAAACCCAAAGCAAAATAAAAAAAAAAGTTTTTAAACCACTTGCGTCAATAAGAGCCTTTGCTCTCAGGTTATAGACAGAGAACATCCTTGTTGTCACTCAACTGTTACAGAACTTCAACTAAGCACTGTTAATTATCTAATATCGAGCCACTTCTTCTACTTCAAAGTAATTTTCCATCCTATTAGTTTTTATATCAGAAGTCATGCAGAACTGACTCTATTTATCTTCTGCTCTCTGCTATAAGTTAGAGTTTCTTGAAGCACAGACCTAAATAAAATCTTAATATCCCTCTTAATTTGTCACCCATCTGAAAACTGAACTTGAAATAGTTTGTAGAATCTCTTCCACACAGGTCTTTTGTTTTAATTGAACTTTTCTTTTTCCCACAGGAAAGCTAATTTAGTATGACTTGCTACTACAAAAATTGAAACTCTTGGGCTAATTAATTTTTGTACCTAAAGTGAATATGACTTTTTTTTTTAAAGTTTTTAATACCTCCCCTCTAAAAACTTCAATCCATGTAAAACCAAAGGAGAGATAGAAAATTTTTCAGGAATTAGAAAACTTTACAGGAATTAGGTTTAATAGGAATTACTTTACAGGGTGATAACAGTTTTTCACCTTTACAAAACCAGGAGCTGAAATATA
This sequence comes from Phylloscopus whistleri, assembly GCA_017589585.1. Classification (NCBI taxonomy): domain Eukaryota; kingdom Metazoa; phylum Chordata; class Aves; order Passeriformes; family Phylloscopidae; genus Phylloscopus; species Phylloscopus whistleri. Next base: position 199,748 of record JADMLD010000546.1, read on the forward strand.
AAATCTGGAGGCAGTGAGAGTCCATTAGAGAATTTTGGCATGGTGGGACAGGAACACATGAACTTTCCAACCTCATTTCCACGAGTGAAAAGCAGGAGACATTAAAAGTAATTCTCATAGGGAGAGATGAAATAAACTGGGTACATTATTTGATAAATCCCAAAGAGCTAAAAGGAACAACTTTCCTGCCCTTGTACTTCAAAGGGGTGAAGTTCACCCCAGGAGGACACCAAGGAGATCACTTCAGGGCTGCTGTTCACATTGAGCTTTGACACCAAAATTACTTTATTGCATCAGGCTGGGCCTCTGTTATTTTTCTTTCACCTACTACTTTCTGTGTAAGTATTACCCCACCAAAAAACCCCATGTTTTACAGCAAACACCACAGATCTTTCTCCTGTTTGTCTCTTCAGCCCATTCCTCTCTCTGGATTTTTCCCTGCTGATAGAACAACACCTCACTGACTCGCATTTGCCAACAGCAGAGCTAAGAGCAACTTCAATAATTGCAGTTAAGACCAGTAATAAATTGAAGCCACTTACATCACCCATACAAATGGTTCTGTGCAGAGTCCAGAACACAGAAGAGGTGACATTTCACAGCCAGGTGGGACACAGGACTTCTTCAGCAGCACAAAAGAGCAGGGCTGGAGAACATTGCTCACACACAGTCCACAGCAGGCTTTACCTCCCTGCTTTGCTTTCTCTAATAAACCACCCAAAACCCTCCCGAGGCCATTCAGGGATGGGCTGTACCCCAGGGCAGAAGGTAATTGGAGCAAAGTCTGATCAGGAGCAGCTGAGGGCTTTTGGCTGGAGAAAATGAGGCTCAGGTGGGACTTCATTGCTCCCAACTCCCAGCTCCTGGCAGGAGGGTGCAATCAGCTGGGGATCATCAGGCTCTGCTCCCAGGGAACAAGGGACAGGACAAGAGGAAATGGCCTTGAGTTGCACTACAGGAGGTTTAGGTTCAATATTGGGAAATTTTCTTCACTGCAAGGGTGACCGAACCTTGTCACCAGGGCAGTGGGGGAGTCCCCATCCCCAGAGGGATCTCAAAGCCATGTGCATGTGGCACTTGGGGACATGGGGCAGTGGTGGCCTTTGCAGTGCTGGGGATTGACTGGACTGGATGGGCTCAGAGGCTTTTCCAGCCTTTGTGATCCCAGCATTCTGTGTAGAGCGTTTCCCCACGTCTCCAGCTGTGCCGTGTCCCTCAATGACAGAGGCACCCAGTAAGCTGCAGAACAGTTGTTTTCTTTCCCATACACAGCTCAGGAAGCAGAAAACCACTGTTTTCTCTGTTCCCTTTCCCTTCCCCCTTGTACATCTTTCCACACCACTGATGATCTGGCTGAAAGCTTTCAAAGAATTAATCTGGACAAAGCAGCACCTGCTGAAGGCGTGACGGCCACGCTGGGCTGGGGATCAGCTCCTTTCCCTGCCTCTTATTCCTCATGGCTTTCAAACCACCAAACCCTCACCCTGCAGGTGTTGGGAGTACTTGTGGAAACCCAGACTGTGAAATGGGCGCACCCAACACTGCGCGGGCCGGACGCCGCCGTCGTTTGCGTCCAGTCTCCCGCAGATTTCCAAGGATAAAAGTTTCAGCCTCAGATTTTCTGAATCATCACCGGTTCTTTGAACCTTTCGAGCCTTCAGGAATGAGGGCTGCTGCGAGTCAGGTGGGGTAGCTCTGTTTCACAGGGTGAGATGGAGAAATTCCTTGTGGACACATTGTCCCTCCAGAGCAGACCTCTCCAACGCCCAGAAGGTGACAGGAACAAGACATGACAGCAACACCCTCCACAGGCTTTCTTACTCTGCTGAGTAATTGTTTTTAATTACTTGAAAAGCAAAGCCTTTAGAGGTAAACCTGTGACTTTTTTAGGGTTTTTAATAAGGCATTATTTTGCTGTTTATGTTGGTCTGGATCCTGGTGGTTTGTAAGTGTGGTTTCGGCCCTAATAAATGATCAGTAATAAATAGACACATAATTCAAGGCCAGCCCAGGATCTTTCACTGCTCTGCCTGAGCAATATTTTAAAATGCACCAGAATATTTAAAATACATCCCTTGAACAGCTAAATTAGAGGAGGAGCAGGTGTTTGGTGAGTCTGGGCTTGCAGTTCCTTTGGGTACATGGGGTCAGCGTTTCACTCACAGCACTCTGGTTCTGTCTGGGATCACGGGTTTGAAAAGGAGCCCTCAGGACGTGCCCCAACAGCCCCTCCAAGCACAGCCTCCCCTCCATCCCACCCGCCTTTGGGGGCCCCTTTGCACTGGCACAGAGCCCAGAGAGAGACCCCCAAGCTCCCCCACAAACCCTAGCATGTGGGTCTGATATTTCTGGGTCTGAGAGATTTTAGCCTGCTAGCAGCAGCTAACTTTTCCCAAGGAAAATTTTCTCAAGAAGGCTTCTTCTCAAAAAAAAAACCAATCTTGGTAAACAACTCTCCTTTCTCCTAACAGTCTTTCTCCAGGTGGTGTTTTGCTGTTTCTCCAGTGTAACCCATGGATTAGAGAGGTGTTGGTGAATAGGAACAATCATGTTAAGTCTGTATCATAACACCTTATAAAAAGTAGTAAGAATTAGACCATAAAGCCTTTTTCTATGCTCCTTGCCTTCTGAAATATTTGGAGTCTCTCATCCTTCTTTCATGTCCTACAGTGACACCAGTGCTGATTCCCAGCAACACAAACCATTTCCCAAACCCATTTTTCAAACATTTTTCCCAGTTTGGGAGTTGCACTCTTACTTTGGAACACACACCTGGCAAACACACCGAGCAGGATATTTGTGCAGCCCAGGCAGCAACAGATAAATATGACTTTTTCAACTCTAATCTTCATGTTATAAAATTAACTTCCCACACATTCAGATTTTAGGGAAAGAAATGCCACTTTTTATCAGTGCCATCCTATCAAAGGAGCTACACATGAAGCACCTCACCAGCTGTACATCCCAACCAATCTTCACTGGTTCTCCTTCCACTTGAACCATTCACCCATAAATTATCACCTTTCCCAATCATTCTTTCTGTAGTAGGAAACATCTTTCTGAATGCAACTATGATAAACACCATACTGCGTGAAATACTAAAGTTTAGGCTGATTAAATGACTCAGAATTCACAATACATCAATGTCCAGACTAAAAGACAACTCTCAAGACATGGCAGGAAACGCAGATATTTAATAAAAATGGGTAGGGAAGTTTTGGAGTTGTTTTTTTTCTGTTTATGAATAACCTCTCCAGCACCAGGGGAACCTCACAGGATCTGTGAGCTCACTCTGGAGCACATCCATAACAAAACCTGCAGCTGTTTTCCTGGATTCTGTTGTGAAAACAGACTTTTGGCAAAACATGATTATTTTGGAACTCTGCAAGGACATTTCACGTTGCACACTGCAGGTATTTTCACTTAAATCTTACACAAAGGTGGCTTTGTCTTGGAGATTTAGTTCTCCAGAGACACCCATCAAGCACCACGTCAGCTGTCAAACATAAATCAATTAACCTCTGCTGAGTAATTCCTTTTAATTACTTCAAAAGCAAAACCTTTAGAGGTAAACCTGTGACTTTTTTAGGGTTTTTAATAGGGCATTATTTTGCTGTTTATGTTGGTCTGGATCCTGGTGGTTTGTAAGTGTGGTTTTGGCCCTAATAAATAATCAGTAATAAATAGACACATAATTCAAGGCCAGCCCAGGATCTTTCACTGCTCTGCCTGAGCAATATTTTAAAATGCACCAGAGTGATGCTTCTGTTCTTTTCCGACCTGCAAGGGGAAGAAGTGACACCTAAGGCTATGTCTACATTATTTATACCACTTTGATAGATTAAATCTTCACCACAAGGCTGAGCTTTTCAAACATGCCTGAAAACGTTTAAAGATTCCACAGGTGCTCTTCCCCAGTGCAAACAAAGGCTTCTCTTTGTAGTGCGAAAACAAAATTAAAATGGAACAAAACCCTGGGAGCTGTAGGTGGTGCTTAGAACAGATCCTTGACTGGACATGTTGGATTTATTTATTTTTAACTCAAATATTTTTGGAACTCAGCAGAGCAACACCTATATAAATATAGGGTGGGTGGGATGCACCGTGTCCCCAAGGGCCACATCCAGGCCCCTCTGGAACACTTCAAGAGGTGCTGACTCCACCACCTCACTGGGGAAATTATTCCAGTGTCTGACCGCACCTGCAGGGAATATTTTTTTCCTGATATCTCACCCTGGTGAAACTTAAGGCCATTTCCTCTTGTCCTTTCACTTGGGACACAACAGAAGAGCCTGACCCCCACCCCACTCCACCTTCCTGTCAGGGTTGTAGGGATCACTGAGGTTCCCCTGAGCCTCCTCTTCTCCAGAAAACCACTGACATTCATTTGGTTTCTAATTCTTAAACTGTTTAGTAATTTCCAAGCTTGGAGGCAAGCAAAAATGAAAAGATTAAAAACCCCTAAACCACATCTGAGTCTGCCATTGGGGGTAGAAGGGTCCAAAACCAATTCTCCACTACCTGGCTCCCCAAAATACAACGGAATTAATGGAACAGTTTGGTCCTTGACTTTGCAGCTGAACAAAGATGCTGAGTTCCTTTAAGATCAGTAGCAGCTCAAATGGAAGAAAATCTGAAAATATTCTTTATTTTGATCACTGAAAGCCACCAATGACCACTGGATTTGCATTCCCTGTGTCTCCATGACAAGAACTAAAGACCAGAATTTTAGGCCTTACTTCAGCCGAAAACTGATTCAAAATGTGCCTTCTGAAATAGAAGCCTTCCTTCTAATTCCCAAGGAGTTCACAATCGTATTTTTAGAAAGGCAATTTGGAATTGAACAAATACAGATCCTTGGAAATGTCTCTGTGCTTTCCTACTTTCACAAAAAGACATTAAGGTCATATATTTTTTTTTCTGGAGTGGAGATGACTTTGGGGTGGATGTAACCATGGCTACCCCACTCGGAATCAAACCAAACTGCTGAATTTGGAAGTCACTGAAATGTACAGAATGCACATGATTTGATCCACAATAATTGTGACTCAGATTTATGGAAAAACTTCTCAGTTGCTATTCCCAAATAAGGAAGAGAGACCAAATTCATCCATGGATCTCTTGGTCCATTTTGTAGCATCCACTCCAATGTTGCCATGTCCCTTAATTTTTGTTTGAATTGAGGTTTTACTGACCTGTCCATCAGAAAACAGCCTCAAGCTGTGCCAGGGGAGGTTCAGGTTAGACATCAGGAGGAATTTCTTCATGGAAAGGGCTGTCAAATGTTGGAGGTGGTGGAGGTGCCCAAGGAAAATCTGGAGGTGGCATTGGTGACAAGTTGGGGATTGGGCACACCTTGAACTTGATGGCCCTGGAGGTCTTTTCCAACCTCAGTGATCCTGGGATTCTGGGATTCCCTGACCTGTCCTTAGTCCAAGGTCTTTATTTTGTTAAGGGCTGGTTCTCCCCTCACCAGGGACACCACAAAGTTCAAAAGTCAAGAATCTGCTGCCTTCTGTCCAAACTAAACAAGCAGAAATGAGAAAATCACATGTCATCCAAATTATTCAGGTTAAAAAAGCATGCTGCCCTGCCTCTGTGCTTTGTTCCATCAGCTCTGCTCTTATTTCAGAAAGGTTTTACTACAGAAACCAGGGCTCTTCAAAATCTAAGACTAATAGGGGTGAGTGACAGGTATATTCATTTCTGAGGAGTGATGACACTGTTTTAAATATTTAATGCACTGAAAAACATATGGAAAGAAAATAATATGAAGTTGGCTTTTGCACAATAACACCATATTTTCTGTCTCTTTCCATGTTGCAGCCACATTACAGAGAACTGTAAAAAAGGAAAATGGCAGATTTCGAATCAGTTATCCTGGTGCTACCAGCTTGCAAAAAAATTAATTTTTTACCCCCATTTTTTTTTTCATTTTTCTAGTTCAATCAATAACCACGCTATGGCCATCAATCTCCAGGCCACAGAGCAATATTTTATTTCCAAACTGATGGCTTCCCATGATGAATTACAGTCATTAGAAAGCATGACAGCCTGTTACAGTGCCTTCAGCACACGTGCAAGTGTTGCTGACAGAAGAAAGTGGTTTATTATTATTATTATTATTATTACTATTATTATTATTATTATTATCACTATTATCTTCATTTGGGATCACAGAATCCCCAAATGGTTTGGGTTGAAGGGACCTTAAAGCTCATCTCATTCCAACCCCTGCCAAGGGCAGCAGTGCCACCCATCCCCACCCACAGAAAGATGTAAATATTACCCTGAGCATGGATCATTCTAGACAGCCCATTAGAGATGAATTTAACTTTTCCCAAACATTTAAAATGACATTTCAAGGGGGGTTTTTTGTTGGTTTTTTTTCCTGAATAGATATTCTGTGTTTGCAACAGTTGGATTTGCAACCTTCAAACGCAGTTTTGCGGTCGCGTATTTGGATAGTTCACCACTCAACGTTACTAAAACACGAAAATCAATCAAAAATAAAATTACCTGAAGAATTTATCTGCTCTCCAGATACACTGGAATGTCCACAAGTACAGGATCATAACTGCAAATGGAACTGGAACTTGGCTTCTGCGACTTAGCAAGACAAGGAATACTTTTAGTAAACAATTACACACGTACTAGAACTGAGCTTAACAGGCTGCCAGAAGTCTGAGCTGAACTCAGTGGAAGTGACTCCCTGTGCCAGGGAAGCAGAACAGCTTTCCCAGCTTTTGAGACCTTTCTTCTCAATCTTTTCCTACGTAAAAGCATTTTTTGCTCCTGCACTCGGAGCAGCCAACGTAAAAGCGAGGCGTCTTCAGATGGATCACAGGACTGGGAATTAAAATAGGTCCCTGCAATGCCTTTAATGTCACAAAAAACCCACCCTGACAGGAGGCACAGGCAAAGGACAGACAGGGGAAATGGAGTTGGGGGTTGGAGAATTCATCCTCTGGAGCAGTGGGATCAGCAGGGGGGAGAGGTGAGGTGGGAGAGGGAGCAGAAAGGGATAAAAGCTCTGGGATAAAGCCTGGGGAAAATTTAGTGAAGGCACCAGGAGTGGTGGAAGTGAGGGAAGGGAAGAAAAGCTCCCCATCCTCTCTTTTCATTCTGAGCCATCCAAAGCTGAGATTACAGCTAAAAGCTTCCACTGACAAACTCAGTGGTCTTCAGATCTAAAATGTGCCCAGACACCCTGTGGTGCTCCTGGATCTGGGAATAAATAACAGCTCCAAAGGAACTGCAGGTGACAGCACAAAATGTGAGCACACCAAGCTTAGGTAATGATAAACATAATTATCATTGTTTTCTGTGGCATGATCTGCAGAGGATCGTGAACCTCGAAAAATTCCAGAAACATCTGAAAGCAGGGAAAGAATTTCAATTTTATTGGAGAAGAGGGAAAAAAAACCCCAAACCCACAAAGCAAAACAGGAGAGGAGTGAAATATAAATGATAAATTGGAACTGAAAAAAAAAAAAATGAGGAGGCCATAGCTAATTGTCAGAATTTAGAGTAATATTTTTTTCTCACTGGCTGCTGGGGGCGGGTTGAGGATTGCAATTGAATGATGGATTCCAGGTGGGATATTCAGAAACAATCAAAGAACAACTTCTGACAAATTAACAAGGACTAAATTGTTTCTTTTTTAAAACCTTGCAACGAAACACAAACTTTGAAATGCTACCCTATACTCTGCTAAAGGCAGAGTTAAATCCAGGAGAGTCGGTTTGGAGAGAAACTTCCCACTGGAAAAGCAAACAAGCAGCATGACCAAAGGAATGGAGAGCAAAGAATAACTTCTTATCCCCCTTCAGCAGAGCACAGCATTTATTTGAGGCATTACCAGTGTTATTAATGAGATTTCAGTGTGTCATGTGTTAACTGAGGTAACCCTGGGAGTGTCCCAGGCCAGGCTGGATGGGACTTGGAGCAGCCTGGGATAGTGGGAGGTGTCCCTGCCCATGGCAGGGGTGGGATTAGGTGACCTTTAAGGTCCCTTCAACCCCAACCTTCCATGATTTGCTAAATTTCTTCTGCCCCTACCAAACAAACTTTGCTCCATGCATGTCCAAACCCCGCTGAGCTCCCATTCCATCTGCACTGGCTGACACCAGGAAGCCCAGCCTAGGCCAGGCTGCAGATCCCAGCACAGAGCTTTGTACTTTTCTATCTGGTTCAATAAGAAACTCCTTGGAAAGACAGGAATAACACAGCAGCTGTCAGTCATTGCAAACGCCTCGTCTCCTTTATTCCTTTCTATTTTCCAGCTGGATGCAATGACCCACTGGTCAGTCCCTATGCCAGAATCCGCTCTGGGCACTTCTAAATCTGCAACACCCAAACCTGAAGATTTCCCATAGCCAGAAGAGCAGATTCAGTCCTATCCAGGCCAATATTAAGATCACTCCTGTTCCAGAACCTTCCTGCTTTTACACTGCGACGGATCTGAGCCTATTGCACTTTTTTTTTTTTTTTTTCATTCCATGCAAGCTGCCATCTTGTGAGGAAGGAGGAATAAACATATGGATTCGAAATATGTTGGAATAATCACTTTCTGCACTGATACTTGTCTGTCTGTGTAGACATCAGAGAACACATAATAGTAGCTTTGTGCATGCTGTGTTATTTCACACCGCCTCCCATTTCACACGGAAAAGGCATTTGACTTTGTCTAATACAGCCTGGATTTCTCATGGATTTACCACCCAGAAGAATCCAACTGTCTGTAGCAGCCCTGTTTATCTCATCAAAAAAAATACTGGAAATTTGAAGTATGAAGTGGTAAAAGAGCATCAGTGACCAATGGCCAATGAAGACAAAGGTTGCAGAACGTGCCTGAGGGCACACTTCACTCTTTTCTCAAAGAGAAAAAAGAATCTTCCTAAAGAGTTGTTGATCACTTTATGCACTCAAAACTTACACTGTTCAGACTTAAAATGATATAAATTTAGAAACAGCACTGACTTTAACTAACTGACTTTAACTGACTAATAACTTTATTAGAAGCCACAAAAAAATCCATAGAATAACTGGGGGCGACATTTAAGGAACCCATTTAGCTTTTCTAAAGACCACATGGAGCCAACTGCACATGGAACAACAATGCAGGGATTTATATCCTAAAGTGATTTGGATATTCAGACAAGAAAGAATTTGAGGAGAGGGAGAGAAGTAAGTGAGGAGCAGAGACATTCCTCTGTCTGTTCTCCTGCATGATTAATAAGCAAATTACATCTCCTCTCTTCCTTCTCCAACATTTCTGAAGCAGATCTGGTCTTTTTGGGAATCTATCTTAGTATGCCAAGTAGCTGCCAAGACTTCCACACTCTCCATGCAGATGATTAAACTGGTCAAAATATTGTTGTGTGAAAAAAAATGAGTAAGAGGATAATGAATCTCTGGATTTGGAGTCGTCTGTAAAACCTCGGGAGGAATCTGGCAGCGGGGAACACGCTCAGGATGAGACGGAGAAGGGAGGAGAGACAGGAGGTCTCAAAAACAAGTCCTGCATCAAACTGCTCAGGGGTTTGTGCCTCTCTGTAGCTGGATTTATGCAATTGTGCTCCTGTTTTCTGTCTGCCCATTGAATAAATGAGGATATGAAGGAACACAACCATTTTTTCATGAAAATCTACCCCTGAAGAGGAGTGAAATGACCACTTTCATCACCAAGAGTTTGAGTTCATTTGTGCTGTGTTCCCTGTCTGGAACGACAATGCCATGAATTTCCATCACTGTTTTCCCAGTGCCTCTGCAACGAGCATGGCACACCCACCCCACTGCTCACCTGGACTGAAAAATGGGAAAGATCTGGCATCACAAGGGCCTTGCTTTAATTAATTACATCTCCCCCCAGCAGAGCATTCAGCTCACAGTGCCATTATTAATATTACTCAGGTACAGATCCTCCACACTAATGAGGATCCTGGAAAGATGTGCAACTCCACGGCCACACATGGAAAATGTAAAAGTTTGGGGTTGGACTTTGATCTGGGTGTGCTTTCATTAATTAGAGCAAAATATTTCAGTACCTGAAGGGGGACAACAAAAGAGCTGGAGAGGGGATTTTGCAAAGGAATGGAATAACAGGACAAGGGGGGATGAATTCACAATGACAGAGGGCAGAGTTAGGTGGGATATTGGGGAGGAATTCTTTCCAGTGAGGGTGGGGAGGCCCTGGCACAGGGTGCCCAGAGAAGCTGTGGCTGCCCCTGGATCCCTGGAAACATCCAAGGCCAGGTCATGTTGAAATAAAAGCCAAAAATTCACCCTTTTCCCTGTTGTGTTTGGAAGAGCTCAGGTATGATGAGGAGTGGATGGGGGAGCTGGGAAAGAGGCTCAGGCTGGAAAAAAAAGGAGGCTCAGGGTTGGCTCTGCACAATTCTCTGACAGGAGGGGACACCCAGGGGGCATTTGGGCTCTGCTCCCAGGGAACAGGGACAGGAGGAGAGGGAATGACCTCAGGCTGGGCCAGGGGTGGCTCAGGCTGGATACTGGGAAAATTTCTTCCTGGAAAGGGCTGCCCAGTGGAGTCCCCATCCCCGGAGGGATTCCCAAGCCACGTGCACGTGGCACTTGGGGACGTGGGGCAGTGGTGGCCTTGCCAGTTGGACTCAACAGTCTGGGATGTCTTTTCCAACCTCACCCATTCCATGATTCTCAGGGTGCTTCCCCCAGGGCTGCTCTGTCTCTGCAGGGATTCCAACCCTGCAGGAGCTCCCGGAGTGCGGCGTTAGCGGAAACCCTTCTGATCTGTAAATACTCCCCCCAGAAACCCAGCTCCTCCAAACCCACACTCACAGCCTGATTTCCATGCTGACAGTTTCGCTCCATTTGTTGAATTGTAAACCATGGAAAGCTCAGCAATAAAACGTCTGCAATCTGGAGCAGTAATGGGAGGAATGTCTCATAAACAAGATAAGTTGTTTCTTGCCAATATTGTTACACTTCATAAATACGAGCTCGAGTCTGTTTTGCGTCTCCTAGATCAGTAGCAGACTTTTATTTTAATTAAACACAACATATAAAATATTCATTTAAAAAAAAAACAAACATCATTGTTTTAAAGACATTGTGCTAAATTAAATTGCAGCGCTTTTGCCACCGAGTTCTTTGCACAAAAGAACAATTTGGAATTGAGTGGATTGAGACAGCACAAGTGTCCATCAAGATCCTGTAGCAAGAAGCTGGTGGCTGCCCTATGAATAAATAAACTATTTATATTTCCTGATAAGTGCTTGTATGAACCCAGTCCAATTCCCAAAGACTTCTCATTGCAGCTGGGGCTGTAATTAAGAAACTTTATCACCTGGCAGCGAGGAAGATGCTGCCAGTCCCATTTTTTTTTTGCAGCAGAACTCCTGAGTTTTCACTTCCCACAGACAAAATTTATGGTCTCATTTCATTAAACTAATGCTGGGCATCTTTGATAGAGCCATTTTCAGCAGTCTCTACCCCAGAAGTACTTCAATCTTAAAATTTACCCCTGCAGCTCTTTGAGGGTCTCAACTACAACCACAATAGGTGAGCTCGAGCCTCATTCAAGGCAAATGTTATTCCTGGTTCAGTAACACAAATCCAGCTCCCGGATTTAGCTCGGAATCCAAACACATTTCTTCCGACACAAGCCTCAGTGATGACATAAATTACAGAAAGCAAGTTTTTAAACTGTCAGCAAGGAAGAATTTTAGGAATTGAGAAGAAATTAGCCAGAAACAGCTGAATACTGAATTTTCTATAGAACCAGCAGCCCCTAACCACGGCCTGGAAGGCACCAGCCACGCATTTCCTTCGTGGTCAACATGGAAAATGTTGTATCCCTCAGTCATAAATCTATCATAACAGGAATAGAAAAGGCAGGACTTGATTCAGAACGTCCATAGCTGAAAGCAAAATTCAGCTGCATCACATCACCATTCTCTGCCTTTAAATAAAAGTTTAAAGTAACTGAAACTGCTCAATTATGGCTTGAAAGCCACTGTGTGACACCAGGGTGCAACACAGACCAGTAGCCAGAGGCAGGCTGGCCAAAGCTTTCTGTTGATTTAACTCCATCCTTAATCCAGGAGGAAAATGGAAGGAATAGGAAAAAACAAGAAGCAGCATTAATGTCCTGCTAAAACTTCAGCCTTCTGTGGAATTTCAGCAGAGTATAAATGGTAAATATGAAATCACTCGAGATTTGAGATGCCCCTGTGTCTGGGGTCACTAAAAAACGAGATGTGTCTTAAATACTTATTCCTCAAGTTGTTTTCCAGGAAAGAAGTCTTCAATCAGAGCCAGCTTCAGGAAGATGAAGAAGAGGTGCAATAAAATCTCTGTCCTGTCAGGCTCAACAACCTGGAGCAGTCTTGGAGTTCTCCAACTCCAGGGCAAGAGAGGAAAACAGGAAAACTCTTTTTATATATTTTTGGGGTTTTTTTAAATAAAAACAAACGAAACAATCAATGTGCTGATTAGGGATCACATTCTCAGCAGGGACCTTCACAGAACCTTCCTTCTCCCAGGATCCCTCTCTGGGATTTCCATGTTGTAAGCCTTAAACCCACCTTTTCCCCAAGAAAAAAAGAAGAAAGGATGAACAAGATGGATTTAAGGCTTGAAACATGTAATTTTCACCAGAAAAAGATGAATAAGAAAATGCACAAACCTCGGCCATCACCTTTACTCCAGGTCTGGTGGCTGGTAAGTTACATTCATTTACCAGGGAATAAATGCAAAAAGAGCACAAAACCTTTTCTTCACATGCTCATTTACTGCAGGAGTCAGCTCATTTCTTTTCAGTTTGCAATTTCTAAATTTTAACTGGTTCTAATAAGCAAGATCGTAGTTTTTAAATTTTTTTAAAAGACCCCGTCCAGTTTCCTCCTATTTTCTGCAAATGAATTGTTTTTATTAAAAGTAGAGCTGGTTTTGGCAACAGGCTGGCTGCTTTTAACTCCTAATAGAGACTTTCCCATATCTCTTAATTTATCAGGGCCCATACTTGCATTCCAAATTGCTTTTAGTACCTCCACTGATTCATTACACAGAGATATGGGGAGTGAAGTCATTTTAGCAGCTTTTATAATATTGTAGAATTGCTACATTAAACAGTTTTAAAAGACAAACCACACTGGGAATATTTCTATTTCTGGTCAATTTATATTAAAAAAAAAAGGAGTATATGAATAAATTACAGGAATAAACAAATATTGTATGCAGTGGGGATGTGGAAAAGGGATTATTTTTAATTCCAGATTGAGAAGGAATCTGTGAATTAGGATTCCTGCCTGATTTTTTTTTTTTTTTTTTTAGTCCAAGTTTACCTAAATGTAAGTTCAAGCCTGGAACAAAAGCTTCAAACTCCTCATGGGAGACCTGGGCAAGCTGGGTGAGTATTAAGTGAACTAATTCAGTGCCTGCTTCCTGTAAGCCTGAGACACAACACTTGATGCTTTAATCACACAGCCATTTATTTTTATAAAATGTAAAATGTAAAATTACTAAATTGGGCTGGTACTCAATCCATCACTAAACTGGGCAGTAATTGCTCTTCATATGGATTCCTAGTCTGGGCTGTTTCCTGATCAGCATTTCCCTCTAATGAAAAACTTTTAATGCTTTCAGATTTTGAGACAACACAGCAATAAAAGTTGTCAGTTGAGTCCCTTTCGTAGCCCATGAGATGTGAGATCACCAGATGGATCCTCTCTGCTCACCCTAAAACCTGAGTGAGCTTTATTCAGAATAAATCCCGAGCCAGAGTGGCTCAGAAGGGATGGAGACACATCAGTCACCTGCTCCTCAGTGGGCTCTAACCAAATTCAGCTTTCCCTCTCCTCTTTCTCCATGAATCCCAAGCTGGTGCTGGGGAGTGCTGATGGACAATCCCACTGGCTGGGAGGCAGCTGGAATTCCAGGGGCAGGAGATCTGCAGGACCACCACACATCCCTCAGCAAGGCAGCATTAAACTCCTCTTTGGCCGAGGAACACAGAATTCCAGGCTCAGTAGCCCCCAAAAAAGGGACTAAAATGTCTCAGTGCTAACAGGCCTGTCCAGACTCCTTCCACTTCTGCACATTTTTATCATCCCACAGAGCTTTAGGGAGTCACCACCTCCTCTAATAAAAGTCTGAACAAGAGCTGGGCTTCTGGAGGATTTGGGTTGGCTTTCTGTGGCCAAAGTGCTCCTAAACAAACAGAATCCCCAGCCCCTGACTCCCACGTCTCTCCTTTTCCACGCTGACCAGGGAGGTCTGATCCTCCCTTGGATATCCTATTCCTTACAAACCCTAAACATTTGCATTGTGTGGAAGAAGTGACTCACTGGAGGTATTCCATTTCAGACTAAACCCGGAGGATTATTGCTGGTATTGCCAAATAAATTCGTATGCAAATCTCTGCCAGGTTAATTCACAGCACAGCAGGAGTTTGCCCAGGCTGAGATCCCTGAGGAGAGGCACAGAATCATGCAATCATTAAGATTGGAAAAGACCTTCAAGATCATTAAGTGCAAGCATCAGCTGATACCAGCATGCCCAATAAACCCTGTGCCTGTGTTTATCCACTCTTTCTGTGGAGAAATTGTCCAGAATACCCAACCTGATCCTCCCCTGGTGCAACTTGAGGCTCTTTCCTCTCCTGTCCTTCGTTCCTGGGAGAAGAAAGGCAGGAGGAAAGGGAGTTCCCACAAGGAACCTGCAGCAAATGCTGACACAACCAGGGAGATGCTCCAACCTTTGCTGTGCTACTGAGCCTACAATTTCCCCTCCTCACTGCAGCAGCCTTGTGCTGATAAAATCCAATTGGAATAAATCACTTTTTTTTTCCTGCTTTTTATTTATCTGGAGTGGCTGAGAACTGTATTTTTGCTGATCTGAATGAATTGCTATTCTAAATAACAACTAAATTAACTTTGGTGTTCAGATTAGCATAGTGAGAGCCTTGAGCTGGTTATTTTATAATCACTCAAACTGCATTTTTATTCAACAGCTTGATCAAAACATTTTCCTGAACTAGAACTTGCACAGCATTTAGCAAACTGGGAGAAGCTACCAGTATCACTATCAGTGGGAGAACACAAGCAGCACATGGAAATCTAACAATCATTAAGGCTGGGAAAGGTCTCCAAGATCTTCATGTCCAACCTTCAACTGGGTACCACTTTGTCAACTGAACCATAGCACAAAGTTCCACTCATTTTTTAGTATTTGCTCATTTTTCTTTACTCATTTTTCTTCATTCATTTTTGGAACACTTAAATTCTGTCCCACTTTTTTGAAAAACTTCTGACCAGCCCCAAGATCTTCATGTCCAACCTTCAACTGGGTACCACTTTGTCAACTAAGCCATGGCACAAAATTCCACTCGTTTTTTGAGTATTTACTCATTTTTCTTCACTCATTTTTGGAACACTTAAATTTTGTCCCACTTTTTGGACACGCTTCTCCCATCCCCAAGATCTTCATGCCCAACCTTCAACTGGATACCACTTTGTCAACTAAACACAGTACAAGTTTCTCTTGTTTTTTAAGTATTTACTTATTTTTCTTTACTCATTTTCCTTCACTCATTTTTGGAACACTTAAATTTTGTCCCACTTTTTGGACACACTTCTGCCCAGGCCCAAAGCCATCAGCAGGATGTGCTGAAAAATCATTGCTGTAAAAGTTAAGGACATGTTCACCAGGGAATGTGTAAAGCATCCAGATGGAATGAAGCACAGTGGGAATTCCTCATGGAATATTTCAGCAGGTGTGTGAGCATGGTCACACCTCCTGACCAGGAGTGGGAATATGGAATGGCCTTTTATTATCACACCACTTAAGCAAACAGGCCTTTAGAAAAAATATATACCCAAGCTTTCTGCCAATTTAAACACTTTTTCACACGTTAACTGTTAATAAAAATGCTTCAGGAAATCCCCAGGTAGCCTTATTTTTCCCAGATGTGTACAATATTCCTCAAATATGCATGATCCTAATAAACAGCCACATTTCTGATGCAAATACATGGAAACCTCTCACGGTGTTCAGGTGGGATCCCTGGAGCTGGTAATTCCCAGCACCATGAGATTAAGGAGCAACCCTGATATTTTTCAGCTGGACCAAAGTCCAGCTCAGCGCCATTTCCCAAAGTTAACAAAATTTACTTCCATCAGTTCTAAATATATGTGGAGCTAAATATAGTAAACCTCAAGTTGAAAAATCACGGCTAAAGCAACATACACTGAGTCTCAGTCTGTGCACCAGCTGTGGGTAAAAATGTGCTGAAAAGTAGAACATTTCGTCTCTTTTCATTTATCAAACATTCAGTTGCAAACACACAGTCATCTGTTTAAGAAGAGCTGAGAATCTGTTAAAATTATTCATTTGATGGTCTTCTGAATTTAAATCACAATTTTCTCTGGAATTCGAACTCTCAGGTAACTTTTTCTGGATAAATGCTTTCAATCAAAAAGAAAAACTTTGGTTACTGGAGGTCCTTTTTTTTAAATGCACTTTTACATTTTAGCAACAATTTTTCATTTATTTGTTAATATGAGCAAAGACACTTTTCCAGACAGTTGTAAAACACTTACCTACGTCAGGATACAGATAAATGAACCAACCTAGCTGCTGGGATAGATAATTCAGATATCAATTTATTTCTTTTTTCCTGTGTTATCATAGATAAGGGGATTGCTAATGCCATGTCAAATTTGACATTTCCATCTCTCCCACAGATGGATTTTGTTGTTTTTTTACAATTAACCAAGTCCCTGCATGGATCTGTGTGAGGAGGAATAAGGACCCAGGTGGAGTCCAGATGAAAGATTTGGGCAGACCTAGGATTTTATCATTTCTTTCCTTTTAAAACCTGCAAGGAGAGCAAAAGATGGTTGGAACTGGTGGCTCTCTGTGAGCCAAATCAAACTTTCACTCTCTAGAACAGTTGTCTGGAGTTGAACTAATTCTGTGCAGCCTCTCTAAAGCCAAGACTTAGAGAGGTTTTTACTTTTTCTCCTCACACACTCCCATTCCTTCAGTAGCTGTGTCCTGTTTGAGCCCAACTTCTAATCCTCCTCATGATCCCTCTTTTCTTTCTTCCTTGCACACATTCCCTTTACATTTTGCTCTCTTCTCCTTTCCCTCAATAGTACAAATCTCTAGTTGTCCTCTGTCATCTTAAAAATGTCTGATGCTACCATTGATGCCCCTCCACTGCCCTTTCTCTTTTCCCATAATTTTTTCCCTCCTTTCTATTTTTTTCTCCATTTTTTTCACACTTCATCTCCTTCTCCCTTTTTTTTTTTTTTCCAGAGTTCTGTGGCACTGCTTTGCCATCTCTCTCCGACCTCCCTTTCCTCTCTCTTCCAGATTCCCTCCCTTGGGATTCCTTCAGCTCTTCCAAAGAACCTTCCACAGACAGGCCCACAGCAAATCTCCTTTACTTCTTAAACTCAAAACCATGCACCCATCCTTTTTTAAACACTTTTAAATCACTAAAATTCCTTGCCAGGTCTTTTTTTCTTTTTTTTTTCCCTGACCTAAACTTCCAAGGCTCCATCTCTTCTTTTCCCCCCTCCCCTTCTCTGCTCCCAGTAGGGGAGGATGTGCCTTCCAGACACCCCTACATCTCATTTCTCATCAGCAGCTTTGACGTCTCTTTACATTTGAGGACACCCTCCCACTCAGCTGCCTCCTCATCCTCTGTCAGATGCTTCCCAAAAAGCCACGGCGTTCCTGGTGACAGGAAAAGAGTTCATCAAAGTGCTTGGCACCCGAGGGCTCTGCGAGTGAACCTCCCACACCCCGGGACAAAAATAAACAACAACAGGCAGAAATACGGCTCGGGAGCCATATGCTTGGGATTTTTTGGCTATCACCAAAAGGATGGGAAACGTCGGTGCCCTGGGTCCTTGAGAATCAAACCACCCAGAAAGCAAAAAATAATTATCCAGACATCATTCAGATAAGTTTGAAGCCCAGACAAGCTGCTGAAGTGCATTGGCTCGTGTTTGTTAATTCTTAGCGAACTATTTTTGATTGTTAAATTGTCTGTTAGGTTGTTTTTCCTCCCAGCTCCCAGCCCCAGACAGCTGGAGGTGTTTAAAGGAAAAGTAATGTGCTTTTTTTTTTTCCACAATATGGAGAATTCCTATTCTTATATGAGTTTTTATTCTTAGAAGCTTGAGCTGAAATCTGAGTTCCACTGCAATGCTTCCACTAATTGCCTTGAATAATTCAAATTTTACCACTCTCAAGGGCACAACTGGAGCCAGACTGTTCTAAGCCATGTTTGGTGCTCTGGAGCCAACAAAATAAGTCCATTTTATGTCGTAGAGCTCGCTGAGCTTAAGTTACATTATTTTGTTTGCTTCGAATTCAGACAAGTGGAAAAAAAAAAGTCAAAAATCACAGTGGATCGACTTTGCCAAAGGAGCCCACCAAGAAACCCAGAGCAAGCCCAGTTTTACTTTGGAAGCAGCAGGAGCAAGTCAAAAATTGCAGCATAACCCTGAAAATCGTCCTTTGTCGAAGAAAATTAGCAAAGGCCTGAACTGTGGGATCTCTCTATTTTTGGCTCAAGAGAGAAATTCTGAAGCTGCTGATGATTTGAAATGGGTCCTGAAGAGAAGGAAGGAAGGAAATTAGATTTTTTTTTTTAACTTACAAAATTGTCTTGCCTGTGTAAT
The DNA here is from genome assembly GCA_017589585.1 of Phylloscopus whistleri. Taxonomy (NCBI): domain Eukaryota; kingdom Metazoa; phylum Chordata; class Aves; order Passeriformes; family Phylloscopidae; genus Phylloscopus; species Phylloscopus whistleri. Next base: position 218,425 of record JADMLD010000546.1, read on the forward strand.
AACACTGAGCATGACTGTCACTCCGAAGACATATTAGCTCATTTAGGTAATTAGTGTGAGCAGCATGTTTCCCTGCTTATTCCATTCAATTATAGGGTGCTCACTTTGTCATTACTGGAGTATCTTAATGTGACTTGTAATTAGTGTAATTACAATCCAATGTTAATTATATCTGCCACTTAGACATAATTTTATATAGTAATGGTCTTATTCTCAATAACCTTATTATGTTGTTTATTCAAACAGGAATTTAGCCTTCTTTCATGCGTCAAATATGGAGATTACAAAAAGTACTGCCTGTCATTTTTGTAGTTATGACTCGGGGAGCTTCGCCTTGCAAAATCATATTTGGGGCAATCAATGAGTGGAGCAAACCAAATTAGAGGGGCTGATTATTAGAGGGATGCTGAACTCACAGAAATGATGTGCACAGGAGGCACATTAACTCATCCCGTGGCTCGTGAGAGCCGCAGAGAGAGGTCAGGGGCTGTAAATTAACCAGGGAACAAGAGATGGGATCCAGAAAGTCTCTGTGGTGCTGGGTCTGCTTCTAGGGCTGGTGGCAGTGGTGCTCTTATTAGCAGGGTGATGAACTAGCAGGAGTGGAAGTGCCAAAAAAAAAAAAAAAAAATCCTGGGAAAAGATTCTCAGTGTTAGTGACACCTTTTTGTGTCACTAATCCCTTTTTTTGTACAGGGGTTACACATCTGATGAGCAGTTTTGATTTCTCACAGGTTTCCTTTCTCTGATCAATGGCATTTTTGAGGGGTACAGCCAAAATTTCTGGGTGTAGTTACCAGGAGAGAGGCTTTGAAGAATCTTTCCTGATTGCTGAGCTTTGCTTCCCATTGTGGAAATGGATTTCTGCTTCTTTTCCTACAAGGAAATGCTGGGAGAACTGGGAAAGTTCACCTAAAGAGAAGAAGGCTCCAGGGAGAGCTCAGAGCCCCTGGCAGGGCTTGAAGGGGCTCCAGGAGAGCTGGGGAGGGACTGGGGACAAGGGATGGAGGGACAGGACACAGGGAATGGCTCCCACTGCCAGAGGGCAGGGATGGATTGGAGATTGGGAAGGAATTCCTGGCTGGGCTGGAATTCCCAGAGCAGCTGTGGCTGCCCCTGGATCCCTGGAAGTGTCCAAGGCTGGGTTGGATGGGGCTTGGAGAAGCCTGGGATGGTGGGAGGTGTCCCTGCCCATGGGACAACCCAAACCATCCTGGAATTTTATGAAGAAAAACTGAAAGACATATATCCCAGGAAAAAATCCTTGGTGCCCTGGCACCATACTGGGTGCTCTCCCACAGCATCAGATAGAGACTGGAATAAAAATCCACCAAATGCAGCCAGAGGGTTCTCAGCACCTCCCTGCTCTGGCCATGAGCTCCTTCCACAGCAAAGACAGATTTCTTGTGTTAAATGAGGTTTTTTTAGGAATTAACCCAGCCTGGAACAAACTCTCTCTGGAAGCAAAGTGCTCTCCAGGCTGAATCCCACTCTGTCTTATGTGCTACCTCCAATGGCCACAGTGAAATAGATTTGGATTAAAAAGCCCTAAAAGAGGCAGACAAAACAATGCACATTTTTGTGCCACCAGAGTGGCCCAAAAGGACAAGTCACACATGACAAACATCAGCCATGTTATTGAATGCACAGTGCTGAAGAGTGGCACGAGAACCACAGGAGAGGAGAAGGGAATTTGGCAGCTCTCTGGGAGATGGAAACCAAGATCCTCCTAAATCCACGTCTTTCACTGAGCCTGAAAAGGGTTTCAAGCTTTGAGCTCTCTCTTTGGAGGCAAATGAATCATCTAGATTGCCATGGCTCAGGGTGATGTCCCAAGACAGCTGCCAGCTCTCTTTGAGCTGAGGAAAATCAAGAAGTTTCAAAATGAAAGCAGGGGGTCGGTGAAAATGAAAGTAAATCGGGGTATGTGCACCAGAGAATGATGTTTAACTCAGCTGGAACACCAGGAGACATTCTCCAGTCCTGAAGGGAGGCTTAGGGAGCAAATCCCATGGGGAGCTGAGCCCCCTCCTCTGGATGATCTTTAAGGACCCTTCCATCCCAAACCACTCTGGAATTCCAAGGTTTTATGAACCATTTGATCATTCTCACGTGCAAGACTTTTCCTTAGTCCCTTTATGTTTCTTCCACATAAAACAGGATTATTTTTACCACTAAATCTTGCATTTGGTGGGTATGAAAACTTCTTGGATTCCCTTTCTTTAAAACTATCAAGCCTAGAACTGCCATTTTTAATGGCCCAAAGGAAATGCAAAAATACTTTTTGTTGTTGTTTGAGATCTGGATTAACACAGTTGTGAAATCTTAAGGTTATTAACCTTATTTAGGAACTTCACATGTGAGAGAGAACCTCAAACCCAACACACAACTTCATGTACAGCATTGCTTAGACAGATATTGCAGTATTAGGCGATCAAATACATCAGTTGATTATAGGATAACTATAATTTATTGTTCCTGCAATGCAAATCTTACTGGCACTTCTGCATGAATAGTGTTTTTTCAATGGCTGCCAAGTAAATCATATTTCTGCCAGTGACACTCAGTAAACTGACACTTCTACCTTTTTTACTTGTTTTGTTTTTGGTTTTTTTCTGATTTTTTTAACTCAAAGTCCATCTCCTTAGAGCAGGCAGCGGATGTAGAGCTCCCCTGTGACTGAAGTCACTCATTCCTCACCTTGTGCAGTGTGACACCACACCAGGCCTGCTGCCATCACCATTTGGATTTCATCCCTTAAATGCATCAGCAATGGCATCTCTGGAATGTGCATCCAGAGCCAGGAATGAACCATTAGCCAGCAGCTTTCCCAACAAAGCTCTCCCACTCTTTCGGTAACTGAAAGGCCTCAGCAGGAGGAGCAGATGTGCAGTGTAAGAAATGTCTCTCCTCTCTTGCCACCTGCTGCCCTAAACCAGGGCAAAGACACAGGTCAGAAGAGGTTGTTCCCTACATCTCAGAGGGGTTTGGGGATGAAACAGCATCACTGCCCCTCTACCCAGAGGATAACTCTGCTTGGAACTGAATGCAAGATGATCCAGATCAGGCTGGACAGGCTTGGAGCAGCCTGGGGCAGTGGAAGTGTCCCTGCCCATGGCAGGGGGTGGAACTGGATTAGCTTTGAGTTCCTTTCCAACCCAAACCAGTCTGGGATTCTAAGTCTGCACTAGCTTATCACAAGTACTTTTAATCCTAGAAAAGCCTGGGAGCTGGTTACACCTCCAGGAATCATTTCCTGCCCGGATTTGTTTCCCTTTGAGAGGTCACTAATGAGCCCATTTCAGCAGTTCCACTGCCAGACCAGGAGAGACATCCCAGGCAATCCCAGGATGGATTTCTGCCTTCCACAAAGCTCCCCAAACAGTGGGATTTGTCCAGCCTGGAGTCCATCTGGATGAGGTGGCCAAAGATACCAAGGCCCATCCACCTCATCCAAGGATGGAACAAGCTCCACCATGGAACAAACTCCACCATGGTGCTGTCACATGCTGCCCTGAGGACTCCACAGAAGAACTTTTCACAGTCTCCAGAGGGAATTAATTCCAGTAATTACCTGCCTCAGTATTAAAAACTGTTCCCTCATTTTTAGCCAACTCTTCCCTGCTGGGATTTTTTTGCTGTCATTACTCGTGTGCTGTCACAAGGGGCATGGAGAACAAATTGTTTCTTTTCTCTTCCCAGCCCTTTCCATATCTGAGGATTTGCTGTCGTGGGGCATCCTGAATGGGAGAACAGAGCAAGGACTAAATCTGGAAAATCTGAGTGGCCTCTGCCTTCTTGGGCTCTTCCTGTTCATTCCTGCAGGTTTCCCTCTGCACCTTCCCCACCCTAAAGTCCCTGTTTCACAGAATCACCAAATCATTAAGGTCAGAAAAGACCTTTAAGATTGAGTCCAGCTCTTCCCCAGCACTGCCAAGGCCACATCCACATGGCTGTGAAATCCCTCCAGGGATGGGGATTCCACCACTGCCCTGGGCAGCTGTGCCAGGGCTGGACAACCCTTTCCAGGAAGAAATTTTCCCTAAAAACCAACCAAAAACTTCACTGGTTTAACTTGAAGCCTTTTCCTCTCCTTCACCCTCTCCTTCCCAAACCCCTTGCTGTGACTGGGAGGATAGAGCGTCCCAGCTTTGCCTCCCATCCCCAGGCCATCCCCTGAGCCTCCACATCCCTGATCCCACACTCCAGAGATGGAGTGTCACCCATGGCAAACACCCCCAGCTCCCAGGGAGCTCCTGGAGCACAGCTGTGGTGAAAATCCAACAACAGCTCTGCCCCACCACTGGTCAGACACCCCACCAAGCACTCTCACCCCATCCCTGCCCTCCCAGGCAGCCCCTCCATGGCCAGGATGTCGAGGCTGAAGCACCTGATGGATTGGGGCAATTACTGTATCTCAGACATACCAGTCACACTAATGCACAGCGAACACAGCTCGCCCTTAATTACAGCTACAGACACGGACATTTGTTTTTCTTAGTAATTAAAATGTTCTATTGTGCTTAATACTGTTATCTGTATTCTTTGGTTAAGTGCAATTTAATTTGCTTTAAGAAAGCTGGGTATAATTTAAAATGAAAAATGTATCCCTTCTGCTGCTTTTTCCCCCTCCTAATGCTATTGTTTGCCATGACTGCAGATCTAGAACACATCAACTTCTGAGCTTGTTCACAAAGTTTCTGGAAGGTGATTTTGGTTCCATAACCCAAGACAGTGATGCTGTTCTAAAACAACAACAACAACAACAAATTGGGACTGATTCTGGAAATGTCCTGGTTCCTGAAGCACTTATTGGGATAAAGGAGGTCCCTGAGGCATTTCCAGGGCAAAGTGGCTTTCACAAGAGAGGCAGAGGTTGCCCTGGGGTCCCTGGAGTCCCTGGTCATGGCTGAGGTGCTGTAATGAGAAACATGGATTAGAGTCATGGGTGGGATGGGCTGGATGGGACCTCGCAGATCCTCTCATTCCAAATCTCCTGCCATGGGCAGGGACACCTTCCATGTGTCCACGTTCCATCCCAGGTTGCTCCCAGCCCCATCCAACCTGGCCTTGGCCACCTCTAGCCAGAGCTTTTCTGAGCAACCTCTGCCAGGGCCTCACCACCCTCACAGGGGAGAACCAATTATTATTAATTAATTCAAGAACAGCTGACAGAACTCCCCTTATGCACTCTAAGATGCAAAAGGGGAAACATTTTTGGACATTCCACATCTGAGGAAAAAAAAAAAACAATCCCAGTGGTGTCAGAAGCAGCTCAGTCCCACATCCACCTGCACAAGGAACCAGAAAACTTCTTACTCATATATATATATATATATATTTTTTTTAACACACAAAAAAGAAAAACCACAAAAACAGGTGGGGAGGTCTGCAAACATAAATTTGTTCTGTCCTTAATGTTATTGTTAGTATTATTTGACTTGTCACAGCAGAGAAAGAATTCCTTCCCTGCAGGAAATGGTTGCATTTCTTCTGTCCCCTCTGAACCCTCTGGAATCAGCTCCCCTGGAAGGATCCGGGACAGGAGTCAGAGGAAGGAGCAGCGTTCCAGCAACCACTCAGGGATGAAATACTGCAGCCCGTGGGACTGGCTCCCACAGGAAGGGATCCAGCCCCAGATCTTCAAGCCACACTTTGGCTGACTCTCATTTCTGGGGAAAGGGGTTTTTTGGTGAACAGCACCAGCTCGGAGGCTCTCGAAGAACGTCCTGGCCCGGCTGTGCTGCACAAACAAAAGTCCTTTCGAAACCCTCTCTCCCCAGCCTCGTGCCAGCAGCTGACTTTCCCCATCTCACAGGGTCACAGGAACTGGGATATTGTGAAATCACTCACCAGAGATGACCTGCTTTAATCTCAGCTGTCATTTCACACACTCTAGGAAGGATGGAGCAATGTTTGAACATCATCCACTCCCTTCCTGTAAATTCCTGTGCTGTTTTTTTTTGTTCCTTATCTCAAGCTGGAGGATCTCAAACTGAATCTGAGATCCTGCTCTCCCTGCATGACCCATAATGATGCCAACACTGACTCAGAAGAGGTCATGGTCTAGTCCAGAGCTTTGGGTCTTCAGCTCAAGACCTGAGTTTTCCCCAGCCCACCTTCCACACACAGGTTGGATTTTGTCAGGCTATAAAAATATTCCACCAAAGCAGAATTTTACTCAGCATGAAACACAATCCTATCCAAACCTAAATTCCAGTATCAATATTATCTCCTACTGAACAAAAGAGGTTGCCCAGAGAAGTGGTGGATTGCCCATCCCTGGAAATATTCAAGGCCACATTGTTGGATGATGTTGTCTCCAGTTTTTTCTCCAGTTTAGGGAGACCCAAACCTTGCAAAATAATAAACATCACAAAACCTCATGGCATAGAAACAGAAAACTGAGGGAGGAGAGTGGTGTTGTTAATTCAGAATAAATAATTTCCTCCCCCAGAAAGTATCCCAAAATGCAAAAGAGTGTGCATTTGTAATGAGGATAAACCAAGCAACTTTGGGTCATTAGTATGAGTATTTCACACTACTTAATGACAAAAAGGCCAACTTTCAAACAGAAAGTTTTAAAATGGTGTAAGGATCTGTAAATTCAATTAATGAACAGTTTCAAGGACCTCAGTATGGTGCAAGCCTTTTACCAGGGTCTCTACTTGGCTGTTTCCCTGCCTTTACCACCCTCCTGTGACTGTGGCTCCTTCCATTCCAGTACCCTGAGCCCGTCCCACAGCTCTGAATTTGTTCCACTTGCCACTCTTAAATCCTAGACCAGAAAGGCACAAAAAGAATTCATTTCTCTTCCTGGTTTTGTGCTTTTTTTTTTTTTTTTTTATCCTGGCAAAGAAACCCCTGCCAGAATTCTGCATTGCTGCATTGCCCTGACCTGAGGGCACTAAAATTCCAACTTTTGCTCTCAGCATCAGAATTTAACATGTGCTGGTTAACCTCTGTTCAAAATTCCTGTTTTCCCTTGTGGCTGCAGAGACACATATGCAGTCATGGAATGCAAAAGCCCTCCTGGTCTGCATCCACCTGAACCCCTCTCTCCGTCCTAAGAGAAACAGATAATTAATATATATACAGTTATGCATAATTAATAATCCAGCCAAAGCTTGCTCCTCTGAAAAGCAACAGTTAGCTAAGCAAGCTCTGCATCAGGCCCCATAAAAATACTTTGGAAAAGCAATATGTACAACTGCAATTTTCCAGCAGAGACCAAAACAAATTAGCAGCTTGTATTCCTCTGTGCTTTGCTAATAATTTGTTTGCAGCGCTGTGTCGGGGAGCAGCGGCGGTGTAATGAGGGGCAGGAAATAAGTGAGGGCCTCATTAAACTGGGGTGGGTAGGAAGCAAACCATCAATCCTGCTTAGCTGCAGCTCAAAGGGCAGCACTTCCCCAGGTGCTGGCGAAGAAATTATTTTTATTTTTTTTTTAAATAATAATAATAAATTAAAGGGCTAAGCAGAAGCAGGGCGAAAATGGCTTTGACCTGGATGGTATTTACAGGGGTTTGTTTGCCAAAATCTCTGCCAAGGCTGCCTGATGTGACATCCCACCACAGAGAACAGAGTGTTCATCCCCAGACTTACTGACCTATGTGGTGCATGGAGGGCCAGGGCTCAGATTCCCTCCTCCTTTATGGAATGAAGGCACTTTGAATCCACAAAAACCCACCTACATTTACAGATCAAGGAATTTCAGGCCTCAGCAGCAATATCACAGAACAGCAGCATCAGCAGAACTCTGTTTTCCACTCAGCTCACCTGCAGCACTTAGAGAAAATACCCTGACTGTGTAAATTGTGCCTCATCTGCAGGAGGAAGTCCCTGTGTCCTCCTCCAGCAGAGCCCTGGAGTGGGAGCAGGTGCTCATGGAAGTTTTTCTGCTGGTTTTGGGACATCAGCTTTCAGGAACAGGAGCCAAGCAGGAGAGTTCCTGGGTCAGGAGAGCTTCAGCCACAGCCCAGGCTGTTCTTTTCTGCACACTGATGTCACCTGGAGCCATGAATTTTTTCACTCTTAGAGCAAAACACAGCAAAGTCAGCAAAATAGGTGGACTAATTTCACTCAGTCCACTCTCCTCACACTGCCAAGGAAAACTGCAGATGTCTGTCCACGGGAGGGAGAGAGAGAAAACCCAAAGTGCCAGCATTTCAGGGGAATCAATCCCTTATATTTTTGGAACTCTTCATCCGGGAGAGCTATCACACAAGCCCCAGATCCAGAGTTTTCAAGATGTTCATGCTGCATTTGTGGCAGACACAAGGGCATCTCTGGATTCAGCATTGCCACATTCAGGCTTTCCCCACATTTCCTTCAGTTATTCCACTTGTTGATCCGTTTGGCTATCACAGCACAGAATCATTCAGGTTGGAAAACACCTCCAAGATCACCAAGTCCAACCTTTGACCAAACATCCCCTCTGCCACTAAACCACATCACCCACCCACCTACTCATTTTTTGAAGAATTTCCAGGCATGGTGACTCCACCATTTCCCCAGGCAGCCCATTCCAACGCCTGATCAGTCTTTCAGTGAAGAATTTTTCCTAATACCCAACCCAGGCCTCCCCTGGTGAAAATGTTTCTCTTTGTCCCATTGCTGGTTCCCCACCTCACCACAACCTCCTGCCAGGAACTGTAGAGAAAAACTTGCTCAGACTTACCCCAAAAACTGTCCATAATATCAGTAGGAATAGCTCCAAATATTAACAGGAAAACCAAAGAACTTCATGGACATTCAAGATTAAAAAAAAATTGATGTTTAAAATTCCATTAAACCAGTATTTCCTTCCACAGAAAGAGTTTTGAGGACCTGCAGAACATTGAGAGTTTTTTCAGCTGGACTCAAAAACCCCCATTTGAGCTGAGAGCTGCACCTAAGGATCTCTGAGCCCATCCCACCTCACAGCCACAAATGGTTTCATCCATCAAGGAACAAAAAAGGGTTAAAGCTTTGGAAGCTACTGGAACATGAAGGGAGCCAAGTGTATTTCACTAAACACAAGAAGAGCTGGAATATCTCAAAACCCAGAAGACCTCTGCAATGAGATTCCAGAAGCCCAGTGTGTCATGAGGCTGGGGATGGTATCCTAAAATATCCTTGAATTAAAATCTCCAGCAGAGCTTTTGCCCTGATCTCTCCAGGAGCCAGGCTGAACTTACCTGTCATTTCTCTCATACTAACACCTATTTATTTCCAAACTGAGTTTGTAGCTTTGCTCCTTACACAGAATTCCTTCCAAATAAATAGATCTGGTGCTAATAAATCCCCTGGCTTGCAGTCCCTGGCACAGCAGGTCTAACATCTGATGTAAATAATGTATTCAAGATGTTCCCTTAAATCAAGAGTTAGACCACGGTGCTGAGACTCCTGCCTGAGGGCTCTAAACCCCTGTGTAATATTAATTATAATTACCTCATTAAGCTGCTGCTTTAGCACCTTTACACCAAAGCAGTGCCACAGAGGGGATTTGAAGGAATCACCTAATTCCTAAAGCAAATCATGACAAGGTCAGGATCTCTTCCTGGAGCATCCCAGCAAACGTCCTTCAGAACCAGTTAGAGACAGACACCAACACCAAAGAGCTGGAAACCATGGGGAAATAACTAGGAAATAACAGCAAATAAAGCAGAGTTTATTATCAAGATAGTATCAACAGGGATTATTATTATTTGTTTTCACTGTTTTATCCCCAAAATTGGTATTTTTAAGCCAATATCTTCTTGCAATCATCTCAGATCTGTGGCGAAGCTGACACCATCTGTCAAAATATGGAATCACTTTTAGGGCAGCAACTCCAAAAGGACCAGATAATCCTAGAATTCCTACAGTGCCTGCTGCCAGGCAGGTTGTGGGATTCCCAAAAGCGGGGCAGGGAACAGTGGAGGACTGACCACGTGTGGCAACTCAGCTGCCACACTGCACAACATCACCTCTCCCAGCTGAACCTGGAACCCAACACCATCCAAGTTTTGTGTTCAGATGCCAATAAAACCACTCTAGAATGATGTTGCATGAAGAGTCTTGTGTTTGTGACTTTTTGTTCTCCCTTTTATGTCAGTTCAATCCCATGTTACACAAGAGGGATTCTCCAGAGCTGTGGAGAATGTCCTGACAACCAGGAGGTTCTCACCACCAGAATATAGGAACTAAAATGCAGCTCTCCTCATTCTTCTGCTTCCCAAACTGGAGAGGGAAAAGGTGCTGCCAGGAGAATTTGGAATACTACAAAAATCCTTAGATCCACAAACTACCTGAGAACATTGGTTGGAAGAAGAAATGTGAGTATTTCCTACACATTAATCACCAATGCTAAAGCAGAGGAGTTGAAGATGTAAATTTAAGTTTTCCATAAGAAATACCAGGAGTTACCTGCTTAATCTGCCTAAACTCTCCACAGGAGGCCTCATTTCCATATTTAAGTGGGGTTTTTTTAAATGGAACCCTTATTTTGCCATGGTCAGGACAAGGCACTTCATGGCCCCACACCTCATTTATACAACAGAGTGTGAACATTTCCCTGTGGTTGTCCCCCAAAAAGCACATTTGGGGTGAGGAACACGGCAGGAAGAGTATAATATAGGATTTTGTATACATTATTGTTTTCCATTTCAGTCTTTGTTTTTCCCAGCCCTGGTTTCAGAAAGGAATTGTGCTGGCATGAGATGAGGTGAAAGGGAGAACCATCCACAGCCCCAGGGTTCATACCAAGACACAAACCCAGCCTGAGAAGCCACAGGGATATTTGAGAAGCCACCAGGTAAAGGCTGAACAAAGAGCCCTTCTCACAGCACTCCCCACAAAGAGGCCAGATCTGAAGGGATCTGTTCTCACACGACGCAGACGTTCACAAAAATACACATTTTAATTCCTTTCAACACCACGCTCTTCTTCACAGCTCTGTTTTCAGGGTATTTGTGGTGTTTCTTGAGTTATCACACACCTATCAGAGATGCACCTCTTCAGGTCTGGCACATATTCCAGCCTCGACCTGGAAAACTTTTCATGCTTCCCAGTCTTTCCACATAAAATACAGGCAGGCACAAGAACACAAATAAATACAATTAAATTCTGTTTTGATAGATGAACTTTTTGCCTTCTGAGCATCTTAATGAACAATGTTTGGGGGGAAAAAAAAAAGTGAAACACTCAGCTCTGAACCAAGCTGTGTCAAACTTATTGCCAAGTCTAACAAAGGGCTCCTGTGAAATGAAACTCTTCTGTGGAATATACTGTAATTGTACTTTTTGAAAGCAATGTCAAATCATTGACATCGACTTGGTGTTCCACGGAAAAAGTTACAATATATAGAAGCTGTAAATTAGACCCTAATTCAAACTTATCACTCTGATAGTTGTTAGACAGACTATTTGGGTGCCTATTTAGCTCTGTGATTTTCCCATTCCTTTCTCAAGCTGTTGTCTTTCCCTCGGATTTTCCGAAAACCCGCACGATAAATTTGCGTCGCAGTTACGGCACAGGAAAGTTAAACTCGAGCCAAATCACAAATTCAAACTCTCCAAGGATTTATGAGGGGAAAAATCGGGGTCTGGCAGATGAAATCCAGGTTGCAGGAATTTGGGCTGTGAGTTGCAAAGCATACTCCTGAAAAACAAAATCCATATAAGCTCCAAACGGAGCTGTTATCCCATTTATCACATACATTAGCATATATTTTTAGATTTCATCTTGTCTAATTCATGGGGTTTTTTCATTCTCAACATGACACAAGGAATAGCCCAACCTCTGTTTGCACTGGTGAGCACTGACACCCAACAGCAGCATCCCAATGAAGCAAAATATTGGTGCTGGGGGTCTCCAGGGTGCCTCCCCAAGCACAGACACAGGGACATGACACTCCCAACCCAACCTCAAACACTCCTTTGAAAGCTGGAGAAATCCTGACAGCTTCAGGCTGAGCAGATACTGGCATGTAATGGATTTACAGAGGGAAATTCCTGCAGTGAGGAAGCAGGATCTTGAGTGCTCCTTGTTAATCATCACCATCAGATGTGGAATGTGTTCCTTATCACCTACTTGTGCTGTTTCATACAGCCAGGACAGAGAGATTTCCGAGGGAGATTGTACCTTCCAGATGGGAATGAAAGCATGACAACACTCATGTGCAAATAGAGGAGGAAAAAAGGAAGAAAAGCGTATTTCCCAGAGGAAACAAGGTCTTGTTCTCTTGAGGAGCATCCCTCAACTGCCATAACTATGACAACAAAGCCCACTGTGGAGGTATACTTAAAGGAGATTTTTTAGAAGATGGTTTGGGGGCATTTTTCTTGCTCTGCTCTTCCTAACACAGTCACAGGGCTTAATTAGCAGGAGATGAACCCCACCTCTAATTCCTGATAGCTCAGGACTTCTCAAGTTGCAGACACATTTACAGAGCAGATTTAAGGCTGAGAATTCACAGAGAACATCTACTGAGGAGAGAACATTTACTTCACAGAGAACAAAGTCTGAGGGACATGCTGACAGCAGTGTGCCTGCTGACATCCCCCTGGAATGCCTAGGTCTTCCTGGAAGCTGAAGATGTCCTCCTTCAGATATTCCAGAGAATATGTGGCTGCCTCATCCCTGTCAGTGTCCAAGGCCAGGCTGGACAGGGCTTGGAACAACCTGGGATGGTGGAAGGTGTCCCTGCCCATGGAAGGGGGTGGTTCCGGGTGAGCTTTAAGGTCTCTTCCAACCCAAACCATCCCATGATTCTCGCTAGGAAACAGCTCTTCCATCCTACCCTCTGGGAAAAGCCCCCTCAGCACATTTCCACCTCCTATGCAGAGTGTTTTACCTTCGGTCCCTGCTGAGATCACCAGGACAGAGGTTTTTTTAAATGAAGAAGCTGCAAACACTCTCACACCTTGGCTGTATTTTAACAGTTGAAGTTTCGAGGCTGAGGTGAGTGGAAGTTGCTCAGTGCACCCAACCCAGAACCCAGAGGGAAACACAACAAGGGAGACGAGCCCAGGTGCCCAACAAACCCATTTTTGGTGGTTCTGCTGCCTGTCACAGGAACCCCTCCCCGAGTGACCGTGATGTCTGAGCACCACACCTCAGCCACACCCTCCCAATCCACAATGCCCCTCTCACTGCTCCCCAAGCCCCTCAGCTCCATCCTCCCCACTCCTAACATTTCAAACAGCTGAAAAGCTGCCAATTTTTTTTTTTGAAGGCAACCTATTTCCAGAACTGTTTCTCTACCTCAAGATCTGTAATTTCTCTCCCAAAACACCCCTCTGGAGCAGAGCCCAGGACTGGCAATATGTTCTCCCAGGAGCAGGGAAAGGTTTACGTTTCAATACCTATTGCACCTGTCACCATAATACCAGGCATTTTCCACCCACGGCGCAGGAGAGAATCCAAACTTCCTGTGGGATGTGCAAAACTCGCACTCAGCCTTGGGAGCCATCCAGGCATGGTTATCAGGAGGAGAAAAGCTATTTCTGCTGGCTTGCAGGAATTGATGGCACCATTCAATGTCTTGTCTTTATATGCAAGTGTGTCTAACCCAGTTTCTCCACAGCTGCTGTGACGTAAATAAATTCAGTATTATCTCCATTTTACATTGTAGGGTGGAATATAAATAGTCCTGGAACGTGTGCTGGGCATAATTCAATGTTTAGAACCTTGAGTACAATTCACCCACAGAGCTGCCTAACACAACACAAAATATTTGACCTGCTTCAGGTACAGCAGGACATAAATATTATCTGTGATCTGTAGATGTGTCTCCCCAAGTAGGATGGTATTTCTGGGGAAAAACTGTCGTTGGGTTGATCATTTTTTTGTCATTGTAAAATGAGACTTCAAGGGATCCTTTAGAACAGCACATCCCTACCATAGTGATCAGGAATTATTAGTATATGTTATACACCAAGAAGCCCTAAAATATCTACACTTGCTTTACAGAATTAGCTCCACTTGAATGGTAACTATGTATAAAATCTCGATTTTTTTTTTTATTATTTCTGCACATCCTATTACCTAATCAGACAAAATCATTTGCTCCAGCTGAATTTACTAGAGGAAAAATGCATCTCTTGGTACCTATAATTTTACTTCAGGCTTTCCCTCTTAAGGTAGTAGTGTTTCAGCTGCGGGCTGGAGTGAAACTCCATCATTCCCAGGAAAACCCAATCCACCCTTAGAAAACCCTAACCCAGAAAAGGAGATACAAACAGAGAGGGGTTTCTCACCATAAATACAGCTTTGGGCAGCAAAACACCTCCCATTTTGTTCCAGCAATAAATAATTTCCCTGACTTGAGTTAGTAATGAGATTTTTAATCATGTGGATTGAACGTATCCTGGAGTTAATAAAAAAGTATGGCTTCCTCTTTATCTTTAATAAAAGATTTGTACACTGCTCAAATGATCAGCATTACGTTTTTAAAGAACCTGAGATTGATGTTTTCAATTCTCTTTCCTATTTTTCCAGGCTTTTATAATTCAAAGGTAATACAGGGAAGAGTTAATAATTCATGAGGTAATTTTAAGGCTTTTATTCAGAACCCTTTTGCCTATTGACTTAAGGATGTGCCATAAAATATCCAGGTATTACTATCCCAGCAATTTGCAGCTCTGCACAGATGAAATCTCCGAATTTATGCAAGTCAGGATTTGTGTTTAAGAATCAGAGCACATCATTCCAGCCTTGGAAGGGTACAGGGGGAGGAAATAGCTTTCCAGCACTATTTAAACGAGAGTATTTCATGTCTTCACACAGTTCTGCTTTTTCGCCCTTGTTTGCAGGTTTATTCTTGATGGAGTTATTTTTGCAGTTGCCAAGAGACAAAGGAGCTGGGGGAATGTTTTAAAAAAGGTAAATTCTGCTGCACGAGTCCTGTGCTCCCACCTGCACGAGCTCCAAAGCGAAGCCTCTGCTCTGGGAGAGCTCAGTCTGGACAAAAACAGATCCTCACAACAGCAACAGCAACAAAAATGGACTTGTTTGAGAGGAAAACAGCAAAACTGGCTTCAGTTAATACAACCCAAGAATGTGCTGTGTCAGTCACTAATGGATGCAGAGTTGGTGGCGTTGGGATGAGGCAGGGAGGGACAGCAGTGTGCCCACAGCCTCTCTTGTCACAGAGCAGCCACCTCCAAATGCCACACTGTGAGCTGACTGGAGAATTCATCCAAAAATTCCTCAGAAAAGTGGAATTTTTGATCGTGCCTGTCACTAGTTTGCAATGAAGAGCAGAAGTGAAAATGGGGTTTGGGGGCGCATTGTTTGATTCTTTAAAATTAATTTCATTTATTAAGAAAAACCAAAACCCAAACCTCATTTAATTTGTTATTTAATCTTCTCCTCTCAGAGTTGCTCACCAGAGCGTCTCGGGTTACCTCTACAAAATACTGGATTAATGACAGCCAGGGTTCAATACAGGATTAGATATTGGGAAGGAATTCTTCCCTGGGAGGGTGGTGAGGCCTTGGCACAGGGTGCCCAGAGCAGCTGTGGCTGCCCCTGGATCCCTGGCAGTGTCCAAGGCCAGGCTGGATGGGACTTGGAGCAGCCTGGGACAGTGGGAGGTGTCCCTGCCCATGGCAGGGGGTGGAATTGGATGGGCTTTAAGGTCCTTTCCAACCCAAACCATTCCATGATATTTGGTTAAGGCTTTTTTACCTACTTTAAATAACCAAGGCACTTTTACCACTGTGTGTTCTGCTTCCAGCTACAGCAAAGGAATCACCCACCTCCCACAAGGTTTCAGGGAATGCCAAGTAACAGCAGTAGAGAGTGATGAAATTTGATGCTAATTAATAATTCCGCCTCTGAGAAAGAAAACAGAGCTCAGGTGAGCCCTGAGCCATCATTTACTGCCATGGGAAACCAACAGCCCCACCTTTATTAGCATTTCCCTGCTTGGACAACCAGGAGATCCTGTGCCTGGTCCTCTACATTTGCCAAATGGGATCCAAGTTTTACCATCCCAAAGAAAACTATGTCTTTATGAACTTAGAGTGACATCAACTGGATTAGATCTCATTTCAGGCCAGCTCTGTGCTCCATCCTCTGTTTTCCACCCAATTCCAAACCGTTCTGGAGCCTCTCTGAGCTCCTCCTCTTGCTTTGACCTCAGAGTCCCAAAAAACTCCTGCCTAAAGTTTCCTGCGTCTCTTCTGCAGCTCCAAAAATGCAAATTGCTGTCAGGTTCTGCAGTTCCCTCTGAGAGACAGGCAGCATATGTCATGTGCATTATTCAGAGCTTTCCATGGCTGCTTTTCCAGGGAGGTTTAAAAAGGAACAGCAAAGCGTGTGTCAAACCCAAAGCCTTTGCCACAATAAAGATAATCGTGAAGTGACATAAAGTCTAAAGCTGGACTAGCACAGGGGTTTGTTCCTAATGTAACAGGATAGCAACGCAATAAATTTAATGGGTTTTTTAGCCAGACAGGACTGAAGGTGCACTTTACACAGCTGAGGTCTTTTGTGGATGAAACTCTGAGGAAATAGTTCAAGAGCATGGAAAATGTAGTTTTTGTTATCCTGAGGAGCAGGAAGACAGTGAAGCACAACAAGAGGAGTTTCCTTTGTGCTCAGCTGAAAAACAAACACCTTTTCCCCTGAAATGAGTGGCCTTCAAAATCCTGAGAGCATCTCCAGGCTCTGCCACTCGAGAGAGGAACAGAGGAATTTCACAGTGGGCACACAAATTCTGGGAGCTACTGACATTATTCCTCTTGGTCACACAACCACACCTCTACCCTCCTGAAAGAAATATCCTGGGACAACCCAGACTCACAGGAACACCCCAAGAAGACCCCTCCTCACAGGGGCTACCCCCCAGGAGATTCTGTCCCCTGCATTTCCACAACAAACAGAGGCAAATAAATTGCTACAGAGATAAATAAATTGCTCAGAATTATGCCAACCCGTGGATATAATTCAGTACACAACAGCAAACAAGCTGTGCAAGTGGAAGTGTAAATTCTGTGATCAGAAAATCAGATCAAAAATCTGTTTTATGCTCCCAAAAATTCAGTTTCTATGCATTTGTTGAGCATTATTAGAAACAGCCCAGCCAACAAAGCAAACCCCAAATCCTGCCCTATCTAAGGTTCAAAAAAATAAAAAAAAATTAAAAATCCCAAACCTTTGAGTGACTCCTAGCACTCAGCCTAGAAGTGCCTGCCAGGAAAAAAAAAAGGGAATTTTGGAGGTGGCATCTCATCAATTTTCTTCATTTGTGTCAGAAGTTGAGCAGCTGTCTCCTTACCAGACTGAAGTGGAGCCAAAAAACCTTGTCAGGCAGCCGAAGGAAAAGCACTTCAGAGGAGCTCATCTCCAAGACCCCAGAGGGTATCACATTTTGGAGCGGGCATGTGTTAATAGTCCCACTCCGGTATCAATTGGCAAAGTTCTGCAGCAGGAGGGAGGGGGGGAAAAAAGGCTGCTTTGTTTGTTTACACTGCCTGCTCGGGGAAAGCAGGATGCCACACATACTTGAACTCCCGAGTTTTGTTTGTTGGTTCGTTTTCTTACCGGCCGGCAAAAGGATTTTAAGCGGAGAGTGAAATCAGATTCAGCTCCAAGGATGCGCCTGGACTTGGTGTGGCCAGCAGAGCTCTGCTGCTCCCAGGGATTTCGGCATGGGGTGGATAAATCCCAGCCAGAGCCGGGCTGGAATCAGCTCCCAGCTCCAGCAGCCTGGGATTGTGACAGGCTGGGAAAGCCCAGCTCGAAATTTGTGCCTCCTTTAGTGCTGGACTGAGGCTCCTTCAGGGCAGCCCCAGGAGGGACTCGCTGCTGCTGTGACGAGGGCAGCAATCAAATTCCAGCACTTATTGCACCAGGAGCTCTGCCAAGTGGGATCCAGCACAGTCTGATCACACTGAGGGAAGTTATTGATCTTAATTCAACCCAGAGCACGAGCCAGGGAGGGTCCTGGCATCCTCCTTTTGTCATCAGAATCCCAAATATCCACAAGAGCATGGCAGGCATAGGGGTCTGACCTCTCCCAAGACATGTTTTCGTGATCCTTTTGACCTAAAAAGCAACTTTTTTTTTTTTCCCTTTGGGCTTGAAAATCGCCCTCCTGAAGCAGATCCCACTCAGCAGGATCTGGGTTTTAGGAGGACACCCTGGGATTTGCTGCTCTCTCCCTGTGGGATGGGCTTTCCTCAGACCACATTTCAGAGCAGGAAGAGCCTGCACCTTCAGTCCCTGGCACGATATTGGTTAATTTGATTCTGACAGAATGGTTTGAGGTGGAAGGGACCTTAAATCTCATCCAGTCCCACCCCTGGCCACAGGCAGGGACACCTTCCACTATCCCAGGTTGCCCCAAGCCCCACCCAGCCTGGCCTTGGACACTTCCAGGGATCCAGGAGGATGAACCTGTCAATTCTCGACCATGCAGGTAAATGTGCCGTGCACAAGGTCAGAATTCAAGTGAATAAATAAAGGAGTAACCAGACATTCAAGATCCTCCTTCACCAACCATCTTCTCTCAGCCAGCTTTTCCCCAAAATGTTTATTTACTACACAGCCAGGCTTTTGGCAGCCTTCCCACTGCAAAATGTGCTTCCCAGATATTACAAAGTGAACTCCAAATGAAAAAGACTTTTTTGTTCTTAGGTCTGCCTTTCTTCCACACAGATATCGCTTCAGAGCTGTGCCTTTAAGGCACTATTTTGCCCAGAATTTCTCAAATACTCGTTTAAAGAGAGATGAATCCACAGACCATTGCGAAAAATGAGATTTCCTACGTGGTCTTCAGCAAACTACTTTAAACAGAAATTTTGCTTCCTCTGTTTATCGAAGCAATGCTCCCTTACTTTTCACAGATCTAGAAACACAAAGAAAAAAGGATATAATGTACATGAGGAATCATTGCTGTTGTTTTTCTAGCATGTTTAAATAATATTTTTTAAAATCAACTGAATAATAGATCAACGAGATTTTGGCAGTTTGGGTCTTGCAAGGTGGGAAATTAGAGTTGTTTAGAGCTAGACAGAAAAAAGAGAAGACTAAGAAATAATGGGGATATGAATGGATGATGTTCCCCTATTTCTGTACAGAATGATCAGAGAATCATGGAGTGGTTTGGGTTGTAAGGGACCTTAAAGCTCATCGCCTTCCAGGGCATGGGCAGGGACATATTCCACTATTCCAGGTTGTCCAATCTGGCCTTGGACACTTCCAGGGATAAATAGATAGATGGATAGATAGATAGATAGATAGATAGATAGATAGATAGATAGATAGATAGATAAATATGCACACATCCAACTGTTTTTCACAATGAAGTTCCAGTTGTCACCCTGTTCTTTTCAGCCTTCTGATGTTTTATTTTTGTGGTGGAGTTTCTCACACATTTTTCATGTAAACAATGATTTTTTTTTTGCATTCCTTTCTGGAGGAGCAGAGAATTGATGGACTGTTGGGTTTGACCACTGTGGCTGGAGAGGACAATTTTCATCCTCCAATCCATGGTCACTGTTGGAATTCTATAAATGTCGAGGTCTGTAAATAACGTTCCCCCTTTTTTGCCTTGGACATCTCAGTGTGTGGGTGACATACTGCAACACCAGTCACAACTGAGACCTCTCAAAAACCCAGCTATAAAAGCAAACCAGTAAGAAAATGTTGATGTGGTTCAGCTCCTTTCCCTGCAGTCCAGCAGAGATTCCTGCTGAGTGTTTGTGGACTGGACCGAGCACACCCAGCACACCAAACCCCCGGCTCTGCACAGACATCCCCGGGCTGGAAGCGCCTGCTGACAAATTCCCGAGCTGCCAATGCACAGTGATGAAATTCAATAGCCTCCCAGCTGCACACTTGTGACTTGTGAAGGCAGGGAAACGTGGGGATTGGCAGCAGGCTCTGGCAGATGAGCTCCCTTTACAGATGACACCGGAGATTCTGCCAGGCTGACGCTGAACTCTCCTCCTGATTTGTTGTTGGTGTTGTTGTGGTCATTCCAAAGCTCCTTCTTGGAGCTCTCCTGGGCTCCCAGTTCTCCTGAGTCTCCTGTTTACTTTTCTGACTCTGCAAACTGCTGGGATTGCTCAGCTCTGCTGTCTCAGCTCTGCTTACACGGAATTGACATGGATCAGTGTTTGTTCTGGAAAAATTCCCCCTTTCTCTTCAGTGCATTACCCCAGAGATGTGCCTCAGTTTATTTCTGTGTTCAAAATAGCTTGGAGTTCACTGCAAGGGACCCCCTCCAGGAATAGTTGAAAGGATTGTGCCTGGATAGTTGGGATCCTGCAGACCACTGAGAGAGAAGGAAAAATTCCCTACTAAAGACAAAAGGACCGGATGCCCAGTTCCAGCACTAAGTGCTGAGCTGATTCCATCCAAAGCTGGGTGATGTGGTGGGATCTCAAAGAAATCACAGGAATAAAACCCCAGATTGGTTTGGGTTGGAAGGGACCTGAAGAACCATCTGGGTTCCACCCCCTGCCATGGGCAGGGACACCTCCCAATATCCCAGGCTGCTCCAAACCTGGCCTTGGACACTGCCAGGGATCCAGGGGCAGCCACAGCTGCTCTGGGCCCCATCACCTCCTCAGCCAGGAATTCCCAATTCCCAGTCTCCCACCCAGCCCTGCCCTCTGGCAGTGGGAGCCATTCCCTGTGTCCTGTCCCTCCAGCCCTTGTCCCCAGCCCCTCTCCAGCTCTCCTGGAGCCCCTTCAGGCCCTGCCAGGGGCTCTGAGCTCTCCCTGGAGCCTTCTCCTCTCCGGAACATTCCCAGCTCTCCCAGCCTGGCTCCCAGTAGCTCCATGATCTCCTCTGGATTTGCTTCAGCAGCTCCAAATCCTTCCCAGGCCTGGACAGGATACTCAATTATAATTTGGATTATTCTTTATAATTTTTCTCCCCCTCAAGCTCTTTGCCACCAGCACTGAAATGTTCAACTGAGATCTGTGACCAGATTTAAATAAGACACAGAATCAGGTGACCAAAAACTCAGCTTAATTTCTCGTGGTTGTTTTTCTGATGCTGCTCCTGTAGTGATGTATGTCCTTGGTTGGATTTATAAAAAAATAGGTAATATGTTATATTAATTGTATTTATTATATTATATATGCAGCATAATAAATCCAATCAAATAGCATAGGCTATCATAGGCATTTTAACAAAGGTTAATTGTGGTATTAATTGTCCTCCCTGTACAGACTTTTAATGTGAGACATGTTTCACACATTTAAAGCTCCCTTTAATCACCAGACCTCAAGGCCACACTCCTCATTCCCAGCTGAGTAGCTTCCACTAGAAAAAAAAAAAAAAACACAGGTATTTTTTTCCTGAGAAAAACTCAGTCTTTACATGAACAATGAAATATTATTCCTGGAATAGACAGCATCCCCACTGAAAAAAAAAAAAAAAAAGTTTAATTTCTGTGAGGTTCTACCTTTAAGAGTTGGAATCATCCACCAAAAATTTTCAAGGGAAGCCCTCAGGTTACTGCTCACGGTAGGAAATGGAGAGGAAGGCAAATTCTCTGGACTCCCAAAATAATTCTCCCTCTCTCTTTTGCTGTCTCTGATTTTTGAGGGAGAAAGCAAATTGCTCTGCAATAGATTTGCATGAACCACAGCACCAAATGCACACGGGGGGCTGTGATTAGAGGTGATTTCCTGCAGGAGGACACAGAGCTTGTGCCACAAGAAATCCAGGGGGAAAAACAAGGAGGTGCTTCCCCGAGCCCTGCTCTCTGTGCCAGAAGCAATAACAGGCCAGGGATTTCAGAAAAAAAATCATAATTAACTGAAATTATTCTCAATATTTCATGTGATTTCGGATTCACAGCATCTTCCTCACCCTTCTTTTGGATGCTCTTGAGTAGGATGGGAAAATTTCTCTTAAAAGTGGGATGGAAATATCCAGAAGAAGAGTTTGTTCAACAAGAGCCCGAAGGAGGGAACAGTTCATTCCCAGCCTGTTTCTCAAGACAGCAAACACACAGAATCATTACTGATCCCCCTCCTTTTTTTAATCTTTTTGAAACTCTTGCACAATCTGCTGTTCCTCAGCGTTTCAGCAAGAAGAATTCACCATTCTCAAGCCTTGGCTTGTTTTTTTATTCGCCCCAAAAGCTGCAAGTTTCCCTTCAAACTCTGCACGTCATCCTCATCAAATCCTACACAGAAATGGGCATTAAGTGTTTTGTTTACTCATAACTCAGCAGAGCCACAACAAAGAACAGAATGTAAAGAATGAGCTCCCTTTGCAAAAGTCATTCAGAGCCAAACAAAAGCCTTTACCTTCCCCAAGACAGATTTTTTCCAAGTGGGCCTCCTCTCTTTCTGAATTGCCCAGCATTACAGGCAGCTCTCAGATAACTCAGAAACGGTTTGAGAGCCGAGCTAAAAACAGAAGGAATGAGAAAGTTTCTCCTGCATCTGACTTTTTTTTTTTTTTTTCATTAAAAAAGCATTAAGAGAATATGGGCTTTTCAGCCCTGCACTGTGAACAAGCAGCCGCTTTTCCACACGACGTGCAGGGACCTGCTGGATCCAGGCTCCTTCCAACTTCCCCTGGGCTGTGGCAGCTGGATGGATTTGTTCCCACCTGCTCTCCCCGTTTGTCATCCCTGAGGTATGCTGCAGAGAGCCAGGTTAGCTCCAAACTGGCAGCCTGGCTGCAGCCAGAACTCCTCATTTTCATTATCTGATGGCATCCCTCGGAGTGCTCCGTGTGCCTTTCACTCCCAGCTCCCCACACCTCTGCACCCACGGGGAGCAGCTGGGCTTTGGGGTGGTGTTTCTCTGATGAAAATGCCCATTTTTAAAGCCCTCAGAAGGAAAAGCACACGTGGCCAATCCTATGGAGCTGCTCCTTCCCCACTGTTTGCTCCAGGAGCTGCAAAACTCCTGTGGCCTGTGGAGAAGGGATCATCCAAACGTGGCTGCAGAGACCAAAGTGCTTCTGAAAGAGATTAAAATCTCATTAAAAATGATAAAAACCTCTCCCTCCAAAGCCTTTGGGAGACTGGCTGCCTCCATCTCCTGTGCTGGTGTTGGAAATCAAGCTGCCAGAGAGATCTTCTCCCATTTCTCCCGAATTTCAGGGGGATAGGAGAGAGTGGGTGTGGGGAGGGAAGGTATCTGGAGTACAAGAAAGGATGATTATCAAGTCTAAAGAGAGCACGTCACAAAATGAAGAAATATAAGGCTATTTTTAAAGCAATTATTTTGTTTTCAAGCTGAAAACGTGCTGCAGTATTCCCCCTCTGCTTGGCATTCCAGAGGAGGTGTTGCATTCAGCTACAGCAAAATTAATTCCCTGGAAGAGAAGAAAACTGAAACACTGGCAGCAAAAGAGAAGAGCAGGAGAGGAGAGTTTTGTTTCCTCTGCTTTGCAAGGGAATTGTGTTTTCCAAACTTGATGAAATCCCAGCTCAGCAGTGACAACCACAGCAATTCCCTGAAGAGGATTTGTCCAGAATGTCCCCCTGATCCCACAGAAACCTGTGAGCTCAGAGCAACCCCTTCACCCTTCCACCTGCATCATTTATCCAGAGATATCCTGGAAGTTCACAAACCTCTCCAATAAGTTAGAAAGATTTAGGAACTTTTGGGGAGAAAGAAAGAAAGAAAAAAAAAATAAATTTAAAAAAAAAAGTGTGACCTGTTACGTAAACCTGTATTTTAAGAAGTGAACTAGAGACAGGAGGAAGGATCACAGGGGTTGGACACATACCCAGCTGTCCCAATTTGGCGGAGCTGTTTTAGCTGTCAGCGTGTGAATTCTTAATGTGTGATGATTATAAAGCATGGAGAGGCAGCTCTGCTCCCTCATTGGAATTATTTTGCCTTTTTCTCCAAGGAACAGACCCAGAATTGCTGCTGGCGACTGCCCCAGCTCAAACCCACACCTCCAAGCCCCTTCCAAACGTTAAACCTGGGAATATTGATTTATTAAGATCTAAAGTGATAAAATCCTGCTTATCCCAGGCTCAAATTTTCCTGACACCTCCACTAATTACACACCATAATGAAATCCCAGAAGCACTGAAATAATTGTTCCAGCAGGAACTCAGCCAGCAGAACACCTATGGAAGCTTCTCTCCCTTCACTCATCGCTGTGGGAAGCAATCTCAGAGTCCTCTCCAAAAACCCCCTCAAACAGATGTCTTGCAGCACAGCAAGACATTATCAAATTCAGACTTGGAGAGAGCATGTTCCAAAATCCCTCAGAGAGAGAGAGAGTTTTGCCAGGCACACCTTATCATCCACAGCAAAGGGAGGGGGATGCAGGGAGGGCACCTTCAGTGGCACAGGAAAAGGAGAAAGCAGCTCTGTGGCCTGTCCAAACCCAGGTATGGCCAAAAAACTCCTTAGCCCTAAGAAATACTCTTATCTCTGCCTGGAGATAGCATCACAGAATCTGGGAATTGTCAGGGTTGGAAAAGACCTCCAAGATCATCCAGTCCAACCATTCCCAGCACTGCCAAGGCCACCCTGACTCGTGTCCCCAAGTGCCACATGCACATGGCTTTGAAATCCCTCCAGGGATGGGGATTCCACCTCTGCCCTGGGCTGGACAACCCTTTCCAAGAAGAAATTTTCCTCATATGCACCCTGAGCTCCCCTGGCCCAGCCTGAGGCCGTTCCCTCTCCTCCTGTCCCTATGCCCTGGGAGCAGAGCCCAAATCCCCCCCAGCTGTGCCCTCCTGGCAGGGAATTCCAGAGAGGGAAAAGATCCCTCTGGATCCTCCTTTTCTCCAGGCTGAGCCCCTTTCCAGCTCCCTCAGGAATTCTCCAGCCCCTTTCCCAGCTCCTTCAGGTATTGTCCAGCCCATTCCCAGCTCCCTCAGGAATTCTCCAGCCCCTTTCCCAGCTCCCTCAAGTATTGTCCAGCCCTTTCCCAGCTCCCTCAGGAATTCTCCAGCCCTTTCTCAGCTCCCTCAGCCACTCCTGGGGCTGCAGCCCCTTGCCCAGCTGTGTTCCCTTCCCTGGACATGCTCAGAGGGAGCTGCAGGGTGACTTCTGCCTGATCCCCAGCCAAGGTTATGGATGCTCCATGTCCCTACTCTCCCTTGGAAGGCTGACAGAAGTGTCCATGCTGGGAGCATCCAGGACAGCTGACCCAGAGCTGCAGCAGCATCAGGAATCACCCACAGTGCACGGACCAGGTGGCCACCAGCACCAGCTCCTGCAGCCTGCACGCCCAGACCCATTACCAGGCAATCCTGAGACAGATTCACAGCTTTCCCAAGCAAACACTTCCAAGTGGGATGGATTTTTTTGCTGTTTCAAAACCAACATTAGCAAACGCGGCTGCACGGTGCGCAGATCTGTCAGATTTGTTCTCAGCTGCAATCCTGAAACGTGTCATTATCGTGTGCTGTGTGAGCAAAGCTGGGCCTGGCTGCCATGTGACTGAGCTCTAAATCAGTTTAGGGATGAAGTTCCTTCCCAACGTGCTCTGTCTTTCACTCCATCTTATCCTAATGAGCTCTTAACCTCTTAAAAATAAGTTACAGCCAGAGAGACTAAAGGCAGGGTATTAAAGTCTCCAGGAAAGCCACAGGGATGGATGGCCCTGCTCAGGTAGCTCTGCTCCCCTTGAACACAACTCCTGCAGCTTCCAGGAGGAATTATTATTCCAAAAAATAATTTCCACTGCATCCATTGTGAAACTCATTTGTGATTACAAGGTCGTGCTGGTTTTTTAAAATTAAGTGTGGGAAAAGATCATCTGAAAAATGTGCATTTCTCCTGGCAAAACTCCAGGGTTCCTGTACTTGCAGCCTCAGCCTTTTGGGTCTGGATACCTTTTCAAAAATGAAAATGTTACTCCATGCAAAGTGTCATAGAATATCCTGAGCTGGAAGGGGCCCACAAGGATCATCACAGGCTGACACCTGTCTTTGGCACAGGATAATTGATTTAAACCCAGAACAGCCCCTTTCACCAGGAACTTCTGCTGGAAGGACAGAAATCCCCTGGAATGTCACCCTGTTTGGGCTGAAAGTGTCCCAGGTCTCCCCAGAATGCACCTGAGTGTTTGCAGGGGATGCCACAGGCACTGGGATCTGGTCCCTGCTGGGATCCATGCACACATCCCATGGGCAGCAGCTTCTCTCCACACTGGAACTGCAGCTGCCAGAGTGGCAGCACATTTTATTCAAAATAATTATATCATTTAACCCCCTCATATCCCAGGATAAAGCTGCTGTTTGAGAACCTGAGGAGCAGCCCATGGAGCAGAGGCTTTGCTGGATTTGTGCCGTTGCAGAAACAACTTGTACAACTTTTGAAACGGAAAACAAGCTGTGGAATTCTGGACTTCCTTAGCAAGGATGCTCCAAGGGCTGGAGCCCCTCTGGAGCCAGGCTGGGAGAGCTGGGAATGTTCACCTGGAGAAGGGAAGGCTCCAGGGAGAGCTCAGAGCCCCTGGCAGGGCCTGAAGGGGCTCCAGGAGAGCTGGAGAGGGACTGGGGACAAGGGCTGGAGGGACAGGACACAGGGAATGGCTCCCACTGCCAGAGGGCAGGGATGGATGGGAGACTGGGAATTGGGAATTCCTTGCTGGGAGGGTGGGGAGGCCCTGGCACAGGGTTCCCAGAGCAGCTGTGGCTGCCCCTGGATCCCTGGAAGTGCCCAAGCCCAGGCAGGACAGGGCTTGGAGCAGCCTGGGACAGTGGAAGGTGTCCCTGCCATGGCAGGGATGGCACTGGATGATCCTTAAGGCCCCTTCCAACCCAAACCATTCCATGATTCCATGACACCAAAACAGGAGCTACTCCTACCCTGTGTGTATTTAATGAGATTGTGTCACTGGATTATTAAAAAAAAATAAGAAGACATTAGAATTTCCTTTCAAAATCCCCACTTTCTTGTGCTTCACAGCTGGCCCATAATTCAAGTTGGGAATTGCAAGAAGTTGGGGATGTACAAACTGTCTCCCACACCCTGTCTGCTCAGGAAACTCATTGTCATGTGGAATTAATTACTTTTTTTTTTGTAAAATAGATACAATTTCAAGCTCATGGTCCAGCATCTCTGATTCATGGTAATAAAGGTTTCACAAGAAGAGAAGTGTGTAGAACAAAGGTTAATTGGAGGGTGAAATCCCCTTCCTAAGCAAACCCAACTGGAAACCTGCTGGTTCCAGAGACAAATCCTTGCAGCACCACTGACCTTTAATTCCTGATTGCCAGGTTTAGGAATTCTGTGCCTTTAGACCAGAGCAGGAGGAGGCAGAGAGGGGAAGCAAAGAGCTTTTCCAGCCCTGCAGCTCCTGGCCTGGGATTCTCCTGGGATGTCCTAGGCCAATTCCTCAGGTTTGTGACACCTCCACCTTGTCCCCTTCAGCCCTGGAGTTTTCAGGCAATGTCAAAATCCCCGAGATGGGAACTCAGGTCTCTGTGCCAGCCTCAGGGATTTAGAAACCAGAGGCAGATCTTGAACTCCCAAAGTAGCAGACAGTTTTAAAAGAACACTAATTTAAGTCCTGGGGTTTATATTTTTGGGTTCTCTTTCATACCAGCAAGGGCTGGACGTGTCCTTTTGTGCCACAGTTCTGACCACTGTGGATTTGGGAAGGATCCCATATCTGACAAGATTCCCAACAGCATCAGGAGGTCTGGCAGCCACAAGATCGTGCTAAAAAAATAAATGAGATGAGAAAAAAAGCAAGAGAGGAGGAGAGGAAAGGATGGAAAAGCGACGGGAGAGTAAGGAAATGGCATTTTCTAAGCATGAAGAATGATTCCAGAGGCCAAAACTGAAGCTGCTGCAGGAGTTTCTGATTAAACCCTGCTTTGTTCCAAAGTGCTGACGTGCAGAACTCCAAATGGTGTGGGGAAGGTATCAATCTGATAGGAGCTGCTCCTGCAGGGTCATTTGCCTACTTGCTGTACTCGAAACCTTGGCTCCTCGACAGCTGCTCAGATATGGGCTATTGGGAAAGCCACATTCCCAGGCTCCCCAGAAACTGGGGATTAAAGGAAATTAATTATTGATACAAGCCTCTGCTCTGCATGTTTGCCTTATCAAATGATCTGTAGCTGTGCCTGTGGCATGGGAGGAGCACCGAGATCTTTTAATGATGCAAAAAGCTGCTTCAAGGGGCAGCCAAGGCGAAAAACGCTCTGGGCTCCCTTCCCAAAAATGAGGGGAGAAATAAGAAGTGCAATCGTTATAGAGAAGTTTTAAAGAGTTAAAACTTCCCTGTTTTCTACCAGCAAATCATTGGAGTGGCTCTGCCTGCTCTGATGAGCGCTGACTTTGTGGGATAATGCATTTCCATGGGGAAATCCAAATATTCTGGGCATTTGGAGCTGGGGTTGGTTTTCACAGCCTATCTCCAGATATTCCACTCCTGGCCTGGGATTTGGTGTCTGAAGTTGTGCTGCTTTCTCCTGCTCGGAGCAGTAGGCAGAGGGATGTGGGATCCAGGGATATGGGATCCAGGGATATGGGATCCAGGATCCAGGGATTTGGGATCAGGATCCAGGGGTGTGGGATCTAAGATCCAGGGATATGGGATCAGGATCCAGGGATCTGGGATCTGGGATGTGGGGTCAGGATCCGGGGATGTGGGATCCAGATCCAGGGATGTGGGATGCAGGGATGCTCTGCACTGTGCACCGATGCCATTAGGTGGTGCTTGAAACAGAAGATTGCAAGAAAGCAAAGCAAGAGCTTGTGTGCTGCCCAGGCAGCCTGCTTGAGAAATATTTTATTCTAACAATTAAAAAAATAAAAAAATAAAAACACCGAAAAAAAAGAGAGAGGGAGGGATTTTTTTTTTTTTTTTTTTTAATAAAAGTTCATTCTAGGATTCAATTTCCCATTTAAAAATCTGATTTCTAGGCCTGGGCAGAGCTGAGTAATTAAATAAATAAATAGTCAACTCTTCCTCCTGCCTGGAGCAGCTCTGCTCACACACACAACACACAAACACTCCCTTAAATCAGCCTCTGATATTTCTGTGCTCAGCCAAACCTGCTCATCATGCCTTAGATCTCTATCTCTCTCCCAAGGTTGGTAACTGGATTTCCAGGAAGTTTTGAGTCAGAGGATGAAATACTATTTAATGCACCAGCCTCAAAATGGGTTTCCAGGAAAAACTGTCCAAGGAAAGCCTCACTAGGAGTCGGGAAGAAGTCTTGGAAAAGCAGAGCTCCCTCCCTTTCCCTTCTCTGGCAAACAGCTCCAGGCAGCAGGTAGATATTTATATATTTACACATTTTCACAGCTTCCCTTCAGAACTGCATTCATGGCAAATGGCCTGTGCTAAGCACTGACAAGAGTTCATCAATTAAATAATTGCATCCCACTAGATTTAGCAGCCACAAATAAATTTGGGCCTCCAATTCTGTGTAAGCCCTTAGAGAATTCCTGACTTCCTATGCCCTCCTAAGAGCCAGGAGCTGGATCCTTGTGGGGCCCTTCCAACTCAAGATATTCCAGGATTCTATGAATAAGAAGCTCTTTTAGTTCTTTTTCTCCAGCTCCTTTATAATTTCAATTCTTTCATTATTGAATTATCATGAAATAGTGAATAATCATTCATTATTCACTGTGCCACTCTCGATTTTATAGCAACTATATTTTAACAATTCTCACAAAGCAAAGGGCAGAATGGCTGCAGATTTAAAAGAAATACAGAATTATAGGTCATGGAATCATTAAGGTTGGAGAAGCCCTTAATATCATCGAGTCCAGCTGTACCCCAGCAGTGCCCCATGTCCCCAGGTGCCACATACACATATTTTTAAATATTTTTCAGAGATGGGGACTCCACCACTGTCCCTGGACAGCCCTTTCCATTGATAAATTTTCCCTAATATCCAATCTAAACTTCCTTTGGCCCAACTTAAAGCCATTTCCTCTTCTCCTGTCACAGACATGCTGCAGGAATTGTTTATGAAGATGCTTATAAACCTAAAATTTGCTTATGCATGGCACAGAACAATTAAAATAGAAATAGTTGGAGAAATTTGGGGCATAGCAAAGACAGAACTGCTTGTCATATTTGTATGAGGACCCAGAGATCATAAATCCCTGGAAGAGAACAAAGCAGCACTGCCTCTTCTTCCTGAGTTACCTGAAACACCAAGAGGTGGGAGGGAGGTGGACAAAATATTCAAAGGGAGGCAGCTGATGCATTTTCAAGCTTCTCTCTTTCCTTTTAGGCTTTAGATTTCACATAAATATTTCTTTAAATGCACACGTCTCTGTACCAAAACTACCATTTGAGAAGCTTCCAAAACTTGGCTTTTAATTAAAGCCATGAAAGTATAATGCTCACACTGAATAAGTATCAAAAATAGAGACAAAACTGAGAAAATATGCAGGCATTTTTTCTTGGGGTTTGTCAGGCACTGCAAAGACAATTAAGTTTCTTTTCTTCACTGTACATATAATACTCAGAAGTGAAAGCTTAATTAACTTGTCAGAAACTCTGGCATCTCTTTTCTTGAGCTGCTGAACCCACCTTCCCCAAAGACTTGAAGGGAAAATAAAAAAAAAAAAATTAAAAAAAACCTGAATGCTCACGCTGAAATACCTGATCATGCATGACATTCCTGTCCTGTTCCACAGTTTGTCTGTCATTACCAGAGGGTTTTTTTATCCATCTGGGTGAGCACACTCTGTTTCCATTTGTCTGGGAATGTCTCAGGGTTGTAACTGCTCCGAGACGATGGCCCCGGTGCGGGATGTGCTGGTGCTGATTGCAGCGTGCACACATTCCTCAGGAAAATCCTGGAACCTGCACCAAAATGTCCTCAACCACCTGGATTTCCCTGCCAGCTCAAGGCCCTGAGCTCTGCTGTGAGCAGCAGGTAAAGCAGTTGGGAAAGGGAAACTTTTGTTACCCCTGGACCACAATTCGGGGCGGATTTGAAGCCGGGGGGATGTGGCATTTGGGGACATGGGTTAGAGAACACTGAACTCCATCCAACCTTAGTGACCCCAGGATCATACATCCTCACTTTTCTGGGGAGACTGGGTGGGATTTGGATGCAGGAAGAAGCAGAACCCCAAAAGGGAGGTGAGTTCCTGCTGCAGCAGCCCCGGCACCGCTCCCTTCCCTGCTGGCTGGGCCCTGCTTTTTGTGGATATTTCACATTTCTCCTCGCTGAGTCCAGGGGCAGCTGTGGCCAATAAGCCCCTGTCAGCAAGCACTGTCTGGAATTGTGTTTGGAGCAGCTGGAGGAGTGACTCCTGACCCTACTTCCAAGAACCAGGAGAGTTTTAGGGACGAGCAGGAGCCCACAGGCCCTGCAGCATCTCCCTCCTTCCTCTGCCCCACTCATTCCTCCAAAGCACCTTCCTTTAACCAAGGTTAACCTAACAAACTTAATGCTACCACTTCAACTTGGCAAGAGAAAGAAGTAGTTTTCACATTTTTAGGGGATTTTTAATGCAGTTTTCAAGCTGATCTCACTTAAGTCTGAAAAATTTTGTACTTTATCCTGCTGTAATCTCTTCTCCAGGATCTGCATGTTTAACCAAAGAGCAAAGGTCCAGGTGCTTCTGTGCATTAATAATGACCCAACATCTCCTCTTCAATAATGCACCACAGGCAGCCTTGAGCTCCCTCATTTTAAAAATGGATTAAAACTCCCAGACAGCACAAGGGAGCAGAAATTGGTGGGGTTTTTCCAAGGTGATGCATTTAAGGGGTGATTTTTCACCTCCCATATAAATCAGCACCTTTAATTCTCAGCTAACTTTGCTCCTCTGTTTCCAGGTTTTAGTGAGTTCTGGGATTGGGTGCCTGGATCTGGCTGGTCAACAGTAATTCCAAGCCCAAGCAATCCTACAGAAAACATCCTGTTGCAAAACCCTCATCTCCTCTGATTGATATTAAAACCAAACACACACAGTTCTTACCACTCCACACAAATTCATGCTTCAGGTATTTTTTTTTTCTTAAAAATAATAAAAAAAAAAATTGATTTCACGTTCTCCAGAGACTCACAAAGACCAAATATGAGAGTTTTCAGAACAATTCTCTGAATACAAAAGGGAGCTTTTCTGCAACGCATCATTTTCTCACCAGGCCTCTCTGGGCACTGCTGGTGGCTTGGAGAACACCTGGAATAAACCTCTGTCTCTGTTATTTTGCCTCTACAATGAGGTTAGAAGTGTGGCAGCTCTCAGGAAATCCCTGGTTCAGGTCTCCACACAGCAGGACAGGAGCTCCAGCAGCTGATGAGCACTGGCCACGTTCTGTATTCACCAGCTTCAACCAAAACCAGGCAATGGCATGGGCTTAGAGCTGGAAGAATCAGTGGGAATAAAACACAGGCTCCCTAGGAAAAGGTGATGCCTTGGGAAGGCTGAGCTGGAACAGAGACTGGGCAGAACTGGGAATAAAGTAGGGATTTATTGAAAGGCCTATAGGGTACACCTTGGGCAGGACAGGGCCTGGCCAGGGCTGCACCCAAACATGGACACAAAATGGTCACAAAATGGACCCAAAATGGTCACAAAATGGACACAAAATGGCTGCCCAGTCACAGGGTCTTATATTTTTGTAAGTTTTGGTCCATTTGCACATTGGGGTTCCAGTTCCAGTTCCAGTTCCAGCTCCAGGTGATGCAGTCCCACCCTTCTTGTTTTCTCCCTCCAGCCCCCGCTGTTTGTGCTTTGGGGCTGAACACTTGTCCCAGCTGTGCTTGGGGTGCAGCAGGAACAGGATTTGTTTTGTGTCCCTGCTCTGTGCAGAGCTGAGTGACCCTGGATGTGAGGCTGAGAGCTGCACCCTGGGCAGCACAGAACCTGAAACACATGGAAGCTCAGACTGAAGGCATCAAAGGGCAGCTCCTTCAACCTCCATGCACGAGCTCCTGGGGTAAAATCTGCACCTTTACCACGTGCCCAGGAGGCCTCACCTCCTCAAACCCTCCTTTTATCTGCTCTCTGCAAAACCTAAACACACAAACGAGCCAGTTTCTCAGATGAACATAAACATTAAATCCTGGATGCTCGTTGGGAATTCTCCCCCACTCCCACCAGCATAGGGCAATAATCCTTCCCCCCATAACAGATTTGGATCAGCAAAGGCAGCAGCAGTAAAAGGGGGCTCTGGAGCAGGGGAACACGTGCTGGGAGCCTGGGCAGGGTGTCCCTCCCCTCTCTCTCTCCAGAGGCACAGAATCTTTTAATTGTTTTGCTACAGGTACAGGCCCAGCCATAAAACACCCCAGCTGGGACACAATTAGTGCTCTGAGACAGAGGAAAACCACATCTGGCAAACAAGTGAGGGAGCCCAGGGAGCGCTTTATTCCAAACTGAACCTCCAAGTGGGAACAAATCTGTTCCTGAGCCTGACTGAGTTGTGCTTTGAGCTCTCCCCTTCCCCTGCAGGCTCTCGTTTTTTGGGGTAAAATAAACCCAAATCTCTCCCTTCCAAGCTGTTGCATAAATCCTGCTCACATCAAGGTTGGCTCTGGTCCCAGGCAGACGAATGCCAGCACCAGTGAGGTGTCTGTGGTCAGCACTGAGGCTTTTCCAAACAAGCCTGGAGGTGTTTGTTCATCAAAGCCCAAAGCTGCAGCCAGGCCCGCTGGAAACACAGGTTTCCTACCATCCAGTGTGCCCAAAACATTGAAACTTCACCAAAGTAAACTTGGAAGTGGGAAGGGAAAATGTCCACAGTTTGATCCAGAAAGGAACTGTCCCGGAGTTGCTGCTTCCTATTTTATGAAGATGGAGATTATTCTGTTTGTTACACCACTGATAGCTTTATATATAATATAAATATATTATATTTATATTATATAATAGACAATATTTATATGTATTTATACATATATATGTATAAACTTTCCTGTGTCTATCAGACCCTCCAGCATTTGCTCCAGCCTCAAAAAAAAACTGTAAAAAGGGGGGTTTTGGCCCAGAAAAACCTGTACTTTGGGGAAAAAAGGTAGAATCCAATGGCTGAATAGTTAAATGGACTGACAGACCTGTGTGACAAGGAGCTAATTTTCCCCTCACACTCAGCAATTCGGTCCCCAAACCTTATAAATTCGGGTTCTGCACTTGGGATCTGCCATCCCACTAACAGTGAAAATACACACACCCCTAAACAGCAGCTTATTTGGGGTTAGAAAGTCTAGAACAAGATCTGTCAAGGGAAATAACTGATCCCCAGGTGCCCAGGGAATGGAGTTTTGTTGACGTTCATGATTCAGGGGAGGAACAGGAAGTTATTTATTAGAATGGTGGAAGCAAACAGGGCAAACAATTCCACCAGTTCAACTTTCAGCTTTGTGTGCTGGAAGTTTTTAAGCTGGGTTTGATTATGTGTGTGCAACACCTGTAAGCAGAAGCACAGAATCACAGAACCATTTAATTGGGAAAAGCCTCTAAGTGCCTCTCCCAGGGCTGTGTAAAACCTGAAATCTCCCCTCATCTCCCTGGGGAAACACCACATTTATGTTCCATTCCCACATGAAACTCCCCATCAGAGCATTAAAACCTTGCACCCCGTAGGACCCACACCAGGCTGGGGGCAAAAAACCCAACAACAAACCTTCAAACCTCAGGATTATTGTAAAGAACATGTTTTCACACACAAATAAATCATCATTTCAAATGCAATTAGCCGTTTTAATTAATCTGAGCTATTATTTGTTGACGTGAGCAGCACGCTGGTGGCAGGAATGTGGTTAAGGAGCACACACAAAGAAAAAACTGGGATTGATTTACAGCTTTCCCTGCTGGTATTGACACCAACAGGAAAGCCCAAGGAGAGCCAAAAGTCTAGAAATGCCTTTTGTCTTTTTTTTTTCAACCATTCCTTAACAGATATGTCACTGAATTTCAGCCCTATGGCTCAAGCAGTTACTCTTTGCCTTTCTGTGGTTAATTAGAGCAGCAGAAATCTTGCAAAATGCACCAGGAAACATCTGAAAATCTCAGTGACTCATAAGGTTCGACCAGTTCCTTTCATTTACAGATTCATTACGAGTAACAGGGGGGGAAAGTGGACTGGGATGGTTTTGGGCAGCAAAAAAAATCGTTTCAAGATGAGTTTAATGAAACTGAAGTGCGCCCAAGTACTGTGAAATGTTGAGGTTTGACTTTGTCTCCC
Source organism: Phylloscopus whistleri (assembly GCA_017589585.1). Classification (NCBI taxonomy): domain Eukaryota; kingdom Metazoa; phylum Chordata; class Aves; order Passeriformes; family Phylloscopidae; genus Phylloscopus; species Phylloscopus whistleri. Next base: position 253,473 of record JADMLD010000546.1, read on the forward strand.
ACAAAATTTGGTGCAAAACGTGTGTATAAGTATAAATATAAATATAAATATAAATATAAATATAAATATAAATATAAATAATATAAATATGGTTTGTTTCTTAACATTAGTCCTGTACTATGTAAAAAACAGCACCAAGGTCCACCAGCCACAATATTTACATCCAGCATCTCTTGATTTTTTTCTCTCTTATAAATAAATATATTGAATGGAAAGGTGCAATAGAATAAACATCTTTTTTGTTAAAAAGTTTTCTATTTTGCTTCATTTTATCACTGTTGTTAAAATGCTCTGATTTTTCATGAATTTTTTTTTGGTTGGTTGGTTGGTTGTTGGTTTTTTGTGGGTTTGTTTGTTTGTTTGTTTGTTTGTTTTTGGTGGGGGTTTTTTGGGGTTTTTTGTTTTTTTCTTCTGAGGGAAGGTTGAAAACCTTTAGGTCAAAGTTTGGACTTGAAGATCTCAGAAATCTTTTCCAACCTCAGGACTTTAAGGTTTGATTCCATTTGTGCTGCGCAGGAGGGAAGGGAGATAAACTTGCAGAGCTCTGGTAAAGAAATACCTGTGCAAGCTGTGCCTTTTCTCCAAAATAAAGCCCTTTTCGACTGGATTTGGGAGAAATAAGGATTCCAAGCAGCATGAACTGTGTGGATAAATAAAGACATTGCTCACATTTGTCTACAAAACACGCCGCAAAAGGCATTTCAGATGCTGAAGGAACACCAGCAGTTTATGTTTGTTATTTCAGAAAATTCTCAATGAAAGTGTCAGCTCCGAGAGGAGGCTGAAGAAATCTGCTCCAGACTCCCAGAAATGACTGAACCAACAGCTCCTAATTGAATCTCAAACAGCTGCGAGCGCGTTCCGCTCAGCGCCCCGTTCCACGGAGATCCAGTTGGGTGTAGGTAATAAGATTACTCCTGGGTTACTGCCTGGAGCCTGGAAAACACTGCCAAGAGGGAATATGCAACATGTTGTGGGGTTAAGGAAGCCTAACACGGTGCCAACATCACACTGTGACATTGCCTGCGGAGTGTGAAAGGATTATATCCTGTCTTAACATACCATTTCCCCCATGCCAGAAAACGGGAAAGGCTCTAATCACCCAGCAAGTATGCGAGGCACTAAATATAAACCCAAACCCCTCTCTGCTGCTGGAGGATCGAGTTTCCCTTCAGAGCAGCTCTGCTCCCAGCAGTGCCTCTGAAATTTGGGGCTGGAGGTTCTCATGTTTATGGCATCTTGGTAATTTCCAGATGAAATCGGACTAGAAGGAAAGAAGCAGAGGGGTTGGTGTTGGGTTGTTTGGTTTTTTTTTAATATGAGCTGTACAAACTTACTCCAGGTCTGGATTCTCTCCAAGTCACGCATTACTAAACAACAAAGATTTGGCAGCCAGATTTTTTACAGCTAATTTTTTTTTTCTTTATTTTTTTTTTTGCATTCTGGCTGCTTGAGTCAGAACTGAATCCTAACTCTGCTCGCCTTCATATGTACTGGGTCTGCAGCAGGAAAAGTAGGTCAGGAAAGATAAAAAACAAGCAAAACCAGGACAAAACTGTGGCCTTACCAAAGCAAAGGGCAAAGCAGGAATTTTACCAGGGCAAGAAATTCTGGTGATGCACAAGGACTGGATGACACGAAAGCAGCTCGAGTGAGTTACAGTGAGGCCACTTTGATACATTCCAGAGTGGAATCCTGGAGCCATTCAGGTCAGGAAACACCTTAAGATCATCAAGTCCAACCAAAAAACCAGCACTGCCAAGGCTAACACTAATCCATGTCCCTAAGTGCCACATCCACACGGCTTTGAAATCCCCCCAGGGATGAGGACTCCACCTCTGCCCTGGGCAGCTGTGCCAGGGCTGGACAACCCTTTCCACGAAGAAATTCTCCTGAATATCCAACCTAAACCCTCTCTGGAGTAACTTGAGGTCATTTCCTCTTCCTTCTCCTGTTGCTAGTTCCTCTGGAGAAGAGCCTGACCCCCACCTGGATACAACCTCCCCCCCTTAAGGGAATTGAATGGTTAATTTTTTGGTTGTATGGTTGTTTGGTTAATTTTTTTTGATTTAGGGCACCTTCCTTTTCACTCATAATTTCCAAGCAAATCTTTTAGCATAATCCTTTTTTGGTTTTTTCCTCAATTTGTTCTGGAACCGACCAAATATAAGGCACAAAATTATTTTGTTTGCATTCAACTCTGCAAATTTGAATGTCTTTTGACTGTCTCAAAAATTTTCTTCTACATTCCTCCCAAAGAGTAGGAAGAAGGGGGCTATTTTTTTTCCTTGTGACCAACTGCAACTGAAAATTCAATGGATTTGTACTTTGTTTGGGATTCTAAATCATAACATGATGCACACTAGGTTTGTGCCAATAGAGTTCTACGATACCAACCCACATTTTTTACACTGACACCAAAACCTCCCTTCATTATTAAAATGAGAGACTAAAAAAAGTAGATCTTTTTTTAATGCCTTTTTATGCTGGTGAAAATATTTGGCCAGGGTACGTCACTCCCTGCATCTTGATTTACTTAAAGTGTAAATGTGGTGACCTTTAAAAACTGGAACAAAATGTGCTAGAGAGGTTTTATTGTTTTATTATAAAATGATCGAAAAATACAATTGGGAAGAAGAAAGGAGGCACCTTTTCTCTAAGTAACCATTAATGCTCATGCCCTTTAATTCTAGCCATAATTTAAATCTAGTTATAATTAAAGTCTTTAATTTTCTCCTTAAACCCATCTAATCAATGTTACACTTTCTCCTCTACTTTTTGTTTTCAAGAATTAATCAAATTAATGTTCCTCCTAAACCTGCACATTTGTACTCAGCTATGCTGTAGCTGCTTCTGATAACATAATTTCATTTCCATCTGACCTCTGATCAGGAAAACAATTTTAAATAATGCCAAGGAATATATATTATAGCCAAAAAAAAAAAAATCATAATTACAAACTCAAGATTTAAGACCTCCAGAATTGCATCAGTCATCTTCCCATTTGTCAGTAAATCAAAATAGTGTTTCCAAATCAGACTTTAAAAGCAACTTGAAGTATCTTCAATAATTTGCACCACTTCCCAGAAAGACTTAAGTCACCCACAAGAGAAAGTCAAAAAAAAAAAACCAAAGGCTGAAGCAGAACTTGGTGCCTGAAAAAGGAACCACAAGGTCCTGTCTGGATGGAAGTGGAAAAGGCCAATTAATGAGCAGACAGAACAAACAAAATGAATATTGGTAATCTGAAAAGCCAAATATACAAGAAGAACTCCTTAATATCTTTAATATTCTACTGGTGACTCTTGCTGGTAAGAAATAAATAAAGACACCTCAGTAAAGGTTTCTTCAGTCTTTTCTTAAGGAGGTTGTAGATATTTCTTAAGTGCAACTTCCCCATTTCCTCTGCTCAACACTTGCAGCCCATCTTCTGCTCTGGTAATCAGAGTGAGGGACTTGTGCCCATGAAGAAAAATCTGCAATTGCTAAATTGAGTCAGATTAATCCAGGTGCTGTTCTGTGGACTAGATCCAGGTAAGATTTGGGATCTTTGGGTACTGACCCAAAAGATCACTATTTCTTGCTGCAGAAAAGGTTTTCTAGATGTGTCAGCTGATCCATGAGCAAATCCAGCAGGAATGGACAGTCCTGCTCCCACTCCAGTTCCATGTCCCCAGCACGTCCCTGCAGCCACTCTGACCCCTCCACAAGCCAGTTTACTTCACTAAACTGGCAGTAATTTTACACAGTAAAAAACCTCCCCACATTTTCTACCAGCTCCTGTCCTCAAGCAGTGGGAGAAAGTGAGCAAAAAGACAATTTCCACACCAGCTGGAAAAGAAGACATGGCAGGGATAAGTCTTTGGTGGCCCCTATAATTTACAGGTGTGCTCTCGTTACATTTTCAGGAGTAGAGGTTTTATCCTTGCAACGTAGCAAATCTGCTTGATATCTGGCTATTTTTGGTTTCTGCTTCATTTTTTTCTCGGCCTAAAAATAGAGTTGTTGGACCAGCTCTTGCCACCCAAGTGAAATTTCCTCTCTGCAGCCACCCCTGAAACAAAGCTCTTCTCTCTTCAGAGACAGAGGCAGCTAATCTTTGATCTGAGTGAAACCAAAAACTCAGGCCCCGAAATTCAATCCAAACACAAACAGTAAAGTCAGTAGTAATTGAAATATCAATTGCAACAACAGCTACTTGTAGTAACGTTTCCCGTTTTCACGGTCTTTTTACATCAAAAGTTCTACGGCTCCTTGCAGCAACTCTTCGAGACTATGAAGAACAGCCAGATCCCTGTGCAAATTTCAGGAGCTCACAAACACACAGGATGCCACCAAATTTAAAATCTAATTTCAGAGAGGAGCTGGAAGTGACTTAGGAATGAGAAACTCAACGCTCACACAAGCCATGCCAAGAAGATCAATAAGAACCACACGTCGCTTAAGCTGTTCCCCTCTGTGCCCATTATTACCACTGACAGGTAGTCCTTGGATTCTGATTTTCTTTCTAGGTGATGGAAGGAAGAGCACAGAAATGTGGCAGGAGTTCGGGATCCAGGAAAGAGCAGGTGTTTGATCGGGGACAGCTTTTGGGGGGTGAGGGAAAGAAGTCATTCCCACGAGCAGGTGGTCCCTGGGGCCTGTCAAGTGACTGGATGGATGTGGCCGTGATTGACAGCTTCTGTGCTGGCTGTCAGGGGGGCTTGCTTCAGCGTCAGCAAGTTGCCAGGGACATATGGCAGCAAAGGGACAGCCAAATTTTAGGAGCACGTTGACAATGTAGGCTATAAAAATACCTTCTCCGGAACTTCTGGTGCCGGGAGGAGGCACAGGAGGGGAGCGGAGAGGGCAGGGTACCTGAGACCACCCTGACCACGGAGTGGGGCTCAGGTGAGCTCCCAGCAGAGGAAAGACAAGCTGGGGGTTCCCAGAGTCCCAATCCTGGGGCAGGCAGGCAGGCAGGCACCTCCACCCCACTGCTGCTGCAGGGCTGTGAGAGCCTCGTCCCGTGACTCACCCGAGATAAGCCAGGAAAAGAGAGATGGCAGAGGATTTCCTGCTCTTCAGGAGCCTTGAGGAACCGGCTGGAAATCTCCATCTCAAAGGGCATGGGGCTCTGGCAGGGCTGACAAAAAGCTGGTGGGGCAGAGCACCTGTGTAGGAAACAGCACCTGAGTGGGACACAGCCCTGTAGGATACAGTACCCGTAGGACACAGCCCTGTAGGACACAGTTCCCCTGTAGAACACAATTCCTCTGTAGTGGACAGCCCTGTAGGACACAGTTCCTCTGTAGGGGACAGCTCTGTGTAGGACACAGTTCCTCTGTAGGGGACAGCTCTGTGTAGGACACAGCACCTGAGTGGGACACAGCCCCATAGGACACAGCCCTGTAGGACACAGCCCTGTAGAACACAGCCCTGTAGGACACAGTTCCTCTGTAGGGGACAGCCCTGTACAGGACACAGCACCTGAGTGGGACACAGCCCCATAGGACACAGCCCTGTAGACGCAGCCCCGTAGAACACATCCCTGTAGGACACAGCATCTCTGTAGGACACAGCCCCACATGACACATCCCTGTAGGACCCAGATTCACCTCTGACCCACAGCACCAAGCAGAGGGCAGTACACAGCTCCGAGCCTGGAGCCAAGGCCTGGGAGCCAGAGTAGGGAAATGAAAGCACTCCTGGCCCAGGGCCAGCCCCAGAGCAGCCCTGCACCAAAGCATCTGCCCCGCACGCTGAACCTCCCAGGGAAGTGCAGACCCACGGAGTTTCCTATTTCTTTTAATTAATAGAATTTGCCTCCGGGCCTTTTGGGAGCGTTCAGGCAACCATTGTTGCTGGTGTTCCCACACTTTCCCTTCCCGCTTCTCTGCTGTTGCAAAACCCAGAGACAACAACACAAAAAAACGGCCTGAGCTCAAAAAACTTCAGGAATGTCATCCTCTGTCCCAGGAGCTGCTGGGGCCCCTCCCAGCCTCACCCTCAAAGCCTGAAAATGTCTCCCCACCGAGGCCAGCACTGAGCAAGCTGCTGGCACATTTCAAATTCCTCTTCATGCAGTTTATATTCTGCATAGGTTTTGAATGCTTTATCAATCTCGCAGGAGATAACATCCAAACAAACAAGGAACGGGTTTAATGATAAACCCTATCAGAAGATATTATCTTTCAGCTGTTAAACGCCTCGGTGTTTGGCCAAAGCAGATGGAGACAGAGCAGAGATGTGCATTTGGAAATGAAAAGGAACACTGACAGTGGGCTGATTACAGTGATCTCAGTGGATGACTTGCATATGACTGTGACAATCCTGTGAATACGCAGATTATCTTGCAGGGATGGATTATATATTATTACAGTCCATTAGGTCCATCTCCTCAGTCTCACCATTTTAATGGCACATTTAACATCATGCAAATATTGGGGGGAAAATACTGGTTTTTCCCTCGCCTTTTTCAGCATTGTTGATCCCCAGACTAAACTTATCCAAGACCAGTGTGAGAAAATGCACATTTAAGTTAAATGAGACTCAACAATTCATTTCAGCAGTGCACAGAAAGCAGTCACACCACCCTGCCAATAAAACCACTAAACACACGTCCTGGGATATTTCACCACAGAGCACGGGAGCTGATGGAGGAGCAGTGGCTCAGCCAGATCGATTTATTGCAATCCTTGAGGAGCTGAGGGGTCTTTCCACCCTTAAATGCTGGTTAAAATATGAACTAGGAAGAAATGGAGGAAAGAGCCTCTCCAGGGCCGAGCACCACAGCAAGGAACACCACAGACAACGGGGAGCAAACCACCAAGCTCCTGCCCTACAGGGTGTTGTAAAAATATTTCCTCCAGCTTCTCTCCATGAGAAAGTCAGTGAAGTCCCCGAGCCTCTCCTGATTTCTTGCCAAAGCCATATGAAAACACAATTGTTGCCTGATTTCAACATATAATGTGACACAGGCTTGATAAATACCGGGCTCAAGTTCATAGGCTTTGGGGAGATGTTTCATTGCATGTCCAAAGGGCTTGATCCCCTTCCAGCTGAAGTCAATGGACGCTCTCTCATTTACCACAAGGACGAGGCCCCAAAGCCTTGAAGGAATCCAGCCTTGCAGTTATAAAACCCAGTCTCTCGTGGCCAGAAATGTTTCAGGCTCTCGAAAAAAGCCAGGCTGACAAAATGCAAATCAGTCACTTGGTGCAAACCCACATTACAGCCCAGCACAAACCGTCTAATTCCATTTTGATCTCGTTTGCTTTTGTCTCTCTCCTTGCATTAAGCATTTTCACTACTAGGTTTTTAATGTCCTGCAGCTGGATCTGCTGGAAGGGGCTGTAGGACACACATTTAAGGCAGCAAAAGCCACTCTGAAGACAGGCTCAGATACTGAGCACAGCAACATCTCCTCAGTGGTTTGTATTTGATTGTTGAAGAAACAGTTTTCATGTTTAAAAACCAGATGCAACCTTGAACTGAAGCTCCCTTGAGCTCATTAAAGATTTTATTCTGTAATATGAACCCATCACTTAAAATAAATAATTTTAGGTGAATATTTGCTGTGGAATTCCTTATGAGGATTCCTCCTAATGGGATGTAAAGAGCTTTTTCTCATGGCTGTTGAATAGACCTGAAATTAGGGCCACCTTGTTAATTAGAATATTGTTTAAAGCGGATCCACTGAAAATAAACATTTGTGTTCCAAACTCTGACATTCTACTTCCTCCTTCTCTTGGAAATCACGCCATGAAAAAGAACTTCTTTCCAGTAATCGAGACATAATCTGAACCTCAAAGAGTAAAAGTGCAGCATCCAGATGTTGAAATGTCAGCACATCACACTTGGAAGATGCAGCAATCCCAAATTCTGTTCCTTCTTTAATCAGAAGTCCAACAAACCCCCAAGTTTCTGATAACAAATTATATCCTTTGGGAGAAATCTCTTCCTCCTGCCACTGTACAATCCATAAATTTGACAGGAAATCAATCAGTACCACTGCAAGAGCATTTTAAAGAAAATCCCTATTGAATTCTCGAGGAAACTAAAGAGAATACCAAAGAATCAGAAATTCCTACCCTGAGCTCCTTTGGAATGTACAACCTCCCAACGGTTTCTTTCCCAGACCAGAAACATCTTTGGAAATGAATCAGATATTTCTCACACATTAGCACTGCCTTCCCCCAGTAACAATAAGGACATTTCAGCACGACAGGGAGAAACTTTCCTTTTCTGAAATCCTGCAGATTCTCAGAGACCTCAAAGATGGTGGCAAAACCACAACTTTTGGCCACGGCATTTGGGGAGGTTGCAAGAATCAACACTTTTGAATTAATAACCAGGTCATCAGATCCTCTACTTGTGATGTAGATGTTGATACCTTCCAAATTCCTGTCCTTCTTAGCCTTCAAAGAACATTGAGGGAATTGGGATTGTTCAGCCTGGAGAAGAGAAGGATCTGGGGTGACCTAATTCTGGTTTTTCAGTACCTGAAGGGAGTTGACAAGGGGGAATGGTTTCCCACTGGCAGAGAGTAGGTTTAGATGGGATATGAGAATTAAATTCTTCCCTGTGAGGGTGGTGAGGCCCTGGCAGTGTCCCAGGCCAGGCTGGACAGGGCTTGGAGCACCCTGGGATAGTGGAAGGTGGGGGATTGGAAGTGGGTGATCTTTAAGGCCCTGCCCAACCCAAACCATTCTGGGATTCCATGAAAGACAAGGGGAACTCAAAACACCCCTCACAATGGGATACTCAAACCCCTGGAACACCAGCCTGGTGATGGGAGGACTTCCTCTGCTTTTCCTTGTGCTGCCACATGACGAAACCAGAGGGATGGAAGGAGAAAGGTTACCAGCAAAACCAGCTCTTCAGAACCACCCCTTCAACAGCAGCTCCTGGAGTCTGACACTGCTGCCACGACTTGGTGCTTTTCATGGCAAACAGTGGCATCAAAAAGTTGTCCAAGTTTGTGGTTCAGTGTGCAGGACTCTCCAGTTGTGCCCACACGTGGTACAGATTCATCTCTGCTGAAATACACCTCGGGTTAATCGCCACACAGAGGTGAAACCCCAAGGAAAGCTTTAGGGGACAAAGCCACCCCGTCCATCTCCAGCCCACTGCTCCAGCCACTCACCCTGAGGTGGACAACGCCGGGGTGACCTCCAGGGAGGTGACAACAAGCTGTTCCTGACCAAACCACCCCTGTAGGGTGTGGAGAAGAGGGGACCACAACCAGTTCCATTGGGAACATTTGGAAAAAGAGAATTACGGCAACCGAATCCTGCGGGGCCTGAGCCTGCCAGCGTGTGGGAGGATGTGCTCCAAGGATCCTCGAGCCATTCCTCTCCCTTGCTGGCTTCCAGAGGGAGCCAGACATCCCTCTCCGACAAGCTGAGGCAGCTGGGCACACGGGGAAGCTGAAAACCACCGAGATTTCAGAGTGTAGGGGGACGGCCAGGACAGTTTCATTACTTCCACAGCCGAGCTGATGATATTTTGGTCGTGCAGTTTTGGATTTAGGCACTGAAGTCTGCCTCACTGCTAAATCCTTTTTTGGGTTTGGCCTTAAAACCTTATGTTCAGCAGCATTTGTTTTATCTTCGAGACTTAGAACACAAGGAGAATTTGGCTTGAGTGTTTTCTTTCTTCATTCACACGAGGAATCCTGTGAATTCATGGGGATGGGAATATGGTAATAATCTCTCCTTTAAATTCGTCCCCATTATGGGACACTGAGGCTGCACAGCCACGCAGAGCACAAAGGAAGAGCTTCTCAGTTCAGGATGTCAAATGTGCCTCCAGATTTCTTGGGTTTCACTGCAATATTGAACTAGACTTTTGGTAGCAGAATGTGAGCTCTTTTTTAAAAATAGTTTAGACAAGACATTTGGTAGAAAATGTTAAAGCATATTAACTAGTGAATAAAAACTAACACAGGAAAATGTACTTTCTAAGCTATGGAGCTGCTGCAGTCATGGCTGTGTGAGACCTGTAACTCTGTCTCAAAAGATTTAAGCAAATTACACATAATGGGCCAGCAAATTTTATATAATGAGGCCATTTCTGTTCTGTTTTATACTTTCCTTTTTAATTCATTGCATAAATGTAACAGAGCAGAAGTCGATACTCTATTCTTATTTTCTTTGAGTGCCTATCAAAGAATAAGAGAAATCAGACAAAAAAAATGCATTTCTCAGAGCAATTTGATCATAAATATTTACTGGCAGGGCTTTATTTAGTCTGCTGAAACAACAGACAGGAAATTAAGAGCACCTTGTTGATTAGAAGGCTTTTGCTCAAAAGCTTTGGAGTAAAATAAGTAATTCTAAATGTGCAAGTGTTTGCATTTAGTCACTGTATATAAAAACACAGTTTTCTCCAGCAGGGAGCTGCAATAGGAGCACGCATCCAATTGTGGCTGTTACTCTGCAGGAATCTTTACTTTTTTTTTACAAGGAGAGGCAGAATATACATTTTTAGCAAATTCAAATGATTTCTTTTTTGTTTTGTTTTTTAGAAAAACTGGTGAGAGATTTTCACGGCGGGACAAAATAGCTTCCACAAAATACCCCAAAATTTGGGGAGAGGGAAAAGGTAATCTGGAGATGAGTGGACAAAATCCTCCTGCAGGAGATGGGGAGAGCTAAAAGAAGTTTCTGAAGTGCAGTGGAAAGTCTCTTCAGCGAAGTGACGCCGCACAAGAGGAGAAGCACCAGATGGCAAACTGGCAGAGTGTGCTCCTCTGCCAAAAGGAGTGTGTCAGGAGAAGGAGAAAAGTGGAATCAGACGAACGGAAGGAGATAAGGAGTGATTTGATTTGGAACCACAAGAGCTGTCAGAAGATGAGGAGGAGTTTGGCTGAACTTTGTGGAAGTGAGAAGCTTCCTGCAAAGCAGGGCAACGAGTTTGTGCTCCCTCAGTGAAAGGGAGCGCTCTGTGTGCTCCCAAGGTGGGCTGAATGTGCTCAGAATCCCAAATTATGGCTCTTAGAGGGAGAGGAAGTTCTGCTTCAGAATGGGGTTAATTCACTCTGAGTGCTCTGGAAGAACCTGGCTGAACCTGCAGCTCAGTGCAGGTGGCATTACCCAAACCTATAAAGCCAAGGAACCAACAGTGGAAATAAATATTTCCCTGAATGCAGCAGGGATGTAAAATAAAGCGTCAGTGAGGACAGGGATGGGCAATGCTGTGACAAGGGAATTAAATACTGTTTACTGAAAATATAAACCAGATCTTTCACTGCCCTCCTTGCTGATCTCAATGCATGGGTTAAGTCTGGCACAGAGAGCAAAATCATTGAGTTCAGCACAGGTTTTTTGGTGTTCTGCATGAATTCAGTTCAACAAACGTGATGCCACATGATGTTCACAGGAGCCACACCAAGAGTCATCACCAACACCCCCTGTCCTCCCCCCTTCCCAGTCTAAACCTCATTTATCAGCCTCTGATAAATGTGTGAGCGTTCACACACCCACTCTATCTCACAAAACAACCTCCTTCCCATATTGGATGGCAGTGGGATTTAACAGACACATTAATGGCCATAATGGACATTCACAGACATGAACAGGCATTAATAGACATTCATAGGCCAGGTACACATGGAGCTTAGGAAGTCAAACCAAAACCAACATCCCAACGAGGTTTACAGGAAGCACAGACTAAGGGTATCAAACAGAAAAAAAAAAAATTAAGTGATGGTCCACTCCTAAATTCTCAACTGCTTAAAATATGTATAAATGCAACATTTAGAAATCTATCTCCTGTTTACATTTAGAGCCACAGAAACACTGAATTGTTCAGGTTGGAAAGGTTCTCAAGATCATTGAGTCCAACTTAACCCAGCACTGCCAAGCCCACCACTAACCCCTGTCCTAAAGTGCCACAAAATTTGTATTTTCTTATTCTTCCAGAGGGTGATTATTTATTCCAGCTGAAAGGTAGTTCAAGTAATTTTGTTTAAGAAATAGAAATTTCCCTTTTGAAGTGTCATGAGCTGAAAAACCTGCCTAGTAATTGCATTCTATGAAAAAATCTGTTTAGAAAGGCAGTGAGAAGAATGGTGGAAGTGTAATCGAGAAGATTTAAACCAAATTTTAGCAGATGTTAACAGAAATCATGATTAAAATACAATAAATTTTCATTGCTGTTGTGTGTTACCACATGAGCCTGACCTTATTAAAACAGGAATTCTTACCAAAAATTCCAATCTACGTTTCTGTGATTCCCCTGTTTATTTTGGCTTGACTCACACTCTCTACTCTCTCCAGTCAGTCTTTGACCTCCTTGGCCTTTTCCAGTGACCTTTATTTTTTGCAGCAGCCCTTTGCTGGAGAAATTCATCCCTCTAGCAGCTCTCCAGCTCCTGGTGCTGCCTCCCTTTCCTGCCCAAACACTGCAGTGGCTCGGAGGGAGCTGCTCTCTGGCTGCTCTGCAGGCTCCAAGGAGGCCCTTCCCAACGGGAATAAATACAGGGAGATGGCAATGAGAAGAATAAAGTCAAAAAGTGCTCAGCAAAAGCTCACTCCAGGGGAAAATCTCATTTCTGCCATGAGAAATGTGAGTAAACATCAACTTATCATTGGTGTCCACGGCTAAAACTCAGCTCAGAGGCACAGGACGAATGTTCCAAACCTGAGCTCCTAAGATTTATTCCTACAATTCCATTTATTTGAGCCACAACATCATGGGATCATTTGAGTTGGAAAATCCCTCCAGGATCATTGAGTCCAAGCTGGGCCTGATCCCCACCTTGTCCCCAGCTCTGAGTGCCACATCCAGGAATTCCTTGGACACCTCCAGGGATGGGCACTCCAAACTTCCCTGGGTAGTTCCAATGCTTTATCAATTTACCAATTAAAACAGCAGGATGATCAAATCCTCACTCAAAACCACCCCAGTTCTCATGCTTTAAGAAATAACAAACTCTGGTAGAGAAATAATACAAATATATCTTATTTTTACTCAAAATACACCTTATTTTTAGTTGTTAGTCAGAACTACTGTTTGTGCATCCATATTAATTACTGATTTATAGTCCAACAACCCTCAGCTCATTTAATGAATGTAATTAATGTTGTAATCTTATTCCAAATTACATTTCACCTGGAAAACATTCCCTGTGAGGCAACAGGGAATCTTTGGGATAAACACCAGGAGGTGCATCACTGTGGCTCCTGCTGCCCTGAAATCATTAATGTCACCGAGTTTGAAGGTGGATCTTAGCTCAGAGGAGTTTTTCAAAGGTGAAAACCCCCAGGTGTTTTGCTGAGCTCTCCTTCAGCCCATGCAAGTTCACACACAGGGAGTATCTGAGAGCTCTAGAAGGGAAAAACCTTTAATCAGGATTATTACAGATGACAGAGGGAAGATTTCTTTAATTAATGGTCCTTGCTGGCAACCTGTGCCACTGTAAAATTAGCTCCAAATTTGTTCTGCCATGTTTATGGGCTCCAGTTCAAAAATCCATGGAGTGTGGAGTGTTTTACAAGCTCCTGCAGCAGCACAGAAAAGCAGGTGGTTGGGCTCAGTGTGAGAAGAAAATAAATGCAACCATTTATCTAGAACAATTTGCAACCCACCAGGAGAGCTCAGATACCAAAGCAGGGACAATTTCAGGATCTCCACGGAGCAGCACAGCTCCAGAGGAACCGGATTTGCACAGGAATCTGCAAAACAATTCTGCTGCCAGGGAGAAGGGAAGGGGCTCTGCACACCCCCAGCACTGCCAGGGCTGCAGCTCCACCAATTTACCTCTCACAAACCTCACTTTTCCTGCCAGGTTTTTTTTTTTATCCAGCTCTCTGCTTTTGACATCGTTAATCAAGTCTGTCAGGAGCTCTGCAATAGTTAATTAACTAATTAATTGCTTTGCACGCCTGAGTGGAATGGAAAGCATTGCCAAGGCTTTGTTTATCACAGAATCCCAGGGTGGGTTGGGTTGGGAGAGACCCTAAAGCTCATCCAGTGCCACCCCAGGGACACCTTCCACTGCCCCAGGCTGCTCCAAGCCCCATTCAGCCTGGCCTTGGACACTTCCAGGGATCCAGGGGCAGCCCCAGCTTCTCTGGGCCCCCTGTTCCCAGATCTCCAGGGGTGCCAAGGTTGTAGGGCAAAAAAAAAAAAATGATACATATTTTCCTGGTGACAGGTGCTGCCTGTCTTCCCATCACAGCCTGAACTTTTGGGGATTTAGTTTTTTTTCTGTTTCAAACCTCACAGCCACCTGGAGCTTGTTCTCACGCTTTCCTCCAACATTCCCTTTCCCCCCACAAAATGAAGCATTTTTCCCGCTTCGAGTCTGCTTTGAAAAGCTAAATTCAGCCCACAACTCCCCCCCAGCAGAGGTTCTCACACCACTACAGCTCCTCTCCCTGCTGCACAGGTGTCTTCAGGAGGATTTCAGTCACCAGGATGGGCCCCCAGAGCGGCTGCTGGAGTCTGCAGCTCCAGGAATCACCGGGTGCAGATGCAGGTGCAGCTGCAGAACCAGCAGGCACCACGCAGAAGTCCTTCAGGGCTGATAAAACATGCACTGCATCTGTTCCACACGAGGAAGAGGCACAGAGAGAGTTCATTTCTCCAGGCACACGTCTCCTTTTTGCTGCTGGCTTGGAATCTTTTTTTTTTTTCCCACTTTTCCTTTTTTAAGCCCCACTGAACTCAAAATCCATCTCCACTGATCTGTTGTTTGGTCTTCTAAGCAACTTGGCTTGACAGTTTTGTGTGACTTAGATCTGCTTCAGGGCAGATTGTTCTCAGACTGCTTAAAATTCCATCTATCAGGTTTGGGGGCTACTCCATGCTTTCTCCAAGATGAAGAACCACATGGAAGTTGTGCTATTGGGTTTCTGTATTTTTTTTTTCCAATAATGGAGCATTGCAGGTGAAATTGAGGCAGAACTTTTATGTATTTCCAGCCCCCTGGTAATGTCAGCCATGGAGAATCCCTGCTTTGCTCATCTTTTGTGTTTGATGAAGAAAAGCTGAGGGAATTGGGATAACTCATCCTGGAGAACAGAAGCCTTGGGATGACCTAATTGTGGCCTTCTAGAACCTGAAGGAGCCAACAGGAGAAATGGAGAAAAATTCTTTACAAGGGCCTGGAGTGACAGGATAAGGGAGAACCACTTCCCACTGCTAGAGGGCAGGGATGGATGGGATACTGGGAAGGAATTCCTGGCTGGGAGGGTGGGGAGGGACTGGCACAGGATGCCCAGAGCAGCTGTGGCTGCCCCTGAATCCCTGGCAGTGTCCCAGACCAGGCTGGATGGGGCTTGGAGCAGCCTGGGACAGTGGAAGGTGTCTCTGCCCATGGCAGTGACACTGGATGAGATTTAAGTTTCATCCCAAACCATTGTGGGATATTTATCAGGCTCCTCTTCTTCAGAGCTGTCACCTTTCTGCTGTGTCTTGTTTGTTTTAATTCAAGCAGTTTCTGGGCACAGCATGAGATCAGGGAGCCACAAGAACACATTTGGACCTCACCATTTATAAGATTCTTCATCTTGGGTGTGTCTTTCCCCCCTCCTATTCCTCATTTTATTCATCTCTGATCACCTAAGGAGCGATTCTCACACTGCACTGCAAACACAGCCAGGCAGCAGCACGTGGGAGATAAAGGTTATTTCTCTGGGATCCTGCCCTAAGCAGAGAACAATATTTCTCTGTCACCAAAACCCCTCCCCAGGCTGCAGGGACAGCAAATTTCTTGTGTTCCGGGCCACGTTCCCCGAAGGGTATCAGGGAAAAGTTCAGTGCACACCAACTCCACCAGGTTCATTAATATTTAGTCAGTTGAGTGTCCTTAACACACCAGATGAACAAGTGGGTCATTGATCCAGCCTGCAGTGACTGCCTTGGCATAAGCAAACAACATTCAGGGCCAGCACAATGAAAATTTGGGGTGTGCTTGTAGGGACAAAGAGCACAGCCCATATTTCTGGGATGGGGGATTCCTAGGAAACAGTGACCCTGGGAACAGCCTGCCAGGTCCCGTGGGCGTAGAGCTGAATGGGAGCTCCCAGAAAAGGCCATCCCTGGGTTGGGGAATGCAGGAGAAGAGAACAGCCTTTGTCAAGCAAGGCTCTTTCCCACCATCAGGTCTGACCTGGCCGTGTCTCCTGCAGGAATTATACAGGGAAGACAATGGGCAAAATAAATGAGGCAAGAAAAAGACTTGCACGTGGTTTGGGGGGGTTTTTAAACCACGTTCTAGAGGTTATTCTTACCACAGTAGAAAAAAAGTGCTTTCCTAATATATTATAAAATGAGCTTTCCTAATATATTATAAAATGAGCCTGGCAGACAAAATATCATGGAAAGGAAGTAATGATATGATTTATCTATAATTAGAAAGACTTAGATTCACACTTTTTTTTTTTTCTGTATCTTGAAAAATAACAGAGATTGAAATCAACAACCTATGAAATCAACAACCTATAAAATGAAGATGGCCCTGTGCTGTCTGTAATTTTTCCTACCCCTGGGATTTGCTTCACTTCTTCCTATTCAAAACTTTGCTATGGGCTTGAGATAAACTCTTTACTTCAATAAATTCAGGGGTTTTTTTCACTCAGGACTTCCATGTAACCTCTCTTTTCCTACTACAGGATGAAAAAGCATCTAGACCATAGTCTGTGATGAACAATTACTCAAATCTGAATATATTTTTTCCTTTGAGGTGAGGAACGAGGGGTTTTTTTCTGTGTTGGCAAACAGACCAAGACCTCAGTGATTAAAATACAAGAACCCCAGGATTAAATATGTTCCACACACAGATTTATCTGCCAAACCTCTCTGCACACACGTGCACGCACTGACAACATCACTCAGCCTCACACCAGTGTGAACAAGTTTTGCAGCCAAGCCACATTCCATTAAAAGGAGTTAATTTTCTACAGCCCCACTTAGTGTGTCCCCCTCCTTAGGAATTTAGTTTTCAATTAAATCCAAGCACTTTGAGAATTTTATTTTTTTAAAAAAACCCCTTTTTTAAACCTCACAGCAGCCTCCTTTCTGTGCTATACATGAAATGGCATGTTTGGGGCCCTTGTCCTGGTGATCTGAAACAAAATCTGCTGCTCTGAAACAAAATCTGCTGCTCTTTAGGGCCTTGGATGGGGAAAGCAGGACCTGAGAGCCCAAATAACGTGCTCAGGGAATTTAGCAGGATGCAAAGATGTAGGAAAAGTCCAGCAGATGGAGGGGATGCAGGGCAGAGCTGGACACTGGGGTCTGGTGCTTTCAACTTGATGTTGTTCTCAAACAAAATTTGGCATCAGCTTTCAGTGCCCAGGGTGTGAGCAGAGCACTTCTGAGTCCAGCATGGCAGGGAAAGAGCAGAGGAAAAAGGCAAGCACAACATCCAGCACACACTGAGGATTAAATATTGCCTCAGTTATTAATTATGTTTGGTACTTAAAGAGGAAAAGCACTTGGATCATTTCCTTAATTCTGGTAATGCTCCAGTTATTACATTCTTATGTATTTATGTTTCGTTCCAAGAGAGAAAAAATTGTTTTAAAACTGAAGAAATCACTTCAAAGGTTTGCAGAGATCGCTGACTTGGACTCGCATGAGAGCACATCATTTGTCCAGCCCCTTATGAAAAATACTTTAAATACAAAACAAAAACAAAAAGAAATTTAAAATCCCCTCAAGGAAACACATTGTTCGACTTTCAGAGAATAAATAAATGACCCTGGCATTAAAAACCCCAACATCTTTACTCAATGAAGCTCCACTTGCTCTCTGCTGTGAGACCACGCAAATATTGCAGAGATTTCTATCCATTCCCAAATTTCAGAGCTTTCCTGTGGCTCTCAAACTCTTTTCTGCATGAAATCTCAACTTCATTGCTCGACTTTCAGTGAATAAATAAATGTCCCTGGCATTAAAACCCCAACATCTTTACTCGATGAAGCTCCACTTGCTCTCTGCTGTGAAACCACGCAAATACTGCAGAGATTTCTGTCCATCCCCAAATTTCAGAGCTTTCCTGCGTGAAGTCACCCAGGTGAGGGCTGTCCCTGCCCTCGGAAAGTTGTGGAATCCTTTGCCCCAGCTGCTGTGCAGACACTCGGTGTCTGCTGTCTGCCCTGCAGAGCAAACAAACCACGGCCGCTCTGCCCGGTCCCACGTTCCAACCGGGATTTTGCCATCTGTCCCTGTGTTTGCGGGGCTATTTCCATTTCCAGCCCATACCAAACAAATCCCACCTCCAGCACCAGGAGCACTTCAAAAGGGATCATGTGGACGGGGGAACGTGCCTGGGAGTCGCGGGGGGACCCGCATCTGTTCCCAGCTTTAAATCTCGTTTGGCAGCGTGGCATTCGAGGCTCCTGGAGCGGGCAGGGATCCGTGTTACCGCATCCAGCGGGGCCATAAAATCCCCAAATTCCCTCTCTCCACGCTTTTCCGGGCTATTAGCGCCCGACTCTCAGCTGAGGTGTGTTAAATCGTGACAGACAGCTCACGGCTCTCTCATAAAAATACGCTGATCTGAAACGCCATTAGTTCCAGGAATTTTTTCAGTTCATTACGGCTGAAAAGGGAGAAGCTCCAAACATTCCACGCGCATCTAAGTTCTCGAAGGGGTTTGGTGTGAAACATTTTAAAAGTGGGGTTTTCTCCTGTTTTTCCCCTTTCCTAGGGCTCTCTCAGCAGTGCTTCATCTCTAACCAGCGCCTGTGAACCTGGGCAGAGGAAAATTCAACTTTTTTTTATATACAAAAAGCAAACCAGAGGCTGATTTGACAGATATTTAATCTCTCCAACCCTCTCTGAAGAGGGGAACCTCAGCCCTTGGTTGTTCCTCATCCTCCTCCCCCAAAAGCAGAGCCTGTGCAGAGCTGCCAGCTCTCATTCTTTTGGAATGAGACACTCTCATTTATTGTCTCAATTTCAATCTGCCCCAGGCCCAAAATAAAGGCAGTCACCATTGATTTCAGGAGGGTATTTAGAAACATTTCAATTCTTTCTGAGCCAATTAGATGGCCATAAATTGGCAACTCGATAAATTTCCTGCTGGGGATTTGGTTGTTGCAGCAACACCTCCTGCTCCCTTCACCCAAACTTTCAGTTTTTGACTAAATAATACATAAAAGGGGGTGGCAGCGAGTGGCAAATGGGACAAAGGAAGCTCCCTGCCCTTCAGCAAACTCAAAAATGTCCCACCACGTAGAGAGAGCGAGCCAAACAATATAAAATATTCCTGATTATACCTTGGAGCTATTTCCCCCTGGTCATGCAACTCGTCAGGGAGAAAGAGCAGAACAAAATAATAAATTCAGCTCCACCAGAGACACAACTTCTGACCCTTGGAGCACTTTGATGTGCACGCAAACAAGTGCAGTGCAGATGCTTGGCTTTTCCACTTGCCAGCAAGCTCGGAGCAGATGGGATGGAAGGAGGATTCCAAAAGGGCTGCACATAAGGACAGAGATCCCCAGAGGTGCTAATAATCCTGATTTTCCTCTGTAAGATGCCGTGCCTCAGCTGTTTGATCAATAACTTCACATCTGAGCAACTTGTAGGATGCAAAGCGTCTTCTGCTGCTGGGTTGTGTTTTAAAAATACCACAAATAAAAGCACTGCTGCAGCAGCACTGAAGACAAAGTGAACTCTGAGAGAGCATCACTTTGGCAAAAAAAGTCAAAAAAACACAGGGAAATTTAAAAAAAATATTTTAAAGTGCAAGTGGTTTGAAAAGCAGCTCCAAATGGCCAGGCCAGCAGCAGCTGGGTGTGGAAATGTGGACACAAAGCACAAAAACTCACGTGGCTCCTTCACACACAGCCCATGCAGAAGCAAGGAAATAAAGGAGCTGTTTCAGATGTTGTTCAAGCCCTGTATCAGCATTTTCTCTGCTATTTCAATCATGTTTACTACAGTGATGCCTGAAGAGCCAACCATGGAGAGACTCATTTGATTATATCGAGGCAGAGTTAAGTCCCCGCTTATTTTCTAAGCAGATGCTGCTCATGATTTTCCTGCTCATATTTGATCATTTCTTCAAATAACAGCTATAACTGAGAAAAGAATTGAGAAAACATTCTGTGACAGATTTTCATGTTCTGGATTAACTGGAAAGCATAATCTGATCCTGGAGCCGTGCTGTCGAGGAGTGATTTGCCACATCACTTCCATCTAAGTGCTTTATTTCCTGCCTGGCTGGGGGAGCAAACACTTGTAACTGGACATAATCACACGTGGATGTCAGGCACTGCTGTGCCAGGGCTAAATTGCATTTTGCTGCTCGTGGCACTGAGGTTTCTGTCCCAAGGGCTCGCTTAAAATGCAGCCCAGCTGAAGGAATGCAATTTCCCACCACGTTTTGGAAGTATTGGCACCCACCCATGGAAAGGGGTCAGCAGGGTGCTCAGGGCACCAGGTGGGTTCTGCATCAGATCCACCTCTCCTGGTTCTTTGGGAGATTTATTCAAACTAAACTCCACTGGTGGCAGTAGCAGAGAAGATCTGATTTCGACAGATGACAAACCCATTGCGAAAGGGTTGATACCACGATTAAAATAGCTTTTAAAATCAACTAATTAATTAAAAAAAAAAAAAAGCCAACCCAAAAATGAGCTTAAGATTTATGTTCCATCTTCCTCTGAGCTCTTTTCCTTCAGTGCATTAATCAAGCTAAAAGCAGGACAGGGATGGTTGTTTGCATAAGCCGAGTCAAATATATTTTAGCTGTTGCTGTTGAAAGCAAAAAGAATTATTTTGCAGGAACCGAAGCTGAAACATTATAATACATGCAAAAAAAGGCAGCCCAATTAGATTCCTTTATCCCCAGCATATGGCAGAGAGGTACATGCTATGCACTAATGTCTCTGCAGAGCTATTTTGGGATCGTATGAGGCTGCAATCTGAGAGGAGTGGTGACAGATCCACAGGCACAACTGGGTTACATTCGTCAGGGATGCGCCTGGAGAACTCCTCACAGCCAGGAACTTCACAGCAAGGAGCAGAAACTTCCCCAATGCCTGCATTCCTGAGATCTGCTGGAAAATGAGAGGGCAGGAGGAATGCCCAGTGGACAGCAAACTCAGAGTGGGAAGTGTGAGCAGTTCCTTGGCACTTCACAATCTGGGAGGTGACATCAGTGACAAACAGTGATGAGACCTCCCTTTATCCCTTCACAGACTTTTTGCCTGTAAAGTTTTTTTTTATGTATTCAGGTTTAAATATTCAACTTTTGCGTGCATTAATGTCTCTTCTTTAGTCTAAACTCGGTTTAAACTTTAATCAGCAGGGAGAACTGAGCACTGAGCCCTCTCAGCACCGGTGTTGCTTCCAACACTCGCTGCAGTTTGACAGTGCAGCAGGATAAATATCTGAGGGATGGATATTCATTTACACAGGAGCAAACAGGCTCTTTCAGAGAGGCAGCTTCAAAGCCTTGTAAAAACCTGCAAAGAAATCCGAGTTCCTCTGAAAACAATGGCAAAATTCCCAGCAATTTTGACAGGGACAGGATTTCATTGTAGGGGCTGAAATAGATGTTTAAGGTCTCTTCCAACCTGAACCATTCCATGATTTCAGGATTCTCAGATCCTGGAAATTCAGCAGACAAGCTCAGAGGCTGACCTATATAATCTGTGGCTGATAATCTGCAGGACAGACCCCATTTTGCTTTGGCAATTTTTTCTGGGTGGGGAGGAGAGGTCGGGATCAGTAGTGACAAGAAGAGGATTCCAAGTAGGAATGGGCTTGATGGTCTTTCCTTGATGATGGACACACAGAGGGGTTTATCTTGTTCTGTATTATCCCTTTTCCCGATTATCTTGGAAAAGACAGAACTTTCCCTGCTTCTTTGTCTCTTTTTTCAGTAGGGGAAGTCACGACCCATCTCAGGTCTCCACCTCTGCTTAGGAACACGTCAGGAAGCAAAATAACCAGATCCTATTTCACCCTTAAATGAAATACATTCAAATGCATTGGTGGAATGTCATCCAGCTCGCAGGAGATTACAGGGGAGGAGAGGGGGAATATCTGCAGTTTGGGATGATCGAGTGACAGAGGGCTGAGAGCAGAGACCCCCATCCTTCCAGGGCTGTGGACATACCCTCAGCCTCCTGCCTGCTGCGAGGGATGGGGCATGGAACACCGACCTTTCCTCATGGATCCCAAACTCTGGGAGCAGGGATTGTTTGTGGAACAGGTTCTGCCCCTCCCAGAGCTGCACTCCAGCACATGCCCCATATCCAGTGGGGTTGGACAGTCCAGGGACAAGGAGGGGAGAGGGAGGGAAGGCTGGCAGGTACTGAGCACGCCCTGCTCCAGCTGGGTTCAGCGCAAGATGGGAATATGAGATGAATGACATTGACAGATCAAACTGCACAACAGTTCAGAAACAGTAAGAAGACATAAATCCCGTTTGCTTCTATCGAATAACTTAATAATTGTTCTGTCTTGAGAACTTCATCCCTAGGGAGCAGCCCCTATCAGCCCGGGTGCCCCACACCGCACCATCAGCCGCACTCAGATTTGTAAGCAAACACCAAAACCAGTTGAAATGCGAATTGATGCCTCGTGTGTGAGCTCAGAGAAACAGAACTGCTCTTTTCCTTGTAAATGCAAACCCAGCTCTGCCTGTTATTGATGCCAAGGAGTCGCTATCTGCGCATCCGTTTGATAAAAACATCACAACTTTAATTGCTAAATAATCTCGTGCAAGGCAGGGTTATTCCGAGTGCCGAGCTCTCTCTCTCACTTCAGCTCCTCAGAGGGTACTTTCTGGAAGGATTTGCATGGCAGTCAAAGCATGCAAAAATTTATAAATACCAACACAGATGCCAACATGTCGGGAGAAATGTAGTTATAACATTTGAAAGCTAGGAAGAAATTAATGTTGATCCTGATTGGAACAGTCACTGTATTTGCAGTGTCTGGAGAGGTTTTTTTTCTTTAGAAAAACAACAACAACAACATAAATTCGGTTTGTAAAAAATCCTCCATGTCCCAAACTCCATTTCTTGGCCCCAACATGACAGTGTTACAGGAAGAGAGGAACAGTTTATTTAAAACAGCTCCAGGATTTAAGGCTGAGCTGACATAACTAATTTTTCCATCCAAACATTGCCGGCTCCAGCATAGGCATCAGCTCCAAATCAGCCATCCTGGAAGTTGGGCCCATGCTAAGAGCAGACAGAACTCACGTTCCTGCTGGTGGGATTGCACAAATCACCACAGGCTGAGGAAAAGCAGAGCCTCTCCCCAGGATCCTCTCCCCAAATCCTCGTGGTGTGGCTGTTTCAGGCTTTAAATAATTCCCGGAGCACCCGAGGCTGCGGAAACTCCCTGGTGTGTCAACAAAACTCTGTCTGAGTGTGCAGGTGGAAGGAAAGGGAAATTTTCTGCACAGCAATGCTCTCAAAAGATTTAAAATACTTCGTGCCTACTACTTAATTAATTTCCTAACAGAGCACTTAGTGCTGGGGAGAGGGATGAAGGGATAAGGAATGAAGCTGCAGGATTTACTCACGGCCCAAGGCAAACTGTGAAGAGTCTCCTACGTGGTACAACAAAATCCAGCACCAGGCTAAAACAAACTCTTTAGATGGGATTTGGGCAGGAATTGCTCCCTGGGAGGGTGGGGAGGCCCTGGCACAGGGTGCCCAGAGAAGCTCTGGCTGCCCCTGGATCCCTGGAAGTGTCCAAGGCCAGGTTGGACAGGGCTTGGAGCACCTCGGGATAGTGGCAGGTGTCCCTGCACGTGGCAGGGGGTTGGAAATAAATTACTTTTAAAGTTCCCTTTCAACTCAAACCATTCAAGGATTCTAAAAACTTTTATTTCAGCATTTCTAAGCCCTTCTCATGTCGTTAGAGAACAGTTTACCATGTTAAGAAAACTGCAAGTGGAGAAACAGAATAACACATCTGGGACAAACAATGGGAATCCTGAGCCCCAATTCCCTTCCCAGACAGGTGAAGCTCTCCTCTATTGGCAGTGGGAATGTCCCCATTAGTGCTTTCACACTGATGGCAACACTGCTCTGCAAGAAAAGGGTAAACTTTACCCAGATCAGGGTAAAATCAGAGAGATCCTGCCTTCCACAGCCATCACAACCACGGGGGGACAGGAGTTTGCCTTTTGTCATTAATTCAGTGCCACTGCCTTTTTCCTTTAGTTCAGTGCCATGGTCTGCAGGACGCAGTGGGAGCGGGGACAGCTGAGCCAGAGCAGTGTCAGGACACATTAGCCCTCGTCAGGGCTGCTCAGACTAAAGCCTTCAGGACTTTGCTTTGCTGGCAAAGGTGAAAACTTAGTTTAGCTTCTAATGACTTCTCATCCACCCAATAGAATCCTCTGAGTTAAACAGGGAAAAAAAAAAAAAAAGGCAAACACAAAAATATAGGAGTTTTCCACTTTATCCATTTCATCTTTGCTGTCAATGCAGCCCCTCTACCGTCTTAAACCCAGCTTTGATGAATCGAGCTAAAGGTGACTCTGATGCACTGGATTAAAGAAAAAGTATCACAAGCCCTCTGTTTTCAGTTCCATGTGTGTTGGAAAACCTGTAAGTTTAGGTGTAAATACTTCAAAACCATTCTGATGAACAGATTTAGGTGACACATTATTCTGTGGGGCAGAGACAGAGCCTCTGTTTTCTCTCTCATGTTAGGGAGAATTGTTAAAAACCTAAATTAAAAAAAAAAATGCTGCTAAACAGCTTAAATGAGATTTGATCTCAGCCAAACATGGAGATCAGATCTTTGAAATGGGAATTGCCTTTATAATTTGCCCTGGGATATGGCAGCTCTGTGGGGATGAGAATGGATAGGGACATCAAGCCATGGAATCCAACAGCATCACCAGGGACAGTCCCAGGTGGGCTGAAACGGGGTCCTGGGCCATGGGCAGGAGCTGGAGGGAACATGGCCCCTCAAGAAATGTTTTTTAAGAAAAATTTTTGTGAAAACTAAAACGCCTTCCCTGGCTCCTGCCAGACAGGGGCCCTGGGCAGTCACTCAGCACAGAGCAGTGCCACCAAGAGCTTGCTCAGCAACTCAGTTTGTCCAAAACCATGACAATCTACAGACCCTTTCTAAATGAAACAAGCAAATAAGCCCAGGGATTTCTGATAAATGCGTTCCCAAAGGCATCCATAAAAATCACAACTTACACATTTCCACCAATTCATCAATTGCTGTGTGTAAATTTAAAATGCATGTGAAGTAATGGACTCTACATCTTACTTTGAAGATGTGTCCAAACAGAAATGAACTTTGCTATGCAATAGCAAGGAGTTATGTATTGATTTTGGAGGCCAAGCTAGCCATACCTCTCTGCAAACGTCACATATTTCACAAAGGGCTCAATGCTCTTTACATTGCATTAGAGATGGACAAATCAGTTTGGGCAAAACGTGCCAAAGCTGAAACAAATTCCAGGTCTGAAGAAAGCTTGGTTGCTTCTTACCATGAACATTCCTTGCCCGTGTCTGTTTCCAGGTACTAATCCAGAGCAGTGAAATCCTGGGAAGGTCTCTGGTTGGATGACCAGAAGCAGGAAGCAGCAAGTCACAGAGCTCAACTTGGTCCTGAGCCTGAGCTTCAGAGAGTATTTGGGTCCAGATCCATTTCTGGGTGACAGCTCTGTAAACATCTTGAGCAAACACATCTTAGGAAGCGCTCAACCCCTTCTGGCTGCCCGGGGAAGTTGAGTGACTTTGAAAAGGCAGCCAAAGTTTTGGGATCGTGTCCATGTCACAGAAGTTTGTGGCAGAGATCTGCTGGATGAAGTCCATCCTCATGATCGCACAGCGCTTCCCTTTAAAGAGCATCATCACACCCCTAAGCCACTGAAAATTCACTTGCTGCCAAACACTCAAAGGCACACACTCAAACCCTAAAAAGGAATCAGAAAATCTCGCCGCCCCGCTCGCTTCGTTCTCCCAAATGTTATTTTTTTTTGAGGGAACTCTTTGAAGCTCAGCTTTTCCTCGGAACATCCTGGAGGACGGAGCGTGTCAGAGCAGCACATCCACACATCTGACTGTCAACTCCTGACTCTGAACCCAGAACTTTGGTTTAGGCTGGCCATGCAAGCCCTGCTACCCCTTAAATAAAGTTTCCATCTCAATAGTTCAAAGCCACGGTGCCATATGCTAAAATGACACGAATAGCTTGTTCATCTTTATAATTAACTTCAACTCTCTTGACTTGTCTGCCTGCTTGGTGGTGTTTGGCTGCTTTTCTCCAGCCTGGTGTGATCAGAACTGTGCAAATCTGTTTGGAAATTTCTCCTTCACCAAGGTCATCCCCCACTCACGATCCAGCAGGAAAACAGCCCATGGCACTGACCCCACTTGTTTTCCCTCCTCACTCGGGATTCTTTCTTTCCCTGACACCCTGGGTCTCATCTCCATAAGCCAGTCCATAATCCATTTCAATGGCTCTTCTCCTGAGTTATTTTTAATCTTGAAAAGCCCCATCAGTCTGTGGTGTCACAGGCAGTCTCTTGTTCCTTTGAAAAAGGACTGCAATAAAGCAGGTCTTTCTTTCTTATGTTGATAATTGTTCCTATTTTCAAAGACATTTGGGGGGATTTATTAATTATTTATGGGGGTTTTTTCCCCTTCCTCCCTTTCACTCCAGTGAAGCCACACACAAATACCTGATTCCTGCCTTTTACTCTTTCAAAGAATCACAGATTCCCTGCATGGTTTGGGTTGGAAGGAACCTTAAAACCCCTTCAGTGACCCTGCCATGGGCAGGGACACCTCCACTGTCCCAGGCTGCTCCAAGTCCCATCCTGCCTGGCCTTGGGCACTGCCAGGGATCCAGGGGCAGCCACAGCTTCTCTGGGCACCCTGTGCCAGGGCTTCCCCACCCTCCCAGCCAGGAATTCCTTCCCAGTATCCCATCCATCCCTGCTCTCTGGCAGTGGGAGCCATTCCCTGTGTCCTGTCCCTCCAGCCCTTGTCCCCAGTCCCTCTCCAGCTCTCCTGGAGCCCCTTCAGGCCCTGCCAGGGGCTCTGAGCTCTCCCTGGATCTTTCTCTTCTCCAGGGGAACATTCCCAGCTCTCCCAGCCTGGCTCCAGAGGGGCTCCAGCCCTGGAGCAGCTCCGTGGCCTCCTCTGGACTTTCTCCAGGAGCTCCAGGTCCTGCTGATGTTGGACCAGCTCTGGGTGCAGCTCTCCTGTGTTTGTCCTGTTTCACCTTCCTGCTCCCCCTGAGCTGACTCTGCTGCTGGGGAAGCCCAAGTTCTCCATCTCCCCACAGCTCTGCCTTCAGCCCCTTCATGGACCAGCACCAATTCTCTTAAAAACCATCGATGTTTTTCCTGCTTTATCTGCTCATTGACCAGGAGTTCCTCAGGGACAAGGCAGTCCCCAAAACCATGGAATGAAAGAAGGAGTCACAAAACCACGCTGAATTTAGCATTCCCTCCCTTCCCTTCAATCCTCTTAAGCTTTTCCACTGAAAATATCCATGTCCAAGACAAAATCTTCCATTTTATCATTCCCTTTGAATAAACTACATTTCTGGTTTTCTCTTTCTCTCTCCCCCCACTTTCCCCTATGTCCTCATTCCCCATCCTGAACTTCCTCATCTTCTCAGCAGCAAATATGAGAAAAAGGGGGAAAAGAGGTGAAGTGGAGGCAAAACCAAACATTTGGAATATTTTCCCTTCAAAGGCACAAATATAAAGGAAGGCATTCTCCCCATTCAGCAAGAACAACAGAAGGAAAAGCAATCGAAAATATTCAAGAATTGTCACAATTTCCTCATTTTTAAGCATCCCTAGAAAATAAACGGGAGCTATTCAGCCATGAGTACATTTCACTGAAGTGACACTTAACAATCCAAAAATATGGCATTTCATTCTGCATTTCTCTCTGAGCAGGAGATAATTTCATGTGTGGCTGCTGCAACAGCTGCACTGGTCCCCAAAAATTCCTTGTTTGAGATGAAAAAGAGGGTTAATCATGCTGTATTCAGGTTTTTGGGGGGTGTTTTTTTTTCCTTTGGTTTAAAGTCAGGCTTTCACATTAAAAATGTTACGAAAATTAATTTTCACAGACAAATGATATCCAGATTGAAATGCCATTTTCTTTATTCATCTGAGGCCAGAGATGGATTCTGTTGCCACAAAACTGGAATCTGGTGCCTCCCAGAGCTCGGAAATCACCCGGGAAGTGCTGGACAATGATAATTCCTGCTGACTCCACATTTGGATGTTAAGATCCAAGTTTAATCAATCCACTAAAAACAATGACTGGATCCAAATGCAGCTGCTGCTCTGCCAGGGAAAAGAATCATTTCACCTGTTCCACAGTGGGGTTTATAGAATATTAAATCCTACTCTTTTGTTTCAGCCACTTGTGCCAGCAAAGGAGAGAAAAACAGGGAAAATCTCAATGCAGACACAGCATCTCTCTGGCACAGCCAAGGAGGGACTTGTGGGGTGAATCATGGAATTATGGAGGTTGGAAAAGATCTTTTTGATCCTCTAATCCAACCATTATAAAACATTTGTCCATTTAACCATTAAAATGAGCCATGTTTTGTTCTGGTTGTTGGATATGTGGTGAGGTGGAAGGGGCAGAAAAGGAGAACCCCACAACACCTTCCTTGGCCTGACCTCAAGGTTCATCTCCAGCTCTTTTACAGAAAAAAAAAAAAAAAAAAAAAGCTGCATTTCTAAATTAAAACAAAAAAAAAAATCACCTAGGTAAAGAAGCAAATATTCTCTGTATTTCTTAATTAATTTTATGTGATGTAAACACCAATCTCAGAGCCACAAGCAGCAAGGCAGAAAGGTCCAACACAATCTGCAATGTGTTCAATATCCCCTTGAACTCTGAAAAACATTCTCCTTTCATAGCACGAGAGATCAGCCATAAAGTTTCACTTTAACCTTGTTTCCCTTCCATGCAATTTTTTTTATTTGCTTAGATAATATTAAATATTTGATGCCATAAAATGTGTTCCTGACCTAACAGATCTTTAAATATCTCCCTTTTCTGACCAATATCTCTGTCTCTGTGTGCTGGCCAAGTTCAAACCCAGTCTAAACAACTTCCTGGCTTCACTATGCATTAAAACAGCTGCCAGCCCTGTGCTTTTTTTGCTCTATTTCACAGTTCCAACTGCTCCAAAAGCATTAAATTTCCACTCATGTTTAGTAACAGGGACGTAAATACAAAAACGTTCCATAGTATGGAGACATCGTTATATTTTTTTGGTCCCTTATTGTTTAAACACTTCTCTAAACAGAGCAATACATTCAATTTCCAGTAGAATATGACAGGAATTATTTTGGAGTAAAAGGTATAACTTGATGTGATATTTAAGCAAAGATGGCTGCATGAAGATTATTTCCTGGAAATCAATATTCCACGGGGGAGAGCTGATGTCTCAAGTACATGGGAGAGTCATTGACTCCAGCTGCCTGTGACGTGGAAAATAGTCTGCATGGAGGCTGTTGGGGCTGGGAATAAAAGTATGGGAATATGGATTTTTATATGCATTATGGAGTTCACAATTCCAACACTCTGCTAGAGACAATCCCAGGAAATTAATGTCCTATATATTGCACACACCACTGCAAGTCTGTTCCATAGAATCACAGGATCATTGAGGTTGGAAAAGAGCTCCAAGGTCACGGAGTCCCAGCTGTGCCCAATGCCCACCTTGTCCCCAGCACTGAGTGCCACCTCCAGGAATTCCTGGGACACCTCCAGGGATGGGCACTCCAAACCTCCCTGGGCACTTCCAAGGCCTGAGTACCCTTTCCATGGGGAAATTCCTGCTGCTGCCCACCCTGAGCTCCCCTGGCCCAGCCTGAGTCTGTTCCCTCTCCTCCTGTCTCTGTGCCCTGGGAGCAGAGCCCAAATCCCCCCCGGCTGTGCCCTCCTGGCAGGGAATTCCAGAGAGGGAAAAGATCCCTCTGGATCCTCCTTTTCTCCAGGCTGAGCCCCTTCCCAGCTCCCTCAGGAATTCTCCAGCCCCTTCCCAGCTCCCTCAGGAATTCTCCAGCCCTTCCCAGCTCCCTCAGGAATTCTCCAGCCCCTTCCCAGCTCCCTCAGGAATTCTCCAGCCCTTCCCAGCTCCCTCAGGAACTCTCCAGCCCCTTCCCAGCTCCCTTCCCTTCCCTGGCCACGCTCCAGCCCCTCAGGGTCTCCTTTGCCGGGAGGGGAAAATCAAAAAGTGAATAAAATGTGAGGGGAGAAAAAAGTGAGGGAATTTTGGGGAGGGCTCTGCTGCAGAGCTTTTCCCTCCTGGATCCTCCTTTTCTCCAGGCTGAGCCCCTTTCCAGCTCCCTCAGGAATTCTCCAGCCCCTTCCCAGCTCCCTTCCCTTCCCTTCCCTGGCTCCAGCCCCTCAGTGTCCCCCCTGTCCCCGAGCTGTCCCCAGCCCTGGAGGTGCCCCAGCAGTGCCAGCACAGGGACGGGCACTGTCCTGGGGCTGTGTCACACCGGGGCTGGCACAGCCCAGGGGTCACTGAGCTCTTGCCCACCTGGGCACAGCTGGGCTCCTGTCCAGCCACTGTCACCAGCACTTCCTAAAGCTTTTCCCAGCTTTCCAGCCCCTCTGCCCAGCCTGGAGGTGCTGGGGGTTGTTGTGACCCCAAGGCAGGACCCAGCACTGGGCCTTGTACCTTATCCCATGGCTCCAGCCTGTCCAGGTCCCTCTGCAGAGCCTCCTGCCCTCCAGCAGCTCAACACTCCTGATGGCTTAAGTTTTATCTTTCATGTGTTTCAGGTTCTGTGCTGCCCAGGGTGCAGCTCTCAGCCTCACATTCAGGGTCACTCAGCTCTGCACAGAGCAGGGACACAAAACAAATCCTGTTCCTGCTGCACCCCAAGGACAACTTTCAGGCCCAAAAGCACAAACAGCTGAAGGGTTGAAGGGAGGAACAAGAAGGATGGGACCTCATAACCTGAAGCTGCAATTGGACAATTATACCCCAATATGCAAATGGACCAAAACTTATAAAAGTGTGAGACCTCGTGACTGGGCAGCCATTTTGTGACCATTTTGTGACCATTTTGTGCCCACCTTGGGTGTTGCCCTGGCCAGGCTCTGTCCTGCCCAAGGTGTATCTTGGAGGCCTTTCAATAAATCCCTACTTTTCAATAAATCCAGCTCTGCCCAGTCTCTGTTCCAGCTCAGCCTTCCCAAGGCATCACCCCCACCCATCTTGGTGTCGATAGCGAATTTCCCGAGGGTGCCTCGATCCCCTTGTCCACATTACCAATAAAAGACATGAAACAAGACTGGCCACTGACCCTGGGGGACACCACTGCTGATGGGACACCAGCTGGATGTGGCACCAGTCCCCACCACTCCCCGGGCCCGGCCAGCAGGCAGCTCTCAGAGTGACCCTGTTCAAGCCTGGGCTGCAGCTTCTCCAGGAGATGCTGTGGAAGATGTGTCCAAGGCCCTGCTGAAGTCCAGGTCACATCCACGGCCTTCCCCTCCTCCACCAGCTGGGTCACCTGGCCATGGAAGGAGCCCATGAATGCTACTGCTCAATCAGCTGTATTTCCATAAGGTATTGGTGATGTTTGCCAATATATTTCCATGAGATAGGAGCCTAAAATAGAGCAGTAGGTGTAGGCAAATTCCCGGGATATTCTGCTCTTGCATCACCCTCTGGAAGAGTGGATGAGGCAGGGCCTGGTCCCAGAGTCAGGAATGTGACAGAACGGCCCAAGGCCAACTCTGAATTACACACTAATTTTTTTTTCTTTTTGTTAATTACAAACGTTTCTGTATTGGGAAAGTGGGACGCAGTTAATGTGTAATTAACTCCTTTGGGCAAGTCACAGCCCTCTGCTGAAAACTCCACCTCCTTTTATCTGATCCATCCACGCCCTTGAGTGCCTGCAACGCTGCATGGGATGCGTGGGATTGCTCTGATGGCAGATTCCCAACTTTACATAATGTAAACAAAACAGCTCCGTTCAGCAACTCCTTGCCTCCCCTGTAAAATTGCTTCAAGACCCAGGAGTGCAAGAAAAATCAAGCTGTGGCCTATAAGGCAGAGGGAAAGAAATTAAATCACTTTTAAAAGAAGGTCTCTGGGGTGAGGGCAACACCAAAGCAAGTTCCAAGAAAGAGATTTTATGCTGTTTAAAAAAAACCAACAAACTCAACCAGCTGAACCCAAAGCTCCCCAGTGCCAGGGGCAGTGCTGGGAAGTCTGAACCCACAACTGGTTCACCACCAGTGGAAATAACATTTGTCCCTCACTCTCCAGCTGAGCAGGAAATTACACTTGGGAATCTGAAAGTTTTTACGATGCTTTAAAAGTGTAATTAGGTGTTCAGGATGCCAGCGAGGACCCTCCATGCTCAGAAATGGAGATTTGCAAGGGCAGAAGTCCAGAAATCCCGGGCACAAAGCTAATTTAAAGTCTCCGTGGCCACTCGGCAGCTCCAGCACCGGGACAGCAGAGGTAATAACGAAATTCCAGTGAGGATGCCTCTGCTGAAGGGCTGAAAATGAGGGTCTTTGCAGGGATACTCCCTGTGCTAAGCCAGGCTGGGTTTAATTAGTGAGGTGTTAAAGCACCTGAGTAGCAAACACAGTCACATCTCCTGGCTCTTCTCAGAGGCAAAACTGAGGGGATTCCAGTCCTTCCTCCCATTCCCAGTTAAAGCCGGGTGAAGCAGCTCCTTCCTCATTAAACCAGCCAAGAGCAGATGGCTCGAGCTGGCTGGAGCTGGCTTTGGGGACCCTCTGAGTGACAGCAGGTAGATATATTTGAAGAGCAGGTCCTGGGTGGGAGTGCAGGAGGACACGAAGGATTCCGTGCAGCACTTGGAGATGGTTTGGTGGGAAGGACGCGGCGTTTCCCGCAAGCTGGAGCTGACTTGCTGTGCTAACCCTCTCCCAGGCAGCCTGTGCACGCTCCTGCTGCTCTGATCCCAGCAGAAACATCTACAAATGGATGGAATCCACGTGTGGGAGCCACAAATGGCAAAAGGAAGTGTCCCCAGCTGATCACTCCTCGCGCAGGATCGCTCCCTGGTACTCCTTTCCATGTTTTCATGTCACCACTTTGGCACCCTGAACATTTGTCTTTGGCACTTCAGATATTTCTGACTGCTTTCTCAGCCCCTAGTGCTGGAAGAATTATACCTAAAAAGTGAAGAGAAATTCATTTTTCCTTTCCTTTTTTAACTTTCCATAGTCTTGGCAGCAAACTGTGTCATGATGATGTTGGCAACAACATATTTGTGGCAGAAGGAAGAAAGAGAATCATAAAATATATGAAAGAAAAAAGTTGACATTTTAATGAAATACCTTGTAACTTCTTGGAAAAAAGTTATTAAAATGCAGTCAGTTTATAGCTGTTTGTACAGATAGGAGGGGGAGGAGACTTGCTCCTGAAGCCTGTAATAAAAATCGCTTGTTACCCAAAAGTAATAGTGGCTAGAAATGATTTCCAAAATTCATTGCTGGAGAGAATTTTAGATTTGGGACTTTCTGGGCTTTTCTGAGTACTTGAACATTGCTGGCACATGCCTGAGGTTTGGGAGAGCAGCCTGGCTTGTTCCTCAGAAGAAGGAGCAGAATGATGGAGCATCTCCTGCTCCTTCCCGACGGCTACCGGAGCTGGCACCGGATGCTCACACGGCTCCAAATGAGAGAGTTTATCTCAAATGCTGCTCTGCCAGATCATGGAATCACAGAATATCCTGAGCTGGAAGGGACTCACAGGATCATCAAGCCCAACTCCAATGGTTGCCAGTATTCCCAGTCCCTGCAAAGGTTTTGCCTGCCTTTGGAGAAGGAAGGATGCAGCTCTGTAGACACTCCAACCTAGGGATTCCTGCTGTTTGTCCTCCTTCCTTCCATCCATTGCATCCAACCTCTGGAGCCACACATTTTGTTCTAATATGTCATAAATCCCAGGAACAGCCTCTTATTGCAAAGCACAGTGGCTCTGGCATCAGCTGCAGCATCTGAGGATAACAGGGCTTCCACACCTGGATGTTCTTCACAGAAAAAGAACAGTCCAAGCCACAGATTTATCAGGGGGTGAAAAGAAAGAGTGAAGCACTGGGAGAGCTTTATTCCCATCTTTTTTTCCCTCCTAAACTGGGCTGTATGCAAAAATAAAGTGCAAAGAGTGATCACTGAACTGTCAAATACATGGGACAGTCACCAATAAATGTTCAAAGCAAGACCCCAGGACCTCCCTGTACCATTAAGGGATTTCCAGACCCAAACAAACTTTTTTGGTTTGGTGCCTCCTGTCTCACCTTTCCAAAATGAATTTCAGGTAAATCTTGGAAAAAATTACACTTCCCATCCGTTTCGGCTACAGCTGTAGGAAGGACAGGTGTTGCATTTCTGGATGGATTCTGACATTTTGATTTAATTCCAAACCAAATAAACTCCCTGCTGTGTTTAACCAGACTCCATGATGAAGAGCTGAGACATTTCTTACACAGTTTGATATCATAAAGCAAAAAGGGAGTTTCAAAGGAAGAGTCATTTCATGATTAGAATAGTAAGGGCTGCAAAAATTCTGTAGAAATACAGTTTTTAACACAACAGAAATTTCTGCCCCTCTCCAGAATTAACCTTCAGCCTCTGCCCTCCCTTGCACCAGCACTCACATTTGTGTAACACAGATCAGGAGCTGATGTGCTAAATGCAAACCTGACAGAAAACAGAGGGGAACATGCAATCAAGGAGGAGTTTGCAGCAGGATCTGCTGCCTGACCCATCCCACAGCTCCTGGGCAGGCACGTGAGCACAAGAGCTGCTCCCACTGCCACTTAAGGCCACTCTCATTATGTTTAATGAGCTTTAGTTTCAGCTCTGGCAGAGAGCTGGCAGTCTTTGCTGGCTCACACAATTACCTGGGTGTAATTCCTGGGTTCTCTGGGTGTCCCACCACAGCAGGACACGTCCAAACCCCAGGCAGGAGAATTGGTTGTGACTCAGGGACCAGCACTGCTGGTGGGGCTCCTCCCTGGAGTTCTGGGGAGGGGGACACTTCCCTGGTTGAGGAAAGGAGGGGTTGCAGGAGATGTGATTCTGTAGAAAGTTTTCTGCCTCCCCAAACAGGGTCTGCATTTAAAGTTCTGCAGGGCATTCACTGTGTGTTTGCTCAGGGGTGAGGAGAAAATGTCCCCAACCTCACATGGGACACCAGAACTCCAGACAGGTCAGATTCTGCCACGAGACTCTGCTTATAACCTAATCATGGAATGGTTTGAGTTAGAAGAGATTTTAGGGCTTTTCTCATTCCAAACTCCCTGCCATGGACAGGGACACCTGCCACCATCCCAGGCTGCTCCAAGCCCCATCCAGCTTGGCCTTGGACACTCCCAGGGATCCAGGGGCAGCCACAGCTTCTCTGGGCACCCTGTGTTTCAGTTTTATTATTAGGAGATCACAGTTCCAAAAATGATCCTTAAAGATTTCCAGGTACAACGCTTCTTCTACAACCAGAGCAACGAACACCAGACATATAAACACTCCACACTAGGATAAAATATCCTGTGCTCTGGGGCAGCAAAGTGCCCACCCAGCACAGATACACTTACGGGATTCTGGGGGTTGTGTTCCTGCCTGGAGCCATAAAAGCAGAACAGAAATAGAGCACAAAAAGCAGAACTCTGATCAATTATTGGCCCTGCAGAATCCAGACTGCTTTGGCAGATCAGCTGAAAACCTCACAGCCTGGAAAAAGGCCTCGGTAACCAAATAAATTTTCTTTTATTGGCAGCTGCTGATAAAGATTTCAAGCACTGGGCTGGAGGGAGGGAATTTAAATGCACATTGACAATTAAAACTCTGGGTCACCACCACGCTGTACTAATGCCAGTTGGGGAAGGCTTATGTTAATTCTGTGTCATTTGTGTTCCGTTCAAGAACTTTGTTATTAATTATCACACAAACTTCAGTTAATAATCAATTCATGCCACAATTATCGTATCAGTTCTACTGCCTAATTAAAAACTGGTGAGTGATTGGAATTCCAATACGGTGATCCAGGCACGGGCTGCAATCCTAAACAAACACGAGTGTGAAGTTACTGAACAAAAGATTATCTGAGCTTTAATATCAACTGGCAAAACTCTTTCACTCTGGATCATTAACTTCCAGCCCTATTATTACACACAAATGCCCAATTTCTGCTAATTCCCAACGCTAATTCCTTTTAATCATTATTTTGTATACATTGTGTTAAGGGTTTTCACTTGTTTACATTTGCATAATTATAGCAATTGTCTTCTAAGCTTCACTCCGCTGAAATCGTTCTAATTTGGGATTTAGCCCATTTTTAAAGATTAGCTGACTTCTGTAGAGCAACATATCTGGGATTGGTGCTGCCTGGATCTTGTGTAAGTCAGACCAAGCCCAAGGAGCAGCTTGGAAGGCCCAGGAAAGGGACAAAGAGGAACATCCACGTGTAGTGCTCAGCAAAGATGTGAGTACAAGGCAACAAACACAGCTTCTCTGGGATACTCCTTCCTTTATGGGTGTAGTAACCCTGGGAGTATCACTCACAAAGCACTGGGCCAGCAGTTCTGATGCCCCTGAGGAACTCTACTCCTCTGAGGAGCTACTACTTCCATCTACTGCTCAGAAATCTTTTGGTGCTTTGCCCCTCTCTCCTCAGAGGACACCTTGAGTATTAGGTGCAGTTTGGGGCACCCTGAGATAAGAAAGATGTTAAACTATCAGAGAGTGTCCAAAGGAGGGCAGTGAAGATGGTGAAGGGCCTGTGAGGGGCTGAGGGCTCGGGGTCTGTTCAGCTGGAGAAGAGGAGCCTGAGGGGAGACTCATCCCAGTTACAGTTCCTGGTGAGGAGAAGAGGAGGGTGATCAGTGACAGGACCCAGGGAGCAGCTGGAGCTGAGCCAGGGCAGGTTTAGGGTGGATTTCAGGGAAAGGTTCTTCCCCCAGAGGGTGCTGGGCATTGCCCAGGCTCCCCAGGGAATGGGCACGGCCCTGAGGCTCCAGAGCTCCCGGAGAGTTTGGACAGCACTGCCAGGGATGCCCAGGGTGGGATTGTTGGGGTGTCTGTGCAGGGATAGGAGCAGGACTGGATGATCCTTGTGGGCCCTTCCAACTCAGCAGATTCTGATTTTCTTTCTTTTTTTTTTTTTTTTTTTCTCATGTTCCCACTAAGCAGCTCCAGCCCGGAGCCATCCCCAGGCTCCAGCAGGGAACAGCAGTGAGGACTCATCTCTCTCCTCATCCATGGCCTTATCTTCCTTTAGTGCTCCTGTTATGCCTTGATCATCCATCAGCCTGACTGCTTCCCTGGCAAGCTTCCTGCCTCTGATCTGCTCAAAAAACTTTTTGTTAGTAGCTTTTCCACATCCAGTAAGTGCTCGGAATCTGCTTGGCTTCTCTTCTGCTTTTAAATTGAGAGGCTGCATTTTTTTTCCTTAAAAAAAAAAACCCAAACCAAACCTAATAACTCCTTTGTATGTCAGTTTATATCTTCTTTTTGGCATATCTTCCTGAAAATAATTATGCTGTGCATATTTGTGTTGAGTAGTAAAATAAGTTGTTGCCCTTAAAGCATCTAAGCCGCCTACAAACATATTCCCCTCTTAGCTGCTCCTTTAATTTCCTTTTAATTATCTTCCTCGTTATTAGGCAGTTCCTCTGTAGGTGCATTGATTTTTAAATGTATTTTTTTTTTCCCCTCCTACAAGGATCCTCACTGTTGTGACTACTCCAGGCTGGCTTTTTCTCACCCTGGTTGAAGTGGATGAAGAGCTGAAGTGGCTGAGGAATTCTCCTTCCTTGTGCCAAGTGTTTTATTGTCACAAGGAGTTTGTGGAATGGAGCACCTGGCTGTGGCACTGTCAGCCTGAGAAGGGATGACCCAATTCACCTTTCCTGGGCTTTTTATCATCCCTGTGGCTGTTTGATCACCAGGGCCTTGAATTCCCCCATTGCTGGGAACTGATGTCTTGAGTTTTGGCCATTACTTTCTCTCTATTATTGATTTCTATTCCTATCATAATATTTCTGTTCTTGGACTTCCATGATCCTTCCAGCTCAGGATATTCCCTGATTCTCAGATTCTGTCCCCTGAGCTTTCACCAGATGGTGGAAATGGTGACATGATTTTGTGCTGGTCACATAAAAGCACTCCCAGGGCTGGGGTTAATCTCATTGTGTGTCCCCACAGTTTTGTCACAAACGTTTCACATTCTTAATGATTCCCAACCTGGGCTTCACCTGACTTTCTTCCAGATTAAAATTTCCATGGCTTCTTCTTCCCAGGATGCTTCATCCTGAACTTTGTCCATATCTCCTGGCTTCCTTTCACTTCACCCTCTTATCTGTGTAATTATTAGTGCTGGGAGAGCAGAGCTCCTCTCTGCTGTAGGTTATCTATATTTCAAAAGCTTCTCATCCCAATACCTACCAGAGCCTTTTCTCTGCTTTCTGCCTCTCTCTCCCTGCCCTTTGAAGCATTCCAGCTCCCTTTCATGTGCTGCCAATCCAACATTACTCCTTCCATACCTATGCTCTGAAATACGCTGCAGTACACACGCAGATGAGATAATCTGCAGCTTATTAAAAGCAGAGCTATCAAAGGACCATCAGCAGCGCTCAATAACACGAGGCAGGGGCCCTCAAATTTTATGCAAAGGAGATATTAAGAAGCTGCTCCTTTGAGAAAAGGGATGAACTGGTGTTTGGGTTGTGATCTGCTCTGTGCAGGGTGCAATTTAGGATAAAAACACAAAAGAGTGCCGTAGCTTAAGGATGAAACCCCATCTTGTTGCCTAAGAATTCCTAGATATGTAAATAGGCATTTTCTCCATGATCACTCCTAGAAATAAGTATCATTTTCCCTTCCCATGCTGTAACAAATTGAAGCATTAAACTGTTTGGTGTTTGTGTCCTGACTGTGTTTTCTTTGCCTTTCCAAAATAAGTTAAAAAATGATTGCTGCCCTTTTCAGTTACCTGTTCCTCACCCAAACATCTGCTAGATGGTTTAGCCTATGAGAGATAGGCCAAAAAATGAAGCTATATCCACTTAAACTTTGTTTTATCTTACTTCAGGAGGAGAAGAGCAAAGAGGGGAATTCACTCTTTGCTGGCTGCCCATGTCTAGAGTGAGTAAATCAAAACAAGGCTCTTCACAGCCCAGACAAACCCTGCATGTTCCCTCCATGTGCCACACCACCTTTTAAAGCACCTTTAAACCTAGGACCTCTGATAAGCATAATTTCACTTATCTGGGACTCAGAGGCAAGAAAGGAAAAAAAAAAATAAAAAAAAGACTCGACTCTTTTTGCATACAAAACAGTCCTCAATAATTTTTTCAAAACAAAACATCAAATGAGTCGGTTCCCTCAGATGTTGCAGATGAATGCAGTTGTCACCCTGCCAGTGTGGGAGGATCTTCTCCCCAAGCCTGTGCACAAGCAGAAGGAGGGGATGGGTCCTTTGCAGGCACCAGGAAGCAGAGCTGCTGTGTTTGTGCTGCACCAGCCTGATCTGAGGCTCTGTCCCCTTTCTTCTCTCCCTGCAGGCTCAGAGCCTTTCAAAGCCACGCTGGCTGTCACTCATATCCAGCAGCTCTTCAGCTTCAGGCTGTGGCAATTTGTGTAGGTGAGGGAGGGAAGGAACCCTCTAATGGATTTCTGCAGAGGGGTAATTTTTTTATTTTAAATCTTTGGGAAGTGAGTGGCTGGGGGAGATTGATAAGGGGTGGTGGAGCAGGAAGTGCTGCAAGGCACAGGACAGGCACATGTCCCACACAGCCCCAGAGCTGGAGATCCTTTCCATATGGGAAAAAAAAAATGAGCCAAATAATTTGTTCTTTTGGATTTTTTTTTTTTTTTCATGTGAATGAACAAAAGCAAAATTCAGTGGCATAGGATGCCCAGAGAAGCTGTGGCTGCTCCATCCTGGAATGTCCAAGGCCAGGTTGGACGGGGCTTGGAGCAACCAGGGACAGTGGAAGGTGTCCCTGCCCATGGCAAGGGGTGGAAAAAGATGATCTTTCAGGTCCCTTCCAACCCAAACCATCATTCTGTGAAAATTTTCTACTAAGTGCTGTCAAAAATTCACACTTCAAAGCTGAAAAATAAAATAAAAAAAACCCTTAATTTCATTTCTTTTTCAGTTTTCCCCAGCTCTAAGGCTGAGTTCTAGGAATTATCTCTGTGATTCCAGCAGAAGTCTCTTCCTCACGATCAGAAAATGATTTCTGAAAGAAGGATATAATGATGCAAATGAATCAATTTGCAAAAGGTCTGCTCTGATACCGAACATACATAAAATATACATGAGCTACCCTGAATAGCAACTGTGCAGTCAGGGAAAGCACTAAGTGTAATTATCATCCTGGATTACTTAAAATACAAATTGGCATCAAATTCCAGTAGCCAATACAAGTGCAATGACAATTTTGGTTACACATAAATACTTTTTTTGCCTTTGAATGGGAGATAACAAATAAATGCAAAATGCAAACCATCTTGGTATGAAGTAAATTCTAATTTAAATATGATCTGTGGGACTGCAGCTCTTGTTGCTTTGAGATTTTAGAGAACAGTTCACTGTCCTACTTTTAGGGGAGAAGGGGAAAGGGAATAAATTCAGGATTAATTTGTATTGATTTTTGTTATATCTCGAGTTGAAATTTATTTGGATAAAATATCTGAGAACAGATACAATAATTACCAGGACAAGCAATTAAACAGAAACTCAGAATCCCAGACTGGTTTGGGGTGGAAAAGACCTTTAAAGCATATCTGGGGGCTGTGATTTTGGGATTAAGAGCAATGCTCACCACAGCTGCCTCATAGCTGCCCCTTCCAATGAGGGTTCTCAGAAAATAATGATCTGGGCAACATCAATAATTAACAGGTCATAGAAAGATGTTAAAATGCCATCAAAGAGCAGGATTTGCTCTGCAACACTCGTGTCTCACATTCCAAATGCAAGGAGCACGTGCACAGGCTGTATCCTAAGGATGGCTGTTACTGGAGGTAAATATTATGGCCTTTAATCGGTATTTGTTGTACACCTCTGCAGTTCTAACACTGCTCAGTTTGTGCCTCCGTGGGACTCCTCTGAGCTGGGGAGAAAATATCCCTGTGGTATTAATTACTCACAAATTGCCCTGAGATAACAATTTACCTTCCAAACAGAAATCCTAGAGAATTCCAGAGCTGGCTGCCCCAGGAACAGGCTGGTGTTCGGAACCAGGACCATGCACAGGTCACAGAAACCAAGGCTGGAGAGTTTCTGTCAACTCAAAAACCCAGAGAGAACTTCCAGCTCTGGGGGACTTTGTCCCCAGTCTCAGTTTAAAAGAGGATCCTTTACAGAGGAACAGTTGCACAGATTTGAAGCCATCAGGCTGCTCTCAATTTAGGAAAGTTCTGCCCCTCCCACCTCAAAGTAAAATATGAGGAATCGCAGGCTGTGAAAATGGGAAGGATTTGAGATGGGAAACTGCGAGTCTTCGGTTTCTGAAATGCAGCAGCACAAGCTTGGATGAACTGAGGCTTTTTGGAGACCTGTGGAAATCAGCCCTCTCCACAGAGTGCCAGCTTTCTGGATATTGACCTTTGGAGTGATGGCCCAATTGGGATATTCACTTTAACCACTGCCCTGCTCGTGGGTCACTCAGTAATCCCACACTGGGGACGTGCACAGAGACCTTTCCAGCTGTGCCCTGAACCCCAGCTCCTCCAACCAGACCCACTAAACTCCCACCTACACAACGTTTGTGCTCAGCATCCTGCAGGAATCCAACCAAGACAGGAAGTTTGGAGAGGATTAAAGGTGGATCCTGCTGTGCTGGGAGGTGATGGGCAGCTCGGCAGGGAACCTTCCTCAAAGGGATGCTTTTGTCCTAGAAAGCAAATCCCTCCTTGGGCTTTCATCAGCCCTGTTCACTTTTAGGATTTGAACAAGAAAGCAGCAGTTTGGCCCTTCCACGCACAACCAGAACAATTCTGGGATGCTGGAGGATC
This sequence comes from Phylloscopus whistleri, assembly GCA_017589585.1. Lineage (NCBI taxonomy): Eukaryota > Metazoa > Chordata > Aves > Passeriformes > Phylloscopidae > Phylloscopus > Phylloscopus whistleri. The sequence continues at coordinate 295,421 of JADMLD010000546.1, forward strand.
ATTTCTTAGGGAATCCTCCTGTTGTTCTTTCTCCTCGTGTCTCAGCAATATTGAAACCCCAGCGGGGAAAGGATGAAATTCATTAAATGCCTCGTATAAATCATGGATTGTTTTGCTCCCTGGCTGACTGAGAAGTTAAAAAATAAATGAGTGTACTTTGGCAGCTCTGCACGTGGGTATCACCTAGTTCTGAAAAATATTTACATGATTTAAGAACGGGCCAGTCCCTTGAACTGAAAATGTGAGTTTAGTGTTGAATTAAAGAGGACTAGAAATAATTAATGCAGACATCTTGAAACAACAGGATGAAGGGCTAATCCTGCCATACTTGGAATTATAAAAAACTAAATCATTTCATGTAGCTGTCAAACCAGTTTACTCGGAGGGGGTGAAAGAAATGCTGATTTTATTTTTTTTTTGTCAGTTCTATACTTTTCATTTGAATATAGGTCAGAGGTTTGAGTGCTGAATAGCAGGTGATCAGAAAACCAGTTATTTTCTAGGATAAAATTCAGGCAGTAAGAAAGGTTAGAAAACTTCCTTCATTGTCTCCTCTCAACTCCAACATCTGGAATGCAAAAGCACTGAAAGCACAGAATTTGGATAATATTTTTTGTGGTGCTCCTCTTTTCAACATTAACTTAAACATTATTTGGGTTCCTACTTCTTACCAGGACTTCCCAGGTAACTATGGGAATATGAGGAGCATATTCCTGCTCTTCCCAAATTCCCACTCTCTCTGGGCCCTTGTGCAGCTCCTGCTCATGCTGATATTGCAAGTTCAGGCCTGTGCATGATTGTTGTCATTAGAGGAAGTGTTTTGTGCCAGCTACATGATGGGTTGGGTCAGGATGCTCCATCCTGGAAGGGTTCCAGGCCAGGCTGGATGGGGCTTGGAGCAGCCTGGGATAGTGGGAGGTGTCCCTGCCCATGCCAGGGGTGGGATGGGATGAGCTTTAAGGTCCCTCCCAACCCAAACCAGTCTGGGATTCTGTGATGTTATAACTGAGCTGGATGGGAATGTTCTGTTAAATACATTTTCATTTAAGAAAATGGGGAAAAACCCCCAGAAAATTGAAAGAAAAAATTTCATTTTGCATGACATGGAGATTGTTCTAAAGGGGCCAATAACTCCAATCCCCAGCTTGTTTTATCTTGGAAAAGAAACCATTTTCAGCCAGCAAAAGAGCCAATGTTTTGTTCTCAGTCCATTCTCTGCAGGCTGCTGCCCTCCCAAGTCATCCCTGAGACTCCAAACTTGAATTCTCCGCCCAAATTCTTTGCACTCTGATAAACTTGTGCAAGGTGGGTGCCTGAATGACACGCCAGCTACAAAGCTGAACCTTTGCTTTGTGAAGGCTCATTTGGGATGGGATTATCCAACCCCACCATCAAGTGGGATATTTTTCACCCAGGAGCACGAAGTGCAAACTCCCTGCACGTGTGTGGAGCCATCTGGCACCAGAGTTGCAGCTGGAACACGCAGAGGCAGCCAATTGCCATCACCTGAGCTGCCAACTTGCAGCAAAAATAAAATAAAATAAATAAACCAGCCAGGCTCTTTCCAGCCAGCAGGAATATTTGTGTGCTACAGGGAAGGGAAAACAGAAGGAGAAACCTCTGAGGAAAGCCTAAAACAGGAAATTAAGAAAGCCCCTTTAACGATGCACATGGATTGGAAAGGAGGGAAGGCAGGGCTCAGCACATAAAGCTCTTTCATGGAAATGGGGACAGGCTCATGATGGAAAGAATAAAAACACGGCTGGTGCTGGGAATGGGAAAATGGACCAGGGAGCTGTAACCCAAAGTCTCACCATGCCATAATTCAGGTGTTGCAGCTGCAGTTTGTCTTAAAAAAAAAGTGAATTCCTGGCTAAAGGAGAGCAAGATTTCCAGTTTTCCTGTGAGAGCTGTTGGATGTGTGAGAGGCTTTGTCAGGGTTGTGTCATAAGCACCAAGATAAGCACCTGTTGCCTGGGGAAATCCAACCATTTCCTACCACCACGACATTCCACGCTCAGGAGCAGCAAAAGGCAAAGAAAAAAGTGAGAAATGAATGTGGTAACTCAGGGCTCGTTGGGTGGCTGGTAAAAAAAAAAATGGGGAAATACCAGATTGGCTTTGTGTAAATGAGGAAATGAAGACAAACCCAGAAAATGAGGTTATTTTTACCTCATAAAACCAACCGACAGCAAGAGGAAAGGAGATTGCTAAAAGATACATTTTTTTTTAAATGCTGTTTATGTTTCTGGCCATCTGAAATGATCCCCTTGATTTATTGGTGCAGGATATATTGCTGCAGCAGCTGAAGTGATGATAATGGCCCAGGAAAAATGTTGATGCTGTTATTGGATGACGGATTGAGGCCCTACGGACCCAGAGCAGGGATTTGTCAATGTGAACTTTGCAAATGATGCTCCTGGAAGTCTGTAAGCAAAGGGAAGTGGAGGAGAACTGCCAGCACCTCCCACTGCTGAGGTGGCACAAGGACTCCTTCAGAGGGATGCTTCAATTAGGGATGATTAATTGCACTAATGACCCACACTCTGCCATACAGAGGCCAATGGAGTGGTCGCCGCAGCCATCACAGCCCGAAATTTGCTGTGATCCCAAACACCACCATTCCTCCAGTTCCCAGGGTTTTATTTACCACAATGATGTGATTTTTCCAGTTACTTATTCTCCCAGTTTATTTCATCTGCTAAAAATATTTGTCACCTTTGCATCCCTCAAAGGGAAATTCCCTGATCTGTGTAAATACTTATTTTTGTGTCCTAGATGTTGCATAAAGAAACAAACATTGGTAAAGAAAGACTATTAGTAAAGAAAGATGCCTTGCCACCCACTGATCCAGTCCATGGAGTGGGACCTACATTTTTTTCAGTTCATGCAGTTGTAAAGCTTTTTACTAAAAGTACAGAAATGAAAAAAAACTAAAAGTCAAAACATCGTGTTTACCAAGAGACAAGCGAAGGGTTGCAGCCATGTGACAATCCTTGAGGAGTCAGGAGCCAAGGCACTTGTCAATCTGCATTTCTGGAATTTCTGCCCCTTCTTCTCAATTATGGAGCAGGGCTTTAACACACAGAGCCCGTGCCACGCTGGTGGTGATCACTCCACTGAGCACCGTGGCCAGCCCCCAGCTCCCACACTCACGTCACGGCGCGTGAACCTCAGCTGTTGCTTTTATTGGTACTGGCAGACAAAAGGATAAAAATAATCATCAGAAGTGCTACAACAAGACAACAAATAAAGGATTGGATAATTGTGGCGAGAGCTGTCAGATGGATGTTGGAGCTGCCAACAGATGAACGTTGTGTTTGGGTGTGCAGAGACCCTTCACGTGTTGTCAGATTGCGCGACAATGCGGATTCAAACAAATTAATGAGGCAACAGAATGTGGGTTTTAACTGCTCCTGTGGGGCTTTGGGTTAAAATTCTGTGTCCCAGGAAGATCAGGTGGAGCACTGGGGCATTTCCTGGGTGTCACAGACCCCCACCACAGACCTGTGCAAAGGATTCTACCTCACAAAGTAGCAAAATGTTCGGACACAAGCTCAAGTCCCAGAAGCAACAAGCAGGAATTGCTCCTTCCTCAGCTGGAGAGTCCTGCTGGGCTGTAGGGGCAAGGCTGATCCAGCAGATTTGTGCTGCTGAAGCACAGAGCTGCCAGTCCTCCCCTTCCCTCCCTTCCCTGCAGCCTCCTGGACATCTCCCATGAACCAGGTCAGCGCAGGAGCCAGTGGAGAACTCCGAAGAAAAGAGTTCTCTGCCAGGTTAAAACCACAAGAGAAGGATCTGACAGGGGCTGGAGCAGGGAAAGTGGAGGGAGGAAGAGAAGGGGAAGAAAGCAGGACCTTTTCTTCCTGAGGGGACAAACTGCAGGAGTCACATTCCTTTAGCCTGGGCAGCCCACAGGGCTGACCTGACCTGCTCCAACACATCTCAGCCGAGCCCTGCCTGTTATTGCAACTCAGGTGTCTCTAAATAGTGCTCAGTGCACAGTAAAGACATCATCTGATGGGAAGAATTCCACTGACCCATCTTCACCCACACCTTTGGATACCCCAGGTGTCCCTACCCACGGCAGGGGGTGGAACAAGATGAGCTTTAAGGTCCCCTCTGACCCAGCCAGTCTGGGATTCTCTGATTCTCTGATTTTTGTCTCAGCTTATGAGAAAGACAAATGCATTTCACCTCCTTAAAGGGAGCAATCCTTACAGTGCCAGGAGTTTCTAAGCAGTGACAAATGGATTAGCAGAATGAACAGCAGAAAGAAACCCAAGACGGATTTTTCCAAGATGGGAAGGGGAAGTGGAGAATCAGCAGAAATTATTCCATACCTCAACTAAAATTTGACATTCAGGTAACTAAACCAGAGCAACCAAGTCATGCTGTAAAAAAACAGGCCCAAGCAGAATGGGAACAATCTGCTCTGTGGTTTTGGCTCCCCAAATGCCTTCCCTCATTGGCCTAAGGAAAAGCATTCCTTGCCACCTTCCTTGCCACCAAGAGCCCTGTGGGGTCACCCTGGGCTGCACTGGGATGTGACACACTGGACACCACAGGAGGAACACCAAGACACAACTCAGGCAAACAAGGGCAGCACTGGGTTCCCAAGGATTTTCACCCTGGGAAGGGAACACCACCTCAGCCTGTCAGAAACCCCAAGGTCCCTGCTTAGAAGGTCAAACTCAGGCTGCTGACCCCCCCAAAAATCCCCTATTTGCAGCCTTAAACTGCTCCGGAGTGACTCCAAGATTTTCCTAGGCACCGATAGGGATCTTTTGCTTCTATTTTGGAAAAATCAAATGGAAACCACCACGGAATGAATTTGAAAGGAAAAGCAGCCCCCATTTCCATATTACCTGCCGTGCAGGAAGTGGCTGGTTTTTTACTGCAGGGAGCTGGGAGCCTGAGGACAGATAAACAAATAGGCACAAGGAAGGAGAGGAGATGAAACACAGAGGGCTCGCTGGATATACACCCAAATTATTTAAAGGAGGCGCCAGGGGAGGCTCTGCCTTTGAGCTGGAGCACAATTAGCCGGGGTGAGTGGCACCTCGGTGGCTGAGCCAGGGTTACCCAGGGCGGGCAGCAGGATCCTCCCTGCTCCCGCAGCCTCTCGGAGGCGTCTTCGCTCCCTTCCCGTGCCGGAGCTCCTTGGCACGGCTCTGCAAATCGATGGCAAGGAGCAGAGGGGGTGGGAGGAACCTCAGGTGAACGGCACAAGATGAAAGAAAAGCGGGAGTGAGGATCAGGTAAGAAAAAGTCCAGGAAAAGAAAAAAAAAAAAAATTCCAGGTGTTCTTGCGAGGCTTCTCTCACAGGCAGAAATCTCCCTGCTGGGCTTCTCCCTGAGGATTGTTTCGTTGTTTTGGGTTGAGGTTTGGGGATTTTTTCTTTTTTTCCCCAGTTTTTTTGGGGGGCAGAGCTCATGGGGTAGCAGGCAGCAGGAAAGGAAAACAGCACGTTTTAAGTTATCTGCAAAGAAAAGGGGGATCTGTGGGCTCAGTCTCAAGGGGGGATGGAATAGGGGTGGCCTGAGCCACACCTGTCACCTATGGAATCATGGAATATCCTCACCTGAAGGGACCCACAAGGATCATCAAAGTCCAACTCCATTGCTTTCCTCCTTCATCCCTAACAAATTCCAGGCTTTTTTTTTTCTTTAAAGTAGGGCCTGGCCCCTTAATGCTGCTCAGGTTCCTTACAGACCATGTTATCTGCAAATTAACAGAGGCGTTTTGCTCTTTAAATTTGCTTTATTCATTGAAAAAGGTTACATTTCTGAATGCACTGAATTTTGATTTTCAGTTTTAGTTTTTATGCCTAGAACTGAAAAGCTCTTTGCCTTCTGGAGGTCAAGGTGGTAACTCATGTTCACACCTTGCTACAGACTTGCCTGAGAAGAATTAAAAAGTTAAACCTTGATATCCATGGGGGCAATGCATACAATATTTTTTAAAGATCTGCCCTGGCTCCTTTGGGATGTGGAATTTCAGAGCCTACTCAAACAGAACTTTAATCACAGAATCCCAAACTGCACTGGGTTGGAAGGGACATCAAAGATTATCCAGTGCCACCCCCTGCCATGGGCAGGGACACCTTCCACTGTCCCAGGCTGCTCCAAGCTCTGTCCAACCTGGCCTTGGACACTCCCAGGGATCCAGGAGCAGCCACAGCTTCTCTGGGCACCCTGTGCCAGGGCCTCCCCACCCTCCCAGCCAGGAATTCCCAATCTCCCATCCATCCCTGCCCTCTGGCAGTGGGAGCCATTCCCTGTGTCCTGTCCCTCCAGCCCTTGTCCCCAGTCCCTCTCCAGCTCTCCTGGAGCCCCTTTAGGCACTGGAAGGAGCTCTAAGGTCACCCCAGAGCCTTCTGCTCTCCAGGCTGAACAATCCCAAATCTCTCATCCTTCCTAAGTACATGGAAAAACATTTTCCTTCCCTGCTTTGTACCAAAAACACCCCAGAGCACCAAGGGCACCACTGTCCCACCTAAAACAGAGAGCGGCTCTGCTGCCCTGTGAACCCCCCCAGAGCCAGGCATGTTTGATTTCTCCTCTCCAAACCACCTCTGAGTGCCACTAAGGAGCCCTAATTGATCATTTCATCGTGGGCTGATAAACCCCAAACGCTCCAGTTGCTTCCAAACAATCACACAATTCCCTGGGCGCCGCTGCACAGCCAAGCCTTGCCACAACGATTTACTGGCAGTGCCAGTCACTGTCTGGCTGTGGCACTGCCTGGACATCCTCTCCTTCAGAGTGACTGATACCCTGCAGCACCGACGACACAACAAACAACTCCTCCAGACAAGGCAGAAATCTCTTGACAAGTTCAGTTCCTTTAACCCCCCGAGCCCCAGGGCTGGGACCTGCCTGGGCTTGGCTGCAGAGCACAGGGGAGGGACAGCAGGGCCCCCAGTGCCTGGGAGCTGCCAGCCTGGGAACAGATGCTCTGGAAGTTGGGAAGTTGGGGAATTCATTCGGAACAGGAAAAAAAAACCACACACATACACAAAAAAAAAAAAATATAAATAAATAAAAAAAAAAAAAAAAAAAAAAAAATCGCAACTTTTCAATTCAACTCCTGAGTTGCCAGGGAGGGGAAGTGTGGGAGATTTCTGACCTTTTTTTTGAGTTTGCTTGAGGTTTTTAATGTTCTCAAATTGAAATTAGACCAAAATCTGGGGGTTTAAGTATTTGCTTAGGTATTTATTTAATTCAATTACTTTATTCAACAGTAAATATGTTTTTCCCAGTGAAATTGCTGTTCCAGTTGATAAAAATGTTCTGTGTAATATATGGAGCTCTTGTAGTGAAAGGACAATGGGGAATGGCTTCCCGCTGCCAGAGGGCAGGGTTAGGTGGGATATTGAGGGGAAATTCTTCCCTGTGAGGGTGGGGAGGCCCTGGCACAGGGTGCCCAGAGGAGCTGTGGCTGCCCCTGGATCCCTGGGAGTTCCCAAGGCCAGGCTGGACAGGGCTTGGAGCAGCCTGGGACAGTGGAAGGTGTCCCTGACCATGGCAGTGGGTGGCACTGGATAATCCTTGATGTCCCTTCCAACCCAAACATTCTGGAATTCCATGACAATTGCCTTCACCCAGCCCAAGCCTCAGCCTTCTGCCCCATTCCTGGACATGGTAGAGATCCATTTCTGGATGGAGCAGAGAGGAGGGAATTGCACTGGCCCTTTTTTGGGGTTCTGGCCAGGTCCTGTCCAAAACAACCAGAGGTAACAGCCAGCCAGTGTGGGTTTTGCAGAGGGTTGGGAGCTTTGAATGTCAGTCTGTAGGGAAAACAATTACTTGGTGGAACAGAACTCTCCCCTCATTTTCCTGGCCAGAGGTTTCCCTTTTAAACCATCCCAGACATCCATGTACAACCAAAGGCACCAAAGCATAAACACAAACTGGATGAGCTTGCAGAGCATTTGGTCCCTAATTTTTATTTCCCTACTAGTGTTGGTAACATTTTTTTCATCCTGCCCAACACTCATTTCTAATTTCCTGCCTCTGGGACTTTGAGGTGTGCTAGAACTGCAGGAGAACTTGTGCTGAGTTCCACAGTGCCTTGATCCCAGCTCTCCAGCTTCCCTCTGATATCCTTCCTGGGATGATGATTTCCAGCTCTCCAGCTTCCCTCTGATATCCTTTGGTGAAGCCAATGGAAGGTGCAGAGTGGCTGAACAGTGCCAGGGAAAGGAATCTGCTGCTAATTGCCTTCAGGCTGCAGCAGGGAGACCTTTCTAGATCTCCCTCTAGGCAAAGAGGAAAAAGGAATAGGAGATCAAAACTGAGCTGAACATGTAGAAGCTGGTGCTGTGGCTAATGCTGAGGATGGCAGAGGTTCAGGCTGTGTTAGGAGAGAGATTCCAGCCCACTTTGAGAACTTTCAGTGGAAGCCTTCAGTTTTAGCCCATAAACACTCCCAGTGACAACCCACAGACAAGCCAGAGGATTAGGAGAACACAAGTAGGATAATTAATTTCACACAGACACCAAAGCTCTGCAAGAATTTAGAAAATTAATGATTTGTTCATGTTGATGTGGCCTCCTTCTCTTGTTCCAGTTTTCCCAAAACTTGGGCACCGAACACACTTTTGCAAATCATTTTAACCAACAAGCTGCTGCAAACCAGGCACAGAAAAAGTAAAAGAAAAACAAAGCAGGGGCCACAGAGGTGGATTTGGGAGGAATAATTAGAAGTATTTCAATTAAATACACATAGTGAAGCCAAGCAATACCTGTGGGCAATGAATCTGTCAACACACACGTGAAGGATGTAAACAGAAAGAATGGAAAGGGAAGATTTAGTGCAGCTCACTGGGCATAGCTGGGAGTGGTGTGATTAAATTAAGAAAGATAATTCAGGTTGAATTTGAAGAACAACTTCCTGACAGTGAAAGGTTTCAGCTTCAAACACGCTCCCAAGCAAGCAGCTAATCCCCACTCTCTAAAACATGACTGGGCAAGAGCCCTCGTACCTGCACAGTGGGGAACGGGGCAGCTCCTGCCAGTAGATGGATTGGGAAATGAAATAAGCCTTTCATTTCTTTAATGTCTGTGAATCTCCCAGTGGGGACAAGAAAACAGAGAGGAAAAAGAGCCAGGTGGGAAGCGGAGAGGCAGACTCGTCCTAAAGTCAGAGTTCACTGGATTTCTTGGAGAAAATGGTTTAGTGTTAATGTAAAAGAAATAAAAAGTGATGCCAGGGGGAGGGGGTGAAAGTCCTGGGCTGGAGCTCATCATAGCCCTGGCAATTTGTTATCAGGGAACCATGGAATGGTTTAGGTTGGAAAAGGCCTCTAAGATCAATGAGTCCCACCACTCCCCAGCACTTCTGAACAGCTCCAGGGATAGTCACCCCACCTCCTCCCTGGGCAGCTGTGCCAATGCCTGACCACTCTTTCAGTGAAGAAATCGTTCCCAGTATCCAATCTAAACCTCTCCTGGCACAATCTGAGGCCATTTCCTCTCATCCTGAGGATGTTGTTTCCCTCAGGGTTTCCAAGCAGTCTCAGTCCATGGCAGCACCTCTCTGCTGTTATACACATTTTCCTCTTCAAGCAAGCCTCTAACACAGAGTTGAGCAGAACTTAGAGAGGACTCAGCCTCAGCCTCACTTCTCCAGAGTCAATCCAGCAGGGATGTGTGGATCTCTCCCTCCCCCCTCCATTCTCCAGCCAGCTTCTCCCCATCCCCTCCACCCTCTCCCCACCACCAGCCCAGCAGAAAAAAAAATAAAAAAAAAAAAAAAAAAGGGATGAGACTTGCTAAGTCTCATTATCCTGCTACACAAATTAAATCAACTAAGGAGAGGCAAACTGAAGAGCTTTGCCCAAGGTTACAATCATATTCAGAGGCAAAGCCAAGACTAGAGCTGGAATCCTGCTTTCTCCTGGAATGTTTAGACTACAGCTCCTGCAGCAAATGCTTTCACACTTTATAGTGTTTACTAACTTCATAATGTCTGCTCACACACTGCTCTGCCTGCAGGAGCTACACCAGAGGGGATTTAATCAATGGGAAATAAATGTCATTATTAGGAACTGGCTAAGGCAGCACTTAAGGGATAGTCGGGCAGATTTTGTTGTTTCAGGAGAAGGCCAACAGTTTTGGTATTGCTGTAAGGGTGAAAAAAACCCACAGGGATTATTCAGGCTTCACTTGGAAGGTCCTGGAAGTGCAAATCACCATCCATCATCTTTATGGTGCATCACATCACCTGAGGTATGAAGTAATCATCTAAAAATGCACTGCCTGACACGGCCATGGTTACAATCAATAACCTCCACGGTTGGAGAATGTAAAGGAAAATCTTTTATTCCACTGATGTCTTGTTTTTATACAAAGGGCTCCATTATCAGCATGGCACAAGTGCAGAGCTCACCTGAGGAGGATTGAGAAGCATCATTTCACAAATAAAAGTGCACGGCTCAATAAATCTGTAAATCATGGCCCCGAAGCTCTGACTGGCTCTGGATTAACTCTTGGAATATCAAAGGTGCTTCAAAGCTCAGTGCACTCCATGTGTGCACATAGTGTTTGCCAAGCTCTTGTTTACAGATATGCATTCAAAAAATCTATGGAGAAAGGGAAATGGATGCCACATTCCTGCACTACCAACCCAGGGATCTCAAGTCTCTGCTTGGAGATGATTCCAGCCAGCACGGCCTGGAAAAAAAAATGGGAACTGCACGGGCTGGAACAGCTAAAGCTGCAACTTAAACACTGGGGTTTGTCTCTGCAATTCAGCTCACACAAGCTGAAGCTGCTTCTCCAAGGGAATCCCAGGAACTGAGTTTGGAAGGGCACAAAACACCTCTTTAACCACCCATTCCACAGAGGAGCCCGGGGACATCGAGAGCAAACATCCAGCACTCCAAAGGTTCCTGACCCAATTGCCACAGACTGGTTCTTAAGGGGGAAAATGGAGGATTTTGGAATGAAGAAATTAGAAATTAACATAGAAATAGAGAATATTAGATAACATAGAACAGAGAAATCAGAAATTAACATAGGAAAATATTCTCCACATAGGAGTAACACAGGCACATCAGGCTGTACATGTGAGCTGAAACCACATCTGTCTGAGTTATATGCTATATACTCTATTTTATGCTATATTTTATATTATATTTATGTATATATGGGTGAGTACATGATGCATTAGTGCTGTTTTTTTAGGGAAAGGCCCTCCCCTGCTGCTGTTGGAGAACTGGAGCAGGCAGGAGGGGAGATGAGAAGAGTGGGGATGTGCTACAGGACTGCACAGGGCATGAAAACACGGGTTTGGGCTGGGATGTGAAGCTCTGGCTCTCCTTTTACCTTTTTTTTTTTTCTAAGAGTAAGAGACACGTCACAGAATCACAGAATTACTGAATAATGGATTATTCTGAGTGGGAATGGACCTACAAGGAAGGGACACCTCCCAGCATCCCAGGTTGCTCCAAGTCCCATCCAACCTGGCCTGGGAATCATCATCCCAGGAATCTTCTGTCTCAGAATAGTGTTTCCCTCCTGTAACTTTTCCACACGTGATCAGACTCCTCTCTCTCTCAGTCTCATTCTTTTTTCACTCTTGCAAAATACTCCCAGCTTCAATTGCAGCGTTTGGAGCCAACACGTCTGGCTGGAGCTGCTCTGTCATTCAGAGCCTTATTATGCAAATAAAACATAGACAAGCTGTAAGTTCCAGTTGAATCCAAACACCCCGGAGCATCCAATAAATGGAGACGTCTAAAAAACAGAACTCCGTGGATGACACACATTTGTCATCCAGCTGAGAAATCTGAGATAGGAAGATGAATAAGAGCGAATTTACAAATGTCAAGAAGCTTCAGGAGCCTTTCCCCCGTTTCTGTTGCTTCAGGGAAGAGTTGAGACCCAGGAACACAAAAAAAAAAAAAAAAAAAAAATCCCCTCATGGAATGGCAAGCTGGGTTTGCACTTCTTTCTTTCCCTGGAAGCTGATCTGGGGCTTCACTTGGGAGTTATTATTTTTGCAAATATTTCTTGTGTTCCTAAATCAGAGATGAACAACTTCAACAGACCTGTCCCAAACTACACTTCAGCTGCTTTAGAGAAGGAAACAAAAAAAAAAAAAAAAATTAACAAAAAAAAAAGAGACAGAAGTTAAATATTAAACATTTTCTTAATGTTTTGGAAGCATGATTATCATTATACCATGGACTGAGGCCTGTGCTAGAATAACCAATATTTTAAACACAGAATGAAAGCCACAAAATATCAATTAACATTAATGGACAATGGAAGAGATTCTAATTAATGTTTGTAATTTAGCAGTAACTGGTTGTTAATATTGAAAATATTAACAAGGAAATTGCCAGTTTCTAATTGGCAATATTAACAAGGTCAAAATGCCTATGAACAGCAAAAGACACTGATATGCCTACCAATTGGAGGAAAAGTGCTGAATTTCTGGATCTATTTTGCCCTATTTACAGAATTTCCATCATCATAGCAGGGCTGAAATGGGTATTTAGAAGTGAAGCAACTTAAAGTTTGAAATGCAACCTTTTCACACTGCAACAGGTTTGGAAGTAGCTGGGATGTCTCAGCAGCACAGACCAGTCCAGGGGTGCTGTGGGTAACCAGGAGGCTCTCAGTGGGTAAGGAGTGGTGCTGAGAAGTGCTGGCTGCCATGAAATGAGTGCTCATTTTGGTTTTGGATCAAAGCCAGTGGATCCCTGGATGTGGTGGATGGAATATTTGTGCCACCCTGTATTTGTGCCTGGTCCGGAGGCTGAACAGCAGTGGAGGTGAGCAAGGCAGGGCTGACCCAAGAGTACTGAAAGAATTCCTGAAGATTCAGGGATTTCTTTACCCCTAGGGTGTACTGACTGTGGGATTGTGAGTGGCCACTCCAAAGGTCTCTCCAGCTGCCCCAATCCCAGGGCTTTGGAGCTGTCAGTGTCCCCCAGGACCCTGAGGCACTGGGGGGTTCCTCCCCTTCCAGGAGCCTCCCCCAGGGACCAAACCACCTCACTAAAAAAACCCCTCTCTATTAGCTTGTCCCTGCTGGTCAGAATACCCTTCTAAATTATTAAAAAACATGAAGAATTCCAAGTTCCATCCCCTCAGCTGCCACAATAAATCAGCAGAGCTCCGAGTGCCTCAGCAGCCTGAGCTCAGCTTACAGCAGATGAGAGCAGGGCTTTGTCTGCCTTCCCTTCAGCGCCTGCGAGGCTGCTCCCACTGCAAAAGTCACAGGGCACCAATTAGCTGAGGGAACTTTTTCACACATTTGTTGTCAGCGCTGTCACGTTTTCCCCAGGTCGTCCTTGGCTTGCTACAACTGCAAAATGAGGGCTGGGATATAAAGGCAGAGGTGAGATAAAATCAGATTCCGAGGTTATTTACTGTCTCCAGTGGTTTCCCCACTGCTGATATCCCCTCGGCAGGGCTCGTGTGCATTTCAGTGGCAGCAGTGACCTCAGGAACAGGTGGTGCTTTGGAGCATTACTGAGAACAAGTATCCATAACAATCATTTCAAAACAAGATTTATTTATTTTATTTTTTTCCTCCCCCCCAAGCATATTCCAGCATGTAAAGAGGCAGAAGGGAAGTGTTCTTGTATTTACTTTTACTGGAAAAGCGTGATGGACTGGTCCTGACATCACTTTGTCTTTGCAGAGGCTCAGCTTAGATCTAATTACAGTGACAAAGAGAGTTCCCCTCCCTCGGACGGGCGCCGGAGCAGTGCCAGGGAATTCAGGGATGCCTGCACTCAGCCAAAAGGGTTTTATGGATTACAGAGCAGCCTGAGCCTGCCCCAGTGCAAGGCTGAGGAGATCCCAGTGTCAGCACTGGCAATGCCTTCACACTGTTGCTTTGGAAGAGACCTAGGGATTTGTACTCATCCACAGAGCAGGATGTCTTATCAGTCACTGATTTTCCAAAAAAAACCAAATTTAATTTTAACGATCAGTGGCTGAGTAAATTTCTGTAGTAAAACTCTGCTCCTAGGAGCAAGTGGTATTGCAACAAACATAAATTGTTGCAGTTATAAGCAAGTTTCATCAATTTAATCACTTTTAAGAAGGGATAGACTGAAGAATGGGACTGAAACAAGGATCTCCTGGAGCATCCCAGGGAAAGCCACCCACATCCCCCTCAAGAGAGGACGATCCCCTCCCTTCTTTCTCTTAGACAGCATTTGGTCTCCTCCCCCAAGAAGCAAGGGCAAACAGCCTCAAGCTGCACCAAGAGAGGTTTAGATTGGCCATTAGGGAGAATTCCTTCGTGGACAGGGCTGTCCAGCCCTGGCACAGCTGCACAGGGCAGCAAGGCAGTCCCCATCCCTGGAGAGATTTCAAAGCCATGTGGACGTGGCACTTGAGGACATGGGTCAGTGGTGGCCTTGGCAGTGCTGGGAATGGTTAGACTTGATGGTCTTGGAGGGTTTATCCATCCTAAACCATTCCATGTGTCCTTTCCCTGCCTCTTCCCGGGAGCCTCACGTTGTGGCATGACAGGGAAAGTTTATTACTCTGTGTTTGCACAGTCCCCAGCAAGCAGAGACCTCCTTCTGGACAAGCTGGAGGTTGTTGGAATAAAAGGATCATTAAGGAATTAGGACAGCATTAGAACTCAGCTGGGGGCTCACTGAGGTGTGGCTTCATGCTGGCACGCTTTGGTTTAGAGTTAGATTGTCCCATTATCTTCACTGAATGTCAAATAAGGCCTTTGTGACAAAAATATACCAAAAAAACTTGAGAAAAAATGTGTAAAATGCTGAATAAAACTCATTTTAAATGTGAGGTTTAAAATATTCTGACTTCACCGCCATCTCATTTAATGAACTCAGAGCATTTCCCAAAGGCCCTGTGAATTTTATCTCCCTGACATCCTCCAGCCACTAAAAACCCTCCCTGGGATTGACAAAACTTGAACTTCAGCGTATCCCAAATGGGCTCCTTGATGGTTTTGCCTATTGTGTGGAGGAGAGCCCTGAGCTTTTAGGCTTTCTCTCTCTTTTATTATATTTTTTTTTCCCCAAGAATGCTGACTTTCATGCATATTAAATCCCATTTCCCAAAAGCAGCTATTTATTGAGCCTGTTTGCCCTTTATTACCCAAAAAACAGAAAGCTTGTATTTCTCCTCGCTGTGTAAAGATGCTTCCTAAGTAATCCAAGACGCTACTTTCATGTTTGTTCAATAAGTATTTCAAGATGTTGCTATTTTGATAATGTGCTGACTGAGACATAATTCACAGCCATGCAAAGTTTAATAATATCTCCAAACTCTGATAGAGAACGAGCTCTCCACCCTGACGTGCTGAGCCCAGCTCTGGAGCAAAGCGGTTTTTTTCTGAAATTTTGGGTGAAACGATCCAGAACCGCCGTTACCCAACGCGTTAAAGGAAATAAATCACCTGATTCCTGAGCTCAGGCACGCACAGGCACAGCTCCTGCAAGGCAGGAGGATGGAATGGTAATCCCTCATGGAGAAGATCCCTGCCCAGCTCAGCCAACACAAAAAAATCCCCTCATGGAATGGCAAGCTGGGTTTGCACTTCTTTCTTTCCCTGGAAGCTGATCTGGGGAACAAGAGGCTTCACTTGGGAGTTATTATTTTGGCAAATATTTCTTGCCTTCCTAAATCAGAGATGAACAACTTCAACAGACCTGCCCCAAACTTCTCCTGAGAAGGAATTGCTCAAGACACCGTTCCACCCACGAATCCCTTCACCGATTAATTCACCATCAGGAAGGATTTTAACGAGGGATTCTGGCCTGACATCCACAAGGAAATAAAGGAAAGGATGAGAATCATGGATGGCAGTGTTATTTCCTGGGTTCCTTGGAGGCTGTGCACTCAGGACCATTTGCCTTTCACCACCTGTTCTGGGGTTTAAACCTGCTGGAAACTTTCACAGAACAACACAATCCCAGAATGGTTTGGGTTGGAAGGACCTTAAAGCTCATCCCAACTATAAAGCTGTCATCAGCTTTGCACATCCTTCACCCTCTGCCATGGGCAGAGATGCTTTCCACCATCCCAGGGTGCTCCAAGCCCTGTCCAACTTGGCCTTGGACACTCCCAGGAATGAGGAGTCCACAATCTCCTTTTGTTTGCTAATGAAAGACAGAAGGGATTTATCTGCCTTTAAACACCTGCCATTAAATACACCCTAATAAAATATCCCCTTAAGTTTCTGGGATTTTTCAGAGCCTTCATGCATTTTTTCTCCCAGTCTGGTAGGAAGGTATCTCTCTCCACATTTAAAATACAACAAGCAGAAATTTGGGGAATTCTCCCCTTCCACCAAATCAGAACATTTGACAGGCAAGGTCCAATTTTTGCCAAGCACAACCAGAACCCGGGAGGATTTCTGAAGGAAGCCTCCCTCATCTCCAACCATCTCTTCCTGGAGACTCCATAGCCATCAGGCAGGTCGGCAGAGACTCCTTCACTCCGTGTGAGAACAATCCAGATTCTGGTTTCTGATGCTGTTCCACGAGAAGAGCAAAAACCTTGGAGAGAAAAGAAAGTGAAAACCTGTGTGACGCCAGAATGTCCTGTGAGCCCTGTTGTCTGGGTTTTTGCCGTTCTCCTCTGTCCCCTTTAAGGAGTTTGTAAAAGTCTTATTTTTAGCCTTCTGTGTTTTGGAGTCAGATACACTTTCGTATAAACAAGCCACTTGTTATTGTAAAATCTAGCAATGTTTACATTCTTTTCATAAGGAGGAGACTGTTGATGGACTGTTGCATGGTCCAGTGTGGTTGTAGAAGAAGATTTTCTTCCTCCAATCCATGGTCACTGCTGGAGTTCGATAAATGTTGATTCTGTAAATAAACCTTTCTCTTTTGTCCGTCTCGGACACTGCACTGTGTGAGTGTGAGTTCTTTGTGTCATCTGCTACAGAGCCCCACCAGCATCACACACTTCCCAGCAGAAATCACACCAGAGCAGGGCATCACTTCACCCCTCCCCTGCCTCAGCCGTGTCCCAACACGTGCCAGGAGCGCGGGGTCGGGGCAGGGAAGGACGCGGGAGAGACGCGATGTTCCAGGGTTTGGTGGCTTTTGCCTCCCTGCTCCAGTCGGGGAGCCCCATCTGTGCCTGGCAGCCCCATCTGTCAGGCGGAGATGATTCCTCCCGCGGATCCTGGTGGCGGTGCCGGGGTGCTGGGATCCGCGGGGAAGCGGAAGGAGTCCCGAAGGCGTTTCGAACACACGGCAATCTTTCCGCTCGGGGGGTTCATTTCGCGAGACGCGTCGGAGTAAAGAGGAAAAAAAATTGATTTGCTTGTAAGGTGAAGGTGGGGGGGGAGGAATAAAGAGGTGAAGCTCCAGTCTCGCTGCTTTCCTTCTTCCTGTCCACAATTCATCTCATCCTGCTTTCAAGGGACTGGGATGTCTTGGCACCTACCCTCAGATTAAATCTTTTCCTTTGTGGGCAGAGAAATAAATCAGGATGGGCTTTACCTGCTGCTCCAGCACTTTTCTCCTCATTCCAATTGCCTCACCCTCCAGCTGCCTTTTATCAATCTCACTAAAACCGAGCTCAAATAAAACAGAACTTAGACAACTCCACAGAAGGATCCCTTCCTCTACCTAACTGTGTGCAGAGCACTTTACCTTACTAGCAGCAAGCACTTCATCATCTTTAGGGTTACAAATCCAATTCACACACCACAGTGGGTTTGCAGCTACTACAAATGCTGCAGTCAATGGAAGTATGGAAATCTGAACTGGATATTAGGAAAAATTTCACCTCTGAAGGGGTGGTCAAGCATTGGAACAGGTTGCCCAGGGAAGCGGTGGAGTCACCACCCCTGGAAGTGTTGAAAAAATGTGTGGATGTGACACTTGGGGACATGGGTTAGTGGCAGCCTTGGCAGTGCTGGGGGAATGGTTGGACTCAATGGTCTGAGAGGCCTTTTCCAACCTGAACAATTACCTGATTCTAATTCAGACAAGTAAAAAAATCTGCTCAGTCAAAACACATTTTTTTACCCCCACACACATTTTAAACTCGTGGCATGTAATGGACCCTCTGCAAACTCCCAATTGTTCCATAATTACCTAAACATTCCAGTCTCTAACACTCCTCACCCAGGAGCCCTCAGGAACTTCTCTGTGGTACCCATCTCTCCCCAGCTGTACATTATGAGTGAGCAAGATGTAACAAATTAAAGAGTGCTTTGAGAACATTAAAATGCCAAACATATTGAAAAATGCTAAACAAAAAATCTGGGTCTTCTGCCTCTCTGCATGAATCACTGCCAACAACTACAACCTGATCTGTAACAGCAGAAAATTACAAACAGGAAAAAGGAAAACAAAAAAAAAACCTGCCTTGAATGAGCGAGGCCTGCTCCCGCTCTGCTGCTGTGCCAAGGAGCACATTAAAAATGGAAATGGGACTAGCAGAAGCACAGGGTCATGAGGAAAACAAATGGGGACAGAGCCTTCAGTCATTCACAGAACAAATATTCCGGTGTCACAGCTCAAGGAAAGCCTGTTTTCCAGCCATTCCAGTAATCAGCTACACTAAACAAACCATGCTTCAGACCAAAATCTGTGTAAAATTACCTAATTCTCCCATTATAGGCAGGAGGATCTATGTATAGCACAGGAGGAACGAGCCCTGGGTGCCCTTACCAGACTGTGCTCCGTTGGCAGTGTTGTGTGGGATAAATCTCTCCTCCTCGGAGCTCTCTCCCCGCTTCCTGTGCCTCTCTTATGCAATGCACACTAAAATAGGAGAGTTTTGCTTGCCCTTTCCCAGCTGTCTTTCCCCAAAGGCTCTGAAGGATTGGGTAATATACCCCAAGCCTCATTAAAAGCAAAGAACTGGAGTTGGGAAATGTTTATATCCACTACACTGTGGGGATGCAGTGGTGGGGAGTGTTGGTGCTGCTCACCTGATCATTGGTGCAGATGGATGGGACCAGGGAAGGGCAGGGATGGAGCTGCTCCTCTATGATAAACAAAAATTCCAAACCCTCATGGATGGGATCTCCAGCCTGGGAAGAGCCCAAAGATTTCACTGGAAACCTAAAATGGTTGGTGTGAAAACAGACCTGTGGCAACAGCAGAGATGAACCAAATGGAGCTGAATCCTTGGCCAATATCTGATCACTTTTTAACTTCCATAGAAGAATGCTGATGTCTGGAGAAGAGAAAGTTTCAGGGAGAGCTCAGAGCCCCTTCCAGTGCCTAAAGGTACTTCAGGAGTGCTGGAGAGAGATTGAGGACAAGGGATGGAGGGACAGAACATGGGGAAAAGCATTAATCTGAAGCAGGATAGGTTTGGGTTGGATGTTGGGAAGAATTTTTCCCTGTGAGGGCGGGGAGGCCCTGGCACAGGGTGCCCAGAGAAGCTGTGGCTGCCCCTGGATCTCTGGAAGTGTCCAAGACCAGGTTGGAGCAACCTGGGATAGTGGAAGATGTCCCTGCCCCTGATAAGGGGTAGAACTGGAGATCCCTTCCAACCCAAACCATTCTGGGATTCTGGGATTCTAGGATTCTACGTTAATTTTTCTATTTTCATTTACCTCCAGTGGATACCCAGAACCTTGTCCCTCCTCCTCGTGCTCCTGGGAAGAGGGAGGAAGCTCTGCAGCCCCAGGAGGGCTCTGGCAGCTGCTGGCCATCGTGGCCACAGCAGCTCAGGCTCAGAGCAGTCAGCTCCCTGCTCAGCAGACACCTGGATGGGCAGACACAGCCAGGCCAGACAGCTCTGCTGAGCCAGCCCTTCTCAACAGCCCTGCACAGCTCTCTCAGGCCCATTCCTGCCTCCAAGCTAAGTGATTTCTCTCCTTGTCCTTATCAAAAATATCAAACCAACCTGGACATCAATGGGAGGGAAAAGAAAGGCAATGGTTTGTCTTGGAAAAAAAAAAAAAAATCACACTGCTGGTTCAAATAATCAATGTTTGTTTAGGTCTCTGTGTAGTTTCTGCTCTCTAAATGTAGCCCAAATGCTTCTGCCCCTTTTTACTGTAGATGAATCTGCATTTCAAATGAAAATCCCTGTACAACACGAAAGCACTGGCTGTTGCATTTATTGAAACAAAATGAAAACTGAGGCAGTGAGTGAACCAAGCACTGTGGGTAACAACCAGGGATGCTGAATTCTGTAGGTGAAGAGTCTGAGCTGCCCCAGCTGTGCTCCCCAACACCAGCACTGCCCAGAGCTTTCCTCAGCCCATGCCAGTGGATCCCTGGAAGCCCTCAGCAGAACAGACTCAGCTGCTCCAGCTGGGAATGGATTTCTAAACCTATGCCCAGAAAGGATGAGAGAGGCAATGCTGGGAAAGCCACCTTCTTCCCAAGGAAAGGATATGGGGAACATACAGCTCACCACACAGCACTCCCTCTGCTTATCCTGGAATCCC
Organism: Phylloscopus whistleri; assembly: GCA_017589585.1. Taxonomy (NCBI): domain Eukaryota; kingdom Metazoa; phylum Chordata; class Aves; order Passeriformes; family Phylloscopidae; genus Phylloscopus; species Phylloscopus whistleri. The sequence continues at coordinate 315,801 of JADMLD010000546.1, forward strand.
AGGAAGTTTGGGTTGGTAGGAACCTTAAAGATCATCCAGTCTCACCCCTGCCATGGGCAGGGACACTTCCACTGGCTCAGGTTGCTCCAAGCCCCATCCAGCCTGGCTTTGGACACTTCCAGGGATCCAGGGGCAGCCACAGCTGCTCTGGGTACCTGTGCCAGGGCCTCATCTCCCTCACAGGGAACAATTCCTTCTTGATATCCGATCCAAAGCTCCTCTTTGTCACTTGGATGCCAGTCCCCTTGTCCTGTCACGCCATGCCCTTGGAAACTCTTCTCTTTGCCTGTGACTAAGCAAAATGCTGTCTCACTGCACAGCACCACATCCTTGTGATTATCCCAAGGAAGAGACTGTAAATGTGCAGCTTTGGGCATTCAATCCCATCAAGGGTGAAGAATTCTTGGCTAATTTAGGATGAAAGCACTTTGGGTGCTGAGCAGCAGAGTGTACCCAGGACAGGCTGCAGCCAGGACACACGGCCAGAATGAACAAACAGCAGCCCTTTGGTGGAGAGCTGCAAACAATGATGGGCTTCAAGGTGTCTAATTCATAATTCTCTTTCTATTCCCGAGGCAGAACACACTGGGCATTGCTGCTGTGAGGGATAAGGATCCACAGGATTCACTGGACAGTTTGATCTTGGAGCCATGGCCCTGTGTTCGTGCTTGTCCTGCTGTTCTTGCCCCAAAACCAGGTGCTCTCCAGTCCCTCATAAATCTCATCCACACAACCCAATGTTTCCAACCAGTCTGCTCAGACTGGATCAAAATCCTCAGGGTGCACAGTGAGGCAGGATGGAAATCTGCACCCTGGAGGCCTGTGATTGCCTCAAGGAAGATGAGGAGGAGCACAAGACTTTGGATTCAGAAAAAAAAAACGTTCACTTTGTGTAGTGAAATTTCTGTCTTGTTTTCCTTTCCCATTTTTATTACTTAGTAAGCATTCAGGAAAAACTGGATCTTTGCTTTTGAGATATTCTGCACCTGCTGTCTCGCCTATAAAAACGCTGTTTTCAATTCAAAGCAATAAAACACTGCAATTAATCTAAATCACATCATTACGGTTGGAGCCGAGACTCACAAAATTGGCTCCCTCTACCTCGGCGTGCACCACTTATCTTGTTTTCCCAAATATTTTCCAAAGGCATTTTCACTGTTCCCTTCCTCCTGGAACGTGATGGCGTTGCTGAATATTTGATTGTTGGTGTCAGGGCTCCATTTGGGATTGGATGGCCCAGGGATCCCCCATTCACAGGTTGGGATGGAGACACATCCCCACGAGTTCCAGCTGGGAAATTAAAGCAGGGAGAAAATACCATGGGCGCCAAATTCCTACAAAAAACGTTCCCAAAGGTGTTGTAACAGAGGTGTCCAGGCACTGGTGGGCTCCTGGTGGTGGTGAGCATCACGTCAAGAGCTCCATGGAAAATCTCTGTCACATCAGAAACGCAACAAACGCCCAGAGGGAACGCTCAGGAATAAGTTGGAGGAAAAGGCCACACACTCCCATGCCATGCCTGGGTGTCACACACGACACAAATGAACAACACTCACACACTGAGATGTCCAAGGCAAAAAAGGGGCAGCTTATTTACAGGCTTCAACATTTATAGAATTCCAATAGTGACCATGGATTGGAGGAAGAAAATCTTCCTCTCCAACCACACTGGGCAACCCAACAGTCCATCAACATCTCCTCCTTATGAGGAGAATGTAAACATGGTTATACCGTTACAATAACAAGAAAGTTGTTTATGTAAAATCGTGTCTGACTCCATTGCAAAATGGAAACACAGAAGGCTGAAATAGAACTTTAGAAAAACTTGTTAAAGAGATAGAGGAGAACAGCAAAAACCCAGACAACACCTGGGCAGCCATGTATTCTCTCCACGGGTAAGTTCTGTGCCACAAACCCAAAATATGAGGAGCTGCATCCAAAGAGTTGATCCCGTGGTGAAATTCCACAAGCACGTGACATCGTGCTCAGTTTAAAATCCCCGTGCCAAATAAAATGGCCTTTTTAAACCATCTTCTTGGCAGCCCCACATCAAAATCTAATCAGAGATAACTTTGACTTATATTTGCTAATTCCAGAATTCCGTGGATAGTATTTTTGGGGTTTTTTTAATAAATTAATTTATTGGCTGCCATGTTCTCCGCTCTTGAACAATTCTCACAAATTCTGCTTCTTGCTGTTATTAAGACACAAAGGTGTGGACAAAAAAAAAATGCACAGTGACAGAAAAGAAAGATGAAAAGGCCTCCCAGGAACTTCCACTTCGCTTCCCAAGCAGGAATTCTCTCCAGAGCTCTCCAGAGCCACAGTGGAAGGACATTCCACCTGAAGTGACACAAATAAGTAGGGAACAAAGATGCAACTCGTGGCTACTGCAGAAATGAATCATTCCTTTTATCAGATTTCCTATCCATCATTGGGGGTTTTTTTAATCAGATTTCCTGTCCTTACTTTGAATAAACTTTGCCAGACTGCCTGGACTCAAACACACAGACAAATTTTTATTCTGGCATTAGGAATGAAGAAGTTGGAAGTTTGAATTAATGAGCTTGAAAGCAGAAGCAAGAGAGAGGCTGTTCAGTGGAAGGTCCATTGAGTAATATCCAAGGAAGATAATTTAATTCTTCTTCTTCTCAGTCCATGCAGGACAGGGCACAGCTGTGCCAAAAAAAATTACTTTTATTAATTAATTAGCAAGCTGAACATTGAAATGTGCTCTGTGACAAAGACTCCCACAAATAAGCAACATTTTTCAGACTTCACCTTTTGGATATTGTTAAAAGCTTCTGAATTCCTTTGGTATCTCCCAAAAGCCCTCAGGTGACAGCACCAACTTTTCCAGTTTTTTGGATCCCAGGCCTTGGTTACACTCCTCCCATCAACATGGAAATCCTGCCACTCATTTTTTCCAACACCTCCTTAGGTTTCTTCCTTAGTCCCAATCCATCCTTGTGCTGTGTTTCCCATAAGGAATGGAGGGAGCAGGATGATTTCCAGTTTGGATATAAGAGAGAAGGAAATTGCTGTCCACATCCTGCCAGAAGGGGGTATAAATGAGGGGCTGAGGTGTCAGGGATGAGCCACCTCAGCCACGCAGAGGAAATGAGCTCCTCTCACTCGCACATATTTTCTCCCATGGCCCCTCCTGACACTTTTGCTGAGACCACCAGAGGTGTTTTATGTCATTATACCCTCATTTTCTCTCCACTTTCTTCCTTTAATGACATCAAGACTCTTCTATTTCCTCTGTTGTCCAAATTAATCTCTTTCCCTGCTGTCTCAGGTCTCTGAACCGAGCCCCTCCTGGCTCCAAGGAGATCCCAGGAAAGAACAACAGATTGTTTAAACCCCAACTTTCCATTTTTCCATTGAAACCTGAAATTTGTCTCCTGGCTGCACTAACAGTTTGTGGATTTATTTTGGGGTAAAACACGTTGTAGAAGCCAAAACTTTAAAAAGAAGCCTTTAGCTGCATCTTTTATAGAGTTTGTGGGTTTTTTGGAGAGAGATGCTGTGGAAGCAAATCTGGGGATTTGTTTTAGGAAATATCCTGGTTATTTTTTCCCCAGATCCTTACATTCTCAGATGGATCTCAGATCCATCCATCCAAAACCAAGGAATCATAGAGTCACAGACAGATTTGGATTGGAAGGGGCTTTAAAAATCATCTCCTTCCATGGGCAAAGACATCTTCCACTATCTCTGGAAGTGTCCAAGCTCCACCCAACCTGGCCTTGGACCCTCCCAGGGATCCAGGGGCAGCCACAGCTGCTCTGGGCACCCTGTGCCAGGGCCTCCCCACCCTTCCCAATCAATTCCTTCCCAATCTCCCATCCATCCCTGCCCTCTGGGAATCCATTCCCTGTGTCCTGTCCCTCCAGCCCTTGTCCCCAGTCCCTCCCCAGCTCTCCTGGAGCCCCTTCAGGCCCTGGAAGGGGCTCTGAGCTCTCCCTGGAGCCTTCCCTTCTCCAGGTGATCATTCCCAGCTCTCCCATTTGTTGTTAAAATGTAGATCAGGAGCAGAAATAGGAGGAGCAAAAAATTAAATAAATGAAATACTTTTGAAAGAATAAAAGCAGCTGATTAAAAAATGCCCCCCAGACCAAAAAAAAAAAAAAAAAAAAAAAAAAAAAAAAAAAAAAAAAAAAAAAAAAAAAACCACCACATCCCCCCCCCAAAAAAAAAAAGTAAAAGAAGAAGGGAACTATTCCCACCATCAATTTAAAAAGTCACGAGTGGCACTCTGCTATGGGATAGGTTTGAGTTTTCCTCTGTTGCTTTCCAGAAAGCCAAACTCTCCCAAACAGAGCGATGCCAGCCTGAGTTCCCCGGCGTTTAGCAACATTAATTGTCCCTTTTTTCCTCACTGCTCTTTGCCACATTTCTTGGAAAACAACAGCTGTGTTTATTCCAATAGCAGGATCCTGATGACTTGATGATAGGCTACTCTGCTGGAATTCCAAGTGTGACTATCCTGTAGGAATCTTTGCCGAGCACCAGACAATCTCCCCTGGATGACACAAATCCTTGGAAATACTTCCATACTTCTGCCCAGCCTGGAAACTTTCACTTATCCCAGTTTTTCCCCTGAATTTCTTGCAGCATACACTGTATTTTTCAGGGGTTTTTGGAATAATTTCCTCATGCATCAATGTCAGGAAGGTAATTCCACAACAGAAACAATCTCCGTGCCGTGCACCCCCAGCAGAGGGACGGAGGCAGGACATTGAATTACAATGGAAACAAGCTCAGCATCCAGGAAATCAGGGATATAAATCCAGCGGGACTGGCAGCGCTCTCCACGGAGCAAGCACAGACACAGTGCCTCAGCAGGCAGCTTACAGAACACATCAAATGATCCAGGAGGAAAGCAGCCATATGAAGGCAGCTGAATTAATGCCGTGGATGCAAGGAAGGAGCTTTCAGACAAGAGCTCAGCCAGCCAGATCCGTGTCTGCTCCGTGCCGGAGGGGATGCCCAGAAAATCACCGAGCACGAAGGCTTGGTTACTCAGCACTTCCACCAAAAAGGGGAAACTATCAGTCAACAGCATTTTCTCCACACCTGAGTCCCGTGTTACTGAATAATATTTAAATATAAGCTGTTAATGGATATAAAGTGCCCAAGGCCAGGTTGGATGGGGCTTGGAACAACCTGGGATAAGTGGAAGGTGTCTCTGCCCATGGCAGGGGGTGGGATGGGATGGGCTTTTAGATTCTTTCCAACCCAAACCAGTGTGGGATTCTGTGAAATCAGCTGGGATTGGGAATGAGGAGGGACAGAGAAAAGAACAGGGATAGTTGGGTGAGAGCTCAGGTTGGGCACGGCAGCCGGTGCCTCGGGAACGCACGGAGGGCAGGGAGGGATGCAGGAACCAGGGAAGGGATCTGGAGATGAGCAGGAAAAGCTCTCAGGATCTCAGCTCTCAGAAGAAACAGCAAGTCAGCTGGACACCTCCATCCCTGCAGAGTGCCTGGAGCCAGCTCCTGAATAGGCTAGGGATATAAGGATGGGCTTCAAGGTGCCTAATTCAGAATTCTCTTTCCATTCCCAAGGCAGAACATACTGGGCATTGTTGCTGTGAGGGATAAGGAACCACAGGATTCACTGGACATTTTGATCTTGGAGCCAGGCAATATTTCCATATTGTACACCCCAAACACCATTTCAAACCCCTTTTTTTACATCCACAGCACATTCAGACCCACTCCCAGGCCAAAGGCATCTTGGTTTCCTTAGCTGCAATTTAGATCCTTTGGGAAAATGCTCATTTTTTCAGAATTTATTGCAGAGCTGTTCCTGATCTTTCCACCTGCATTACTGCTTCCTACAAACACGCATCTCTCCACTGATACATTAAAAACCTTTTGGGGAGCACCAATGAGCACAGCCAAGAACAGGACTGCAAAAGCCTCCTGCAAGGCAGTGAAGAAAGAGATGTTCAGGGTTTCCAGCTCCACTTTTAATTTGATATCTCCACCCTCAGTCACCAAGAGGTCACAGCAGATCCCCTGCTTCAAAACCAGACAGCAGTGAGATAAAAATCAAAAGTACCATGGCACTCCACCCAGAGCCCATGAGAATAATGATTAATAATAGTGATTAATAGTAATGATTAATAATAATGGTTAATCACAGCCATTTTGAACATGAGCACCTGGGCTTTGCTCAGCTACAGCTTCTCCTCCTGGCCTGCAGAGCTACAGCTTCTCCTCCTGGCCTGCACAACACCTTCACCTGCTTAAGGTTTTGTACACCACAGAGTTTATTATGGATGAGGCCATTGCACAAATTTGGTAAGACCAATACATCACCTTCTCCACATAACGAATACATAATCTCTCTCCAAAGCCATTTGCCAGGGGTTTTGTGATGCTCAGTGATGATTTCTTGCTTCCTTCTAAGTCGTTGATAGAAACATCTAGAACCAACCTGAAAGTCTCCCTAGCAGGGATTTATTTCTCAGTTATCATCTCTTTAAGCTCCCCTTTGAAACCAGACTTACTTACTTAAGCTCAGCTTACTTAATACGTGCCAGATAATGATTCATAGTTCTTAATCAACATTTCAAACAGGCCCCAGTTCAAATGTATTATTCAAGTTTAGGTTTATTCCAGTCTCTTTTTCAGCCTAACCTGCACTCTCAGAAAAATTAAAAATAGAATAAAAGATCAAGTTGGCTTGACCCTCTCTCATTCCAAAACATCCTATTGACTGGCCATTTACTGCTCCCATTTATTTCTTTATTCATGCCATTTTATAGCCCTTCCTATTACTTTTTTTTTCTCTGAACTGAGGAAGCAATTTCATCTTTGCTTTTGTCTGTAAGTAGGTATTTAATTACGTAGCCCCAATCTGCATAGAAATAGAGTCACTTAATCATTTCCTTGCCCATCTTCAAGACATAACTCAGATTGTTTTCACACTGAATCCCCAACCAACGAAGCATTTTAAAACAAAGCTGATGTATTCTTGTTTTCCAATATTACAGACTGGTCCTTATCTTACCTCTCCTAGAACAGCAATAAAATTAATCCCAAATACCCCTAAAAAAAAAGATCTCACAAGTGGTGATTCAGGAAAATGAAATTGATTTATGTGTAGTTGTGCATAAATACAATCCCATCAATGCAGATGGTTCTCTCCAAGTGTATTATCAGTGCTGATGGACTGAATAAAATCGGTGTCATTTTCCCTCACACGACTGAAATCCTCTTGGCTGGAAAATTAACCACAAGTAACATCTTTGAGCTCTCCAGATTGAAAAAGAGGCAGGAGAATTCCTCTGCATTTCAAATACACAGCCAAAAAAAGTTTGAACATTTACATAACCAAAGGGTGAAACACCTCAGCTCTTAAAAATCAGTAAGATGCCCTTACATCAATTAGAAAATTTCCATCCTCATGGTGCAAAATGGGTCTTAAATATCTATTTCCAGAAAGTTATTATTTTAATAGTATTTTAATTATTTAATTATTTTATTTTATATCACTGCTCCCCATAAAACTGACTCTCCAGACCCCCAGAAATGGGATAATTTCTGCAGTTTCCTGTTTCTTTCTGAATCCACCAAGCACACATTTCCAGAGGAGCAGAGTTTAGCTCCATCAGCTCCCAGCTCTGCTCCAGCCCAGTGCCAAGCCTGGCTTGGCCATCTCCACCTGCACAAAGTTGTTCCTTCTCTCTCTCTGGAAGAGCCATGCAGATAATTAGATCATTTCCTACCCTCTCTCTAATTAAAATACAGCATGTCCATAATGCCATGGTGAGTGTTCCCAGCTCATTACTCACCAGGCATTGCTCAAACCACGGCCCCCATCTATTTTTTATATTCCCAGCCTGCTCCAGGCACTCTGCAGGGATGGAGGTGTCCAGCTGAATTGCTGCTTCTTCTGAGAGCTGAGATCCTGAGAGCTTTTCCTGCTCATCTCCAGATCCTTTCCTAAGCAGGAAACTCTACAACTGGTCCAGCCACATTTTGTTTCCAAGGGAATTAATCCTTGCAGCATTTCAGGCCCTTGCCATCACTGAATAAACCAAGGCTTGGCTAGGAGCTGCCTCTGTTATTTTACCTGTGGTGGAACTTGCAGCAACTCTATGAGCTTGAAGGGGTTGTTGGGGGAGCCACAGAACCTCTCCTCACCAGCAGGGATGTGAGCAAGGCTTTCACAGAACCCTGGAATTATTTTTTTTCTTGCAAGTTTAACATTAACATTCCTGTTCTTCAAGAAGGTTTCTAAAAAAGAGGGACAATGATTTTTTTTTTTTTAAACAAGGGCAGATATTGATAGGACAAGGGGGAACAACTTCAATATTAAAGTGGAGATATTTAGATGAGATATTGGGAAGAAATTTATCTCTGTGAAGGTGGGGAGGCCCTGGCACAGGGTGCCCAGAGAAACTGTGGCTGTCCCTGGATCCCTGGAAGTGTCCAAGGCCAGGCTGGACAGGGCTTGGAACAGCCTGGGACAGTGGAAGGTGTCCCTGCCCATGGCAGGGGGTGACACTGGATGATCTTTAAGGTCCCTTCCAATTCAAACCATTCTGACATTTTTATTCTACAACTCCTAAAACATTATTTTTCACCTTGATACTAAACACCAACAGAAAGTCACACCAAGGGAGCAGCAGCCCAGCTCCCAGAATGGGAAGATTCAAAAAGTGAACATAAAATTGCTCCAACATCAGAATTCAAAAACCAGTTGATATTTCTTAATGTCATCAAGGTCTGGGCTTCTGCTGCTCCTGGAGAAAGCCTGGCTGGTTGAACTGACATCTCTGCTCAAGCCCTCCTGCAGCATTGTAAAATGAGGATAACCAGTAATACAATGTATATTTATACTATAATTTCAATCATTAAATAAAATGTCACTGTATACACACAGCTGCTTTTTGGAGAGCAACAGTAATTTCCTGCTTTTCAATGACTTGAACAAATGTGGTGAGTTTTATTTCAAAGTCTTTCTGCTTGTTTCTTAATTGGTGAATTCTTGTGCCAAAGCGCCCAAACAATTCGGAGAATTGCAAGAAAAAGAAAACTGAATTAACTTTCAAACACTCAGTGGCACAATATGCCTGTAGGAGTTGGAAAAGCACAAAGCCAGGCAGTAATCTCCTGGTTTCCTTCCTGGGCTGGCTTGGAGAGGGTTCTTACACTTGAGGTGGAACAGCTGACAAGAGCCCAGTTACCTGTGCATCCTCTCAGAGGTGAGGAAATCAGATTGGCACTGCCAGAACAGACTTTCCCACATTGTTGTATTTTTACAACCCTAAAACACCTGTTTGCTTCGCAGGAAAAAAAAAATAATAATCCCTATATGGAAAGTGATTACACTGAAAAAAATAATTCCCTGTGATACCTTGTGGTCGTGGCCCAGCAGGAATTCCCCAGGGCTTATGGATGAAGCAGAGATCAAAACTGTCAGGACTAAATTATGCCCTAAGCCTGCAGAGCCACTTGAAATTTATAAAACCCACAAGTTTACAAAGTCTGAATATGACAAGAATACCTGCTAATCTTCAAAAAATTTAATAATTAAATTATTGCCCTTAATTTAATTGCCTTCTCCCTGTTTCCCATGGAAGGCTTGGCTCTGGGTTAATATCCATGAGAGGTGACTTTCACTCCCTATAAAGATTTACATTTGATCACCAGAATAGTACAAAGGATTTCACACAAATCCTCCTAATTTGCTGTGCATACATCACTGCCATCACTCTTCAAAAGCACTATTTTGTCTGCTACTTGCAGTACTCTTTAGCTCACACACACCACACACACAGATATATGTATTTATGTATGGGAAATACGTGGAGTCCCTCACCAGCTTCCTAAAAATACAGCTCATTCAAATACAGCTGCTCCTCTGGGAAATGCACAGATATTTGGGAAAGGCAGAGAGGAGGGCAGATTCAATCGTGCTTTTATTTATAAATAAATATTAAATTTGGACATTTGAGAAGTGCTGTCCAGTGCAGGTCACAACTGGCAGTGGAGGCAGTTGTGGAAATAGTTTGGTTTTGTTTATTTATTTTAAGATTTCAAAATGCAACATTTTCAAATTCTGAAAGATTTCATATATTTTGGTACTGGATTTATTTATAGGCCAGCCAATGAAATCTGGATTTGAATAAGAAAATAATCCTAATGAATACTGACAAGAATGTTACAGATCTGTCCTGGCAAGGAGACCAAGGGCTTGGACAGGAAGTGTGACACGTCCTACACCACTTATTTCCTACAATATTTTGTTATTGAGATCATTGGCAACAAAAAGGCTCCAGTTGTTCAAAACCTGGTGCATGTGCTGAAACTCTAGGTCGAGGTTATCACAAAATTCATCTGAGCAGTAAAACAAGCAAGCAATTAAGACCCTGAGCCCTTTCCTCAGTGACACATCAGATTCCTATTGTCATTATTTGTGCCCTTCCTTATTCTGATTCCTCAGTCATCCAGTCAGGCCCTGAATAAAACAAATAACCTTATTAATTATGTACAGACAGGTTTTGTTGATTTCATTAATATGTATTGAATTCTGTGTCTCCATGTAAGGTCAGAATGAAGAAAGGATTTATTATTATTATTATTTCTGTTCTGGGCGTTTTTCCCAGTGATGTGAGGGGGAGATATGTCCATGCACATGTTCCCACCCATATTCCCATATGGATGGACAGGGCAGCCACAGGATGTTTCCAGTATCTGGTTGACAACATCCAAAACAGTCGGTCAAAATACAAATAATAAAAGCTGTGTGGGAATACCCACCCCTTTCAGAGACAAAATTGGCATTTTTCAGTCAACCCAAACCCTGGCTAATGACACCAACACACCACCAAACATGACCTGGAGGGTGGCACATTGGAACTTTGGGGTTGGAACTGGATGAAATCTAAAGTCCCTTCCAAGCCAAACCATCCCATGACTCTGATTCCGTGAACACATCAACAGGAGCAAGAAGAACCTTCAACTGCTGTGTTCAGTCCTGGACAAAGGAGGTGAAATCCCATCCTGGAAAAGCTGCCAAAGTCCATTTTTCCAACTGTTAATCCAGTTAAATGCTGCTCCTTCCCATCACTGTGGTTTGGAGGAGAGGAAGGAAAAGGAGAAGTGGGGAGACGAGAGCAAAGGCCAACCCACCCCTCTGAATTTCTCTTCTCTTCTCTTCTCTTCTCTTCTCTTCTCTTCTCTTCTCTTCTCTTCTCTTCTCTTCTCTTCTCTTCTCTTCTCTTCTCTTCTCTTCTCTTCTCTTCTCTTCTCTTCTCTTCTCTCTTCTCTCTTCTCTTCTCTTCTCTTCTCTTCTCTTCTCTTCTCTTCTCTTCTCTTCTCTTCTCTTCTCTTCTCTTCTCTTCTCTTCTCTCCTCTCCTCTCCTCTCCTCTCCTCTCCTCTCCTCTCCTCTCCTCTCCTCTCCTCTCCTCTCCATTGACTTCACCCAGCTATAATTTATTCAGCAAACCACCTGGCACCAGCAGACGAACTCCAAGTCTCCGTTTTCCCATTACCACTCAGGGGAGAAAGTCTCCAAGACTGAGCCAAGAGCACAAGGGTAAAGGGATCGATAGGGGAGGCAGCTGAATCACCCTGGTGTCCCTCTGCCCCCAAAGCTGCCCCATTTCACGTCCCCCTCTCATAGCTGTGCCTAATCTGATCCCACCCAGGTGTTCCCAGGACGTTCTGTGCTCGCCTGGCACGACCCGAGTCTGGTTTTAATTGCTTAACAAAGGTAATTTTATTAGCCAGATAAAGATATAGGAACAGTAATAAGCTGGCTTCCAAATATCAAGAGCCTTTCAAGATTGGATTTTTAGTTAGCTTGCTGCTCTTTCTTTAGGATCTAATTGATTTTCTTGACATCTCTTTAGCCTGGCATCCTGCCTGCCTAAGTACTTTATCTGACCTTCGGGCTCTTTGCCAGGTATCGATCCAATCCCGCCGATGGCTGGCTTGGAGCTGCTCTCCCAACTTTGATAAGGGCTAAAAAGTCCCAGCTCCAGCCAGACAGGAGCTCAGTGGCCACCAAATTTCTCTCATCCTGCTCTGCCTCTCTCCTTACTCTGAGCAACGCTGAAATCAGATCCTGAGCAGGCCATATGTGCTTGTATTCCAAATTTCTCTTCCAGGAAATATTTTACCAAAAAAAAAAAAAAAAAATTTACATCCTAAAGCCAAAGTGTTTAGATAGAATTCTCAACGAAGAGCTAAAATAAAAGTTTTCTGAAATAGAAGCAAATTTGAGCTGTTAAATAAAATAGCAAAACAAAAAGCAAGGGGTGGGGGGAAAAGGAAGTTGGATTTTTCAGTAGCATCTCATGCACCCAAATCAATGAAAACATTTTGGACATTTCCAAACCTTAAAGGAAAGTAAAAGGGTATTTTTTGTGTTTGTGTCTTTAATAACACTTCCAAGGCAGCAATTTATTATAAATTACTAATGGCAAAATACAGCACAAACAGCGAATGGAAAATAAAGACTGAACATAAAACTTGCTAAATTATTGCAACAACAGTCAAGGCTGAGCTTTCCCAGATCCCACTTCCCTGCTGCAAGGCCTTGTAGCCACGTTTTTAGAGCCATTAAGATAAGATTGGTATCTCTGTTTCCTCCAGAAGTTTTATTGTGGAAAGGCTGCAGCACGAGGCAGAAGGGAGCAGCACATGGATCCTGTCCTGGGTGGAGACTCCTGAACCCGCTGCAGCTCATTAAAATGGCAGCACACAACACAAGATTTTGGGACTTGGAGCTCCACAAAAGCAGCAGCCAAAGCTCTGAGATGGACAAGGGAGCCTGCAGACTCTGAAGAATTGCTCAGATTTTGCCAGTAGAGCTTTTTAAAGGTTTTTTGGTTGGTTTTATATCCAAAAAGGAGGTGAGGAGCTGTGGTTTTGTGAGGAAACTCAAGACTTGGGAAGCACTGGCTGAGTCCTAACGCTGGCCTGAAATGCTCTTCCCAACCATGGAACCTTTCAGTCTCTCTAAAATACTGACAATGAGTTCTGCAGGTAAATACATTAAAAATTCTATTCAAGGGCTTGTCAGAAATCAAAATAAATACCATGAAGAGACAAGAGCCGTGGTGGGAAGATGCCCAACATGGGCATAACTGCCCTGGATGCAAAACATCCACTAAAATGTTCTGTATTTATATGCTCCTTATACTTGCTCAAAACGATTAAAATAGATCCAGTTTCGAAAGTGAGGTTTATCAGGCCCCCATGAAAAGATAGGGATTATCAGGAGAGTCAATAGAGGTACTTGAATCCCAAATTCTTGTAAAGAAGAGGAGGGGGTTTATCTTCTTTGAAGAGATAATAAACTGCACTGAGGGAAAACTTCAGCAGGGAAAATTAGGGATTTTTCAAATGATGAGGAAAATGGTGCAAACAGCCCATCCCATTAAAGGCCCTTTTCAACCTACCTTGCCCTCAGATATTTAGGAAACATCCTCCCCCTCACCTGCCCTCAAAACCTTCTGTCTCCCCACCTTGTTCCTACCAACCCGGAAAGAGGCTTAAAAAAAAAAGTCCTCTCACTTTATCAAGGCCCCGTCTGTTCCCCTTCCAAAGGCATAACTGGAGCTACAATTAAGATCTTGTGGGCTGATGCACTATTTAAGTTCATTTGGCCTCCCTCCCATAAGTGCCAGGCTGCTCCATATAGAGGCAGGACAGGAAGACGCCGCGCAGACGCTTTGGCACGGCCCCAGCAGAGCATCAGATCCTGCAAAGAGCCTGTGGGAGCTTTGACTAAGACTGGCTGAGGCCCTGGCTCGTAAAACAAATGCATCTGACAGGGGAGTCAGCAGGGAAGTCAAGGGGATCAGCAGAACTGGAGCTCTGATGGATGGGCCTCTCCTCCATCCGGACCCTGGGGCTGAGCTCCCCTGGCTCCTGCTGCAGGGAATTCCTGCTGGGGCTCCTCAAATTCTGCCCAGCCTTTTTCCCTTGTAGGTGCTGACATTTCACCCAGATTTCTCCATTTCTGTGGGGATATTATGGATTTGGAGCCAGTGATTTTGCTTTATGATTATTGCTAATGACACCAGCTGAATAAATGTGGCCTGGGAGCCACCAGTCTCCAGCTGGACGAGTTGGGAATAAGGAAGGTGAGGAAGGATCCTGCTGCAGCTCTAGGTGTTGCTGAAGTGCCCACTGGAAGGGGAAAATCCCACAGGAATTTCTGTGGGAATGGTCCAGGCAGGAGCTCAGCTGGATGTGACCCCCCAAACTTCACAAAGGGTTGTTGAAGTGCCCACTGGAAGGGGAAAATCCCACAGGAATTGCCAGGAGAATGGTCCAGGCAGGAGCTCAGCTGGATGTGACCCCCCCCCAAACTTCACAAAGGGTTGTTGAAGTGCCCACTGCTCCAGTTGAAAAAGGAAAATCCCACAGGAATTTCCATGGGAATGGTCCAGGCAGGAGCTCAGCTGGATGTGACCCCCCCAAACTTCACAAAGGGTTGTTGAAGTGCCCACTCTTCCACCTGGAAGGGGAAAATCCCACAGGAATTTCCATGGGAATGGTCCAGGCAGGAGCTCAGCTGGATGTGATCACCCTCCAACTTCACAAAGTGTTGCTGAAGTGCCCACTGCTCCAGCTGAAAAAGGAAAATCCCACAGGAATTGCCCTGGGAATGGTCCCCAGGCAGGAGCTCAGCTGGATGTGACCCCCCCAGGCTCCCTGTGGGAGCAGCCAAGGAATTGAGGGATGGAGAGGGATGAATGAAAATTTAAAGGCTGTTCTGAAAAGTGGGCACACAGTGGCCGTAGCTCAGGAGAAATCTGGATTAGGGAATGGGATTAGGTGGGACATGGGGCCAGCAGGGGTGGGAGAGGTGGGCAGAATCTGGTTTCCTTGTCTTTAGGGAAGGACTAATTTGCTTTTCACCCAGATTTCTCCATTTCTGTGGGGATATTATGGATTTGGAGCCAGTGATTTTGCTTTATGATTATTGCTAATGACACCAGCTGAACAAATGTGGCCTGGGAGCCACCAGAGTCTCCAGAAACTTTGCTAGGGCTGGAAAATTTCTTTATCATCAATGACCACAATATTTAATGTCAAACCTTATTTTTTCCCTTTCATCACCAGGTATAAGTTCTTCCAAGCTTTTGCTAAATTGTTTCACTGAGAGGCTTGAGAACTCACAGCCTATTTAGTTGTTAAATTTGTATTTGATGAACCTGTTCAAAAATGGCTTTTTCCTCTCTCTGATAATGTTTTAGCTTTGATTTAGTGAATTTTTAAGTTTAGGCTAAATGTGCTTTTCAAGAGAGATATCACTTAAGGGAACTTAATGGAATAAAACTTAAAATTTGGTTATTTTCTCTACATCATACAAATGTGGAGTGAATTTTCAAGCTGAGCTATGTTCTGTCCTTAGACAATCTGCTGCTATTTCCAATGATTTATCTTCTCTGAGACGTTCCTGACTTTGGAGTTTTTGTTTTTATTGGGATCCCACTCTTAGAGCAACACACTTTCCTGACATGACATACTTTAATGCTTGTGTTTCCTGCATTTATCATTCCTTAATTCCTGATCTCATTTATTTCTTCTTTTCAGGATCTTTTACACAGCTTGCTCTACTGATGTTTCCCAGAACCTGGAATTTCCTACATATTTTATTTTCAGCAAAGGTCACATCTTACACAGAGCCTCCCAACCAGATGATTTAAAACACAAATATCTGGCACCCACATTTGAATGTGCAACAAGATTTGAGGTGAAACTGGTCCAGTTGAGTCTGTGATGACAGTATTCCCCTTTTCCACAGGATGGGATAATGGGATAATGCTCATCCAGCTTCAAAAGGAATAAAACCCACTCAAACACAGACATTATTTAAGAGGACTGGAAAGAGTTAAAAACCAAAACATTTCCAGGTGCTATTTCCCATTTCAGGACCCACCACAGATTTAAATATTACAATTTTTAGTCAAAATAAAACCAGCAACGATCCCATGGATGCACTTGTGAAATCCAGCACAAACCCAAGCAAAGTTCCTGATTTATTTTGGTGGGAGCAGAAGTTTACTACACAGAAAAGCAAGCAGCTGAATATCACCATGAGGATACAATGAATAACTTGATTACATCCTCAGGTTCTTTAGAATCTGGCTGAGGTTGGGCTGAAAGCCTCCCTCCTTCCCATGCATCCTGTAAAAAATCACAGAGGGATTTTTCCACATTTCCAGTGCTGACCCTTGAGGTGCCTTGGCCTTGGATTGGCTGGAAGGAGGTTCCAGATTAGATGAGATTTATTGAAAAGCCTATTCAGCTCCTGCTTCTCTTGCAGCATCCTCAAAACACATGTCTATATCTCTTTCATGGTGACTGAATTTCTCCCCAAAGAGAGTTTGATCCACGAAAGTGCTGCCTTAATCATCATTGACTTAATGATTCTTTTGCAATGTCAATTAAACGGGATGAAAAATTAAACCATTTACAGAACACGAGGACCTTTTAAATTACACATTTCAAAAATATTATTTAAAATTCGAGTTATATAATCCTTTTAGAACTGTCAAAGAATAATGCTGCTCTAACATTTGACTCATTACTCATGCCAATGCTTGTTGGAACTCAGAGAGTTGGCAGATATTTAAATACCAAACTCAGTAGAAATGAAGAAATTAGCAGGGTGGAACAGCAGAACGAGCTGGTGCTCTGCAGGAGGGGGGCACACACCATGCAGGTGACAAAGCCTCCTAAACATTCCATTTCACACTGTTAATGTCACAGCAAAGCCCCTCAACATATAAAAACCTCAGATTTCTGTAAATTAAATCATGTGCCCAACGTGGGTTTCTACTTTTGCTGCTGGAAAACACGGTGAGCCATTTAGCTGGGAATATTTCTCCTCCTTTCAGCTGCTTTTTCCCTCTCCATCCCTCCCCACACCCACACCTCTGAACAGGGGTTTTGCTCTCCACTCTTTCATTTAATTCTCTCAGAAAGTTCCCTCCATTCTGCTGGCTGCCTGAAGCAGCTCTAGAATTCCACGTTTTCCACTCCAATGTGCAGTGGAGCATTTATTTGAGCACCCAGCAGCAGCAGGGAGAGCCATCAGCTCTCTCTTCTTGCCGAGGGGATGAGAGGATTTATCTGGGACCTGTAGGAATGTGGGATTTCCCCTGCAGGGAAACTCACTCAAATCAAAGCCACACAAGAAAGGCTCCTTTGGCCTCTCCTCACCCAGCTCCAGCTCACGGGGGTTGTCATGTGAGTGTCAGGGGGAGCCTTATCACCAAGGGAGAGAAATAAAACCCGAAGGTTGCGTTGGGGATAAAGGGCACCATTGATGGGTTTTCCCAACAGCCATCATGCCAGCCTGGCCAGGAATTAGCAGCAGGCAGGAAAAGGATGGCAGGCAGCCAAATTTCCGGGGACGTTTCCAGCTGTGCTGCCCGGTGAGTTTCGTCAGGGTAATAAAGCCTCATGGTTCTGGTGGAGAACCAGAACTCCAGAACTCAGACCTGTTAAATCATCAATACCCTCTGGAAAGGACTCTGCCCCTTCCCTCACTCCTCCTTTTACACACTTGGATTCATCTGGAAGTATAAAAAATACACGAGAACACCGGAGAGGCACAAGAACAAAAGGAAAGCCCAAACCAAACAGTCCTAAAAGACTTCCAGTGGGCAAAATTCCCTTTTAATGAGCAGGTTGCTCCAAAGCCCCTCACTTGTGCCAGTCTATCAGCACAGGATGCTGGTTGTCACTAATTTAGGAAGTGCCAGTGTTTAACAGTGCTTGGCACTGCTGGAGAATCATGGAATGTCCTGTGCTGGCAGGGATCCACCAGGGTCATCCAGTCCTGCTCCTGGCCCTGCCCAGGACAGCCCAACAATCCCACCCTGTCCTTGAGGGTGTTGTCTTAACACTCCTGGAGCTCTGGCAACCTTGGGAATGTGACCATTCCCTGAAGAGCCTGTTCAGTGTCCCAGCACCCTCTGGGGGAAAAGCCTTTCCCTGATTTAGGACACAGTTACCTGAGACATCTCCTAAGGATATGGGCAGGAGCAACACAAAGACTTTGGAAATTGTTTCCAGCTCCATTTTCCCAAAACTAGATTTTTTTTTACCTTCTGCACACATTTTGAAAAATTAGCAAGGAAGAGCAATGATCCAAAATTCTCAAGCTGGAGAAACATTTTTGTTCCTGGTGAATGAACACTCAATAGTTTTGGCCTCTTGTGACCAGAGGACCCCCAGGTATCTCCTAGGTGAGATTCATTTTCACAGGAAATTCCTGTAAAGCAGATAACTCTACTCAGGCACAAGGAGGTTCACAAAACATCCTTCAAACCCTGCAGTTTGATAATCCAAATTCAAAAGCAACAAGATCGTGACAGACCATGAAAGAAAGGATGAGCTGTGTTAACCACAGATTATTTCTTATTAGCCATTAATACCTCTTTTTTTTTTCCCTCTGCACTTTTTACAAGGTACTGGATCTTCCTCAGACACTGAAAAGATAAAATAAAACCCACTCGATATCACACCCAGCTGGGAAGGTGTACAAAAGGCAACTCAGCATGGGGAAGGTATCACCAAGAATTTAAGCTTTTTATTTTTATAAGCAGAATCTGGAAGGTTAAATGAGGGAAAGGCTCCAAACAGTGCTGAAAATAATTTCAGAGCTCTCCCAGCCGTATTTAAACAAGAGGATGGTAACAAGTAATTTCTCAGCAAGGAGTGATAGTGATTTCTGATGTTATCACAATTATCGAGCCATTGCCACCAGATAAGCCAATATATTACTCTGTGTTGCTCTGTGCATCATCCTGCTGTGTAACAGCCACTTATTTATATATTCCTCACAAACAGCATTGGTATTTAGAAGCTCATTTTTTTTCCAGTGTTCTCAAGCCCTGTTACGTGCTGAGCTCCCATCTGAGTAGCCACAACCAAACCCCATTTTCACAGGAAAATACAGCAAGTTATTTGTAACTGTGGGGCAATATCCTCAGCTATAATTACCACCCTTTAAGGAGAGAAAGAACAGAAAGAAATAAATATCACCCTAATTATTTCCTAGCCCGACTGTGGATTTTGCAGGAGATGGTTATTTTAAACAAGGGGAGCATCTTGCAGCAGCAGTTTGCTGTTATGATTTTGAACCATCCAGCCTGCCACCCTCTGGGAGGTAAAACACCTCCAGGAGAGGTTTAAAACAGGAGGTGTGTGATGTCTCAGCTGCCTCTTGGTTGAAACGGCTGGTGTGGCTGGGTTTGGTCCAGAATCCCAGTCCTGAAGGAAGCACATTTCCCTTCTGCCAGCCCTGCCACGGCCTGGTGACCCCTGACAGCGAAACAGAGCAGGCTCCTGGGGCCAGGAGATCCAACCAGCTCAGAGCAGGATGAGCTGGAACTGGTTTGCCAAAGCTCTTGTGCACCAGCAGCTTGGAAGGGCTTGTTCTGATGTCTGAGACAAAGCCAGCTCAGAGCAGCACCTCTGAAATTTAACTCTTACCAGAGTGGTACTGAAAACACATCCCAACATTCCCACCATGGGAGCTCCACCCTGCATCCAGGGAGATCTCTGGACAGGTTTCCATGGCAGTTGGTTGTGGGTTGTTCCTGAATGGCTGAGGTGCACCTGCATGAAGGGACTTCCATGGTGTACTTCATGCTTTGGAGGAGGCACTGAAGAAGTGTTTAGGAAATTATTACTTCTAGCCACAATTTGACAGCTGGGGATAGGCACTGCCACCCAGCAAAGGACCAAGGGACCCTGCCCCTCTGCCCAGGCTTGTGAGGCACCTCTGGGGTGCTGTGTCCAGCCCTGGATCCTCAGCACAGCAGGGACAGGAGCTCCTGGAGCTGAGGAAGGGCCTGGAGCATCTCCAGGAGGGGAAAGGCTGAGGGAGCTGGGGCTGCTCAGCCTGGAGAGGAGCACCAGCTGAGAGGGGCCCTCAGCCCTGGGTGTCTCTGAGTGTCCCTGGGTGTCCCTGGGTGCAGGGAGAGGCAGAGCAGGGTTCAGCAATGGCCCCAGAGCCCCGGGCAGGGACTGAGCCCAGCAATTCCCCCTGCACAGGAGGCAGAACTTCTGCCCTGGGCAGTGCCCAGCCCTGAGCAGAGCCCTGAGAGACTGTGGGGTCTCCCTGACTGGGGATATCCCAGAACTGCCTGGACACACTCCTGTGCCACTGTGGTCCCTTCCAGCCTGACCCATCCCAGGATTCTGTGACCCAGAGGCTCAGAGGCAGCCCCAAAGATGGACAGAGAGGAGCTGCTCTGTGAGTGAAACGTCCTGAGGGAAGGGCTGGACAGCAGCTGGATCACAGAATCACAAGATCACAGAATTCACAGAATCCCAGGATCACAGAATCCACAGAATCCCAGAATCACAGAATCCCAGGATCACAGAATCACAGGATCACAGAATCACAGGATCACCAGGTTGGAAGAGATCTCCAAGATCATCAAGTCCAACCCAGCTCTAACACCTCAACTAGACCATGGCACCCAGTGCCACATCCAGGCTTTCCTTAAACACATCCAGGGATGGTGACTCCACCACCTCCCCAGGCAGGCCAGTCCAATACTTTATCATTCTTTCCATAAAAAACTTTTTCCTGATATCCAACCTGTATTTCCCTTGGCAGAGCTTGAGGAAAATACAGGAACTCCCTTGATGCCCAGGGAGATGCCCAGGTGAGGAGCAGGAGGAGCACAGGATGTGCAGGTGAGGCCAGGCTGGGAGCAGAGCCCCTCCAGCAGCACCTGGGAGCTCCCAAAATCAGGAGCAGTTTGCAGTGCCCAGAGCTCCCTCCCAGAGCCACTAACCCAGAGAGTGGGACAATGGGATTGGGAATGGGGAATGGGGAATAGGGAATAGGGAATAGGGAATTGCACCCCAGGTCAGGGATGATTACAGGGGCAGGTAGCACTGACAGCAAACTCTTCTCTGTTCCATGAATGATCATCAGCCCTTGGGTCTGACCAAACTGAACGCAACGTTTCTCTGCCTATGAAACACTGGAGGGTTTTTCCCCCCATCTGTTTTAATTAATCTCATTAGATATGAATTACCAGAATATTGCTGAAGGAAATATATTATCTTTTTGCTGTTTAGTTCCAATAAAACCTTTTTATTCTCCAGATTCAGTGTTAAATGCTTCCAGGCCAAATATCTGGTGGGGGAAGATACATACCCCCCCCCCAATTCCAGCTGTCAATACAAACACTCTTTTTGCCCAGAGTTAATGGAATTAATGTCACTTGTTCAGTCAAGGGGCATTGCAAAGCCTGGGTCTTATCTGTGACGTGCACAGATAAACAGATTTACAAGGCAAGAGCTCCCATGGCACCTTGTCCTTCAAGGTCACAAGTTACACTGCAGAGGAGCCCACTCCAAGACACCCTCACAAAGGTGCTGAAATCAAAGCTCACCATTTTCTGAAGGCAAATTCATCATTATACTCATAAAGCCTACAGGCATGCCCAAATTATCAGCTGGGATAACTCTATCTCAAATTGAGTTTAAATCCTGCCTGTTTTACCACACCTCTGTCAGGCAGGAAGCACCTCAGACAAACCATTCTTTTGTCTAAAGTTATCATCACTTCTTTTTCTAGAATCCAAATGAAAATCCAAGCAGAACAGAATTAAATCTAATACTTGTTCTGTTGGTTAAGTCAGGCTGCATCTAAAGCATGAAACCAATTGTTCATATATCTGATTTCTTCCTGCAACAAAAGAACAAAAGAAATGATTTCTTTCAGGGAGCAAGATCCTATATGAAATGTAAGTGTCTAACAGCACAACCAGGCTCTGCTCTGCCTCAGAAACCCTTGCCCTTCCCTCAGTGAGCTGCTTACAAGACACAAAAAAATGAGATTAACAAATAACTGGGAGATAATGCCAGTAAGGCATCCTGGAAGACTGTTCCATCATTTTCTATGATAATGAACACCTGCCTGTGGAGCTGTATTTCTCCTGGACATTTGCAGCAACTTCAACCAACAGAAAGAAAAAGAAACCAATTTTGTGGCCATCTCCATGGAGTGCCTTAGACTGAGGAGCTGCAACTCAATTTTCTAAACCAGTTTAAAAACTCTATTACGACGAATTTCCTTGTTAAAAATAAATAAATAACCCAGCATGTATAAGCTGAAGGCCTTTTTACAAGCTCTTAAAAACTGTGCTATGGGCTAGATCTTAGATTAATGTTTGTGATGCACACTGAAAACCTGTAAAGCATTTATGTAATTGCTGAGCATTATTATTTTTATTACTGCAACAGATGGAACCAATCCATCTTCGTAGATAATATCTCATAAATGATTCATTATTATTCCTTTAACCTAAAGTCTTTTTTATATTTTGCAGATCCATGAGAAATAACTGTTAGGAGGCTCCATGCATAAAATAGTACATAAACTACCTAATGTCTTGCAAATGCAGTGGCCTTGCTGATACTGAGGCCTTTTAATATTCACATGGCTGCTGTTCCTCTCACAATCTGCTGCTCCTCCTCGTTTTCCAGCACTGCTTCCCAGGTGATGGAAAATAGCACAGCAAGCCAGGGTTAAATTGCAAAAGTGGACCAGAAAAATACAAATATCTCCCAAAAAATGCAGAGAAGTTGTTTGTAATGTGGCACTCTCAGCTTTGATTGCTGAAGGACCAGAGTTCACACTGCCCAGTCTCCCTTGGCCCAATAAATTTTGGGCCAATTTTAATCCAGCCAGAAAGCCAGGTAGACATCTCCCAGATATCATTTCCTATCAGCCTAATGGAGACTGATGGCTGGCAAAGGACACAAATTGGTGCTGTCACTGGGAAAAAAGGCTTAAATGGGAGCTCATCAGTCCTCCCCCAGGCCCAGGGCTGCCTCTGGCCACGCAGACACTCTCAGACAGAGCAGATGCCATCTCCTGCCCACCCCAGAGCTGGCAGACAGGCCACTGGTGATGCTCTGAATGGGGAAAAGCTTGTCTAAAAATGTACTAAAGCTTGGCACAAGCAAAATAATCCTAATTATATCAGTGAGTGATGAGCCCAACATTTTCAATGTGAAAAAAAGCTGATTTACACATCAAGAAAAGGATGTCTTGGATTGTTAGAAGAAAACACAGAGAGAGAAATGAAACCCACCACAACTAAGTTATTATTTTGATGCTGACCTTGGAAGAATCAATGGCCAAAACAATTCCCAGAGCCCAATCTGAAGCCCTGGGCCAAATAATCCGTGGGATGATTTGGGTTCCTCAGTCTGCTCATTACACACAGAACAATTATCCAGTGTAGTGGGAAAAGCTCATAGCAAATGATGAGCCCTGGTGTGATATCTGAAATATTTCTGGGGTTTACCAATGAAAAAATTAATGTTCTCTGTGTAATACAGACATTTTGGATGGGAACTAAAGATTATTCTGCTTACTTTTGCCCCATGAAAAAAGGTCCTGATCTTGGAGATCTTTTCCATGATCCTACAGCCCAGCTCTTCCCAACTCCTCATTCCACAACTAAAACCCACAGCACCAGGAGCTTTCACCTGTTCCTCCACCTGTTAATTCTTCCCACCTTCTCTAAGAGAAGAAAAACAATTTTCAATTCTGTTAAACTGCCAACCTTTAAAACCCCCTGCTCAACCCACTTCTTACTGAGGAGATTTATTCATCATTAACACATATTTACTTTAGCTGGAAGGATGAGTTTGGAGGCTGAAACTGTGGAACTTTGCCATCAGGCACTTTGACATTGGCTCTCTTGTAAAAAATGTTATAAGGAGTTACTATTTCCCTTGGAAACCACATGAAAGCAGCTCTTGAACAAGTGGAGCTATCTCTGACTTGAAAAGTCCCATGTGATCCCAGCCAACCGGTTTCCAACCCATTCTGACTCACCAAAAGCACTGAGCTGCCTTGAAAGCTCGCCTTTAAAAATCTAAATTCATCTCCAATTTTCATGAAAATCCATGCAAAACCACAGTTTTCAATCCCCCCCAAAAAGGGAAGCCAAATGTAGAATGATGTGTTTTCTAAGCAGCTCCAAATTCCAGGTTGGAATGAGGGAGAGAGGACCCAGATCCCCCTTTGGTCAAAGAGCTGCCAGCCTTGGGATGACAATGCCCTCCTAAAAATCCTTCCCAAAGGGGAACCCTACAAAAGTGCAGGGTTGAGGCAACCCAGCAAAAAAAGCAAATCCTCAAATCCTTCATCTCTGATCGAGCTGTTCAATATTCCACCAGAAGGACTGGCTTTTATCAACTGACCTTTTCAAAATAATTCCTTTCCCGTTCCTCTTTTCACATAAAAGATGTATTCCCTATAAACCCAGCCCCAGATTCATTTTTTTGTGAATACCTCAGTTAAACACCACGAGCTCCATTTCAGTCCAGGCCCTTAAATGAAATGACTTTGCTGTGAGCAGGAGGACAAAATTTCCTCTGATTCCAGCCAATCCCTCTCACGAACAGAAGTTTAAAACATCCCTTACAGCTGGCACCAGGTGACTTTCAACAATGTGGGTTTGGTGAGTTATTAAACCAAGCCCTGCCTAGAAAAACAGTGCGCCAGCAGAACTCCACTCTTCCCAGTGTTTTTTCCATGTTTTCCATGTTTTCCTTGTGCTCAGCTGTCCCCGAGAAGCCTGGAGTGGCTCCCTTACCACCCTGGCCTGAGTGTGCAGGTTTTAACTTTGTTACTTTGGTGATTCTTTTGCTTTAACTTGAGGGGTTTTAAATACAACTCCCAGCTGCTCGACATAACGAGGTTTCATTTACAAACTCCTAACGAGCACGAGGGTAGAGAGAAAAGAAAAATCCCAGCTTTAAAACACACATTATTTTACAGCAAGGGAGAGAACAGCAAGCACTCATCTGAGGTGATTGGTTAGGATGACAGCTCTGCAGTGAAATAGATTTTCATTTCAGGAGCCCCACAGCTATTTTGAATTTAATTGCACGGAAGACCACCAGGATTTCTCTCTCAAACACAAACCCAAAGCCTATCAGCAAAGAAACAACTCTTACGTGCAGGAAACCAATCTTTCTGAAGCCTACCACCAAAGAAACAATCATTACGTGCAGGAAACCAATCTGAGATGTTGAAATGGTTTAAAAGGAACCAAAAAGGCAAAGCTCTGATGGGAAGTGTGACTTTCAAGCGTGCACCAAACTGGGGTTTGGTGCTTCGGTAAAAGGAGAAGTTTTAAATTAATTTAATAGCAGGGAGACAGTTGTACAGGAATAATGTCCCCCACATGGTCAGGGAGAGGTGGAACAATGGGAAAGGAGGGGTCTGCCTGCCTTTTTGCATCCCTGAGGAGCAGAAATAAGGTTTAAAACAGCTCTGAAGGTGCCCAGCATTGTCTTACCTTGCTGGAGGTGGTCTCAGGGACGTGGAAGGCAGCAAGTTCAGAGAAACCTGCAGCTGCCAAGAGAGAGAGGAAGATGGGAATTACATTTTCCAGGTAAATTGGGGCACGTTTTGAAACAGAATAATGTAAAAAAGACATGAGATTTTAAGTTAATTCTGCAATTAATGCAGAAAATGTTCCCCCCGCTTGGCCACGTTACAGGATGCTGAATATTTGATCATTTGGGAGCAGGGAATGGCTGGAGGAGTGGGAAAGGAAGGGCAGGTAATAAAGGGTGGGTCTGCAGATAACCCACTCCAGAGAAAACGTGTGAAATTAGAATTGCTGAACTAGGGGGAAGGAAACACAAGTTACTAAATTGTGCTACTCTGACACTTCCCATTCTCAGAGAGCACATGAATCACGGAGAAGGCTGAATATTTGTCACAGCTGTGATTTCAGCATCAAAAAGAAATAATTTTAGCTCAGATTTGAGGGGAGTTTCCAGAAAATCTGTCAGTTCAGCCATCCGGATCCTGAACTTCTCCATGATCTTCTGCAAGGGGAGCTTTCTTTGGGGTCAGACCCACAAAGGAACTCTTGAAACCACCGTGGTGACCAAACATGATCAATGGCCTTGGTGGCTTCGTGGGCCATCCTGAGATGTCCCAAGCTGCATTTTGATGGCTTTGGGTGCTTTTAAACCGACGTGTGAGCAGAATATTTTTAATTTCAAAGACGAAGAACCACCGGCAATACAAAAATATCAAAATGCTGAACCACGGCTTTTCGGTTTGGATGATAAAAAAAAAAAAATGATGCCCTTAAGTTTTCTGCTCTCCAAAGCAGTGGGGTTTTATTCTTGGCAGTGACAAAACTCCAGTTCCACCCGCAGTCCTGACTCACTGGGAGTGTTTGGGAGGGGAAGTGGCCTAGCTCCATGAGCCTGCACTAGGAGCTATAGCTGGCAGCAAAAAGGAATGGTTTATATTCCAAAAAAAATTAAAAAAAAAAAATAGGATTCTGGAGTAAACAAACTATTTGCAAGTTCAGATTGGATTTTATAGCGGAGCAGAGGAGATATGAAACTTGGAAAGTATTTAAAAGCTCATAGCAAAATATTTTATGCGAAACAAAATGTTGCATTCAATTCTAAGTTAATAGTTTCTGCTGGGGAAAAAAACGCCAATAGCTCTGATTTTATTTTTCAAAGGGAATTTCTCTATATTGTTCTCACAAACCCTGCCAAACACAGGCACACACATGAGAATATCCAAATTTTAACCCCCGTGAGTCCAGGCTGAGTTGCCACACTTATCTGAACCACGAGCTGATGCAAACACTTGTATTCTCCCAGACTCCTGCTGCCACCCAAAATCGAAAAACGGTTTTAAGTCACTCTAAAATTTCAAGAAGGAGGTTTTGGTGGGGGTTAAATCAATCCAAGGTGAGCTGCAGTGGAAAGGAGGTGTCCTGCTGGCTCCCTCCTTTGCTGTGCTGCCCACACTCCACTTCTCCTCCCCTACCTCTGGCATCTGTCTCACTTTGTGGTGAATCAGTGCAGCAAGGAACCAACTCTCCCAAAAACAGAGAGGGGTTTGCTGCCACTTGGGCTTCCTGAACCAGCTCCTCACAGGGCAAACCAGCTCTGGGATCACAGGTTTGGGCAGCAGGAGGGAAAAAGATGATTCTGTGACATCTATGTAATGTTTTTACATCAGCTGAGTTTGGAGTTGTCTCTAATCTCAGACCTTACAGCACCCCTCTGGTTCAGATCTCTCCTTTCAGGTACAAATCATCTGTTTTATGCCCATTGAGAGAAGGAAGAAAATCCCCACCTACCCACAATTTGAAAATTTCTCAAAAGCAATTACCAGGCAATTCATGCACTTGTTGTTTCTGAGGTACAAAGAAGGCTAAGACTATTCTCAAAGGTATTTTCTGTAATGGCTCATAGGTTTTTCTTCTTTCTCTGTGAACCCTTTTTATTGGAGCCCCCCTGCTCAGGCCCTGTGCACTCCATGTTTTATGGATGAAGCCTCAGATATTTGCTGCAGGCTCGTGCCCCAGCCCCACTGGAGGCTCAGCTGGCAGTGCAAGACATCCCCAGCTCTCCTTCTCACAGCAAACTGCTCAGGGAACGGGATTAGAACTCCTAATATCCCCCAGGATGACTCTCAGGCATATCCTTGGGGATTGATCCGTCAGCTGCTTCACAGCTTGTGTTTAGCAAATACATTTTTTCCTGTGGAAATCCTGCCTAACAGGTTAAAAGGGGATTTTCCTTTTTTTTTTTCTTTTTTTTCTTTCACTCCATAACCCACAGCAAAAACTGAAGTGTGGTGGTAGAAATAGCTAAAGCTGACCTGAGACCCACCCCCCCCAAGTCCTTTTCATCTCCAGCTGCATCCCCAGCAGCACGGGGAACTCGGGATCACACCAAGAGCTCCGCTTTGGGAAGCTCAGCCTGAAGGGAGGAGAGAAAATCCCTGCTCAGCCTCATCCCCGAGCTGATCCACTGGATCCCCATCCCAGGGGAGGTGTGGGAGCGTGGGAGGAGGTGGGAGGACAGGTCTGGCCCCTTCCACACTTTCAGGAGCTGCAGGGAAGAGCTGGTCCGAGACAAGAACATTGACAGGAAACCTTCCGCCTAAAATAGGCGTTGTTCTTCTACACCTCCCACTGAACAGTGGGTACAAGCCAGGAATACAGACTTTGGAAGCGGATTCCGAAGAGCTCTGAGGAGTGCATCAAAAAAAAAGCCCATATGGTTTTGCCAAATCAAGTGTGCAGAGCTGGGTAAATTTAGCCGAGCGCTGAGGAGCTAAAATTTGTCTGGTTTGACCCAAGTGGAAGGAACGGAGTCGTGAGGCTCTTAGGCACAAATCCATCCGAGTGAAGCAGCTCGGGGAGGGCAAAAATCCGTGAGTAACACCTTGTTCCATGTGTGCAAACAAAAGGACACCTCGGCTCCCAGAGGAGCAGGAAAGCACTCCCCAGACAGGTCTAAATAACGCCACTTTCTCCGACGTATTTAGGTGGTGAAATTCCGAGTGACAGGCGCTTGGCGCTCCGACAGCTGGGCCCACGGCTCCAAGTTTTCCCTCCTGTAGCTCCAGAGAGTGAGAGCTTTGTTTGAAACCAAGGTGGAAATTCTTACAATGAGACAGGAGGTGAAAGCTCGGAGGAGAGTGACGCGCTTGTTCATTGTAAAAATCGCCGGCTCTCCGAAAAGTGAGGTGCCAAGGAAATAAGGAAAGGCTTCCCAAGGCTCCCAACACCACCCTGCTTCCATCTGCACTGGGGTAGCTCAGCCTGGCACTGTTCATGCCATGGCCCTTCAAATTTCCCTGTCACATCCACAGACACCTCTCTGGAGCCTTTGGATGCTGTGCTGAAGGTCAGGCTCAACCCCACAAAGTTCCAGAGGTCGAACTTTTCCAAGCACAAACTTGCAGGAGTAAATCCTGACTGTGAGCTTCTCCCTCACCTCAAATCCTGGGCTCAGTTTTAGGCCACTTGTACCAAGAAGGACACTGAGGGGCTGGAACGTGTCCAGGGAAGGGAAGGAAGCTGGGGAAGGGGCTGGACAATTCCTGAGGGAGCTGGGAAAGGGCTCAGCTTGGAGAAAAAGAGGATCCAGAAGGGAAAAGCTCTGCAGCAGAGCCCTCCCCAAACTTCCCTCACTTTTTCCCCCCCTCACGTTTTCTCCCACTTTTTGATTTTCCCCTCATGCAAGGGAGACCCTGAGGGGCTGGAGCGTGGCCAGGGAAGGGAAGGGAGCTGGGAAGGGGCTGGAGAATTCCTGAGGGAGCTGGGAAGGGGCTGGAGAATTCCTGAGGGAGCTGGGAAGGGGCTCAGCCTGGAGAAAAGGAGGATCCAGAGGGATCTTTTCCCTCTCTGGAATTCCCTGCCAGGAGGGCAAAGCCAGGGGGGATTTGGGCTCTGCTCCCAGGGCACAGGGACAGGAGGAGAGGGAACGGCCTCAGGCTGGGCCAAGGGAGCTCAGGGTGGAGATTGGGACAATTCCACCATGGAAAAGGTGCTCAGGTGGAATCCCCATCCCTGGAGGGATTTCAGAGCTGTGTGGAGGTGGCATTGGGGACATGGGGCAGTGCTGGCCTGGGCAGTGCTGGGGAAGGATTGGACTCAATGATGTTTGAGGACTTTTCCAATATTTATGATTCTTTTATTCTCTGATTTCTGAACACCTCCTCCCTCCCTCCTCATCTGCCCTCTGTGACCAGAGGCTTTGGCAATATTTCCCTGAATCCCCCTGGGAAACAGGCAGACTAGGATCCTACCAAAACCCCAGCTTCTCACAATATTGCCATGTCAAAAGAGTGGAGAATAATCACACGCCACACACAACAAAGTCCCCCAAACTCACACTGCAAGAAAAAGTGCAACTAGGAAAGCAAGGGCAAGTAAAGCACCAATGATAATTGCAATATAAGGTGATTATTTATAAACCTGAATACAAAAGAGTGAAGGGCAGTGTTTGTGTAATGGGAAATACAGGTGTGAGAACACATCTACAGGAAAGAAACATCCACATGAATCATATCTGCATAAAAGTCCTTGGGTGATTGAACTTGTAGAGTTATCTAGAAAAAATTCAAATTTTTAAAGCTCATTTTCAGTCACACTAAGCCAGCCCTTTCAATAAACACAGAAATCTGGGGACCTGGTAGATGGAACCCCCAGGATGTTGTTCTGAGAACAGTGAAATCCCAGAACCAAGGAGCTGCAGGTGAATCCTGGCACTGAACAAGTTTTCCCATCCAAACCTGCATTTTTACAAATCCTCATATATTAAAAAACATAATTATGTTTTTCAAAAAACATTAGCCCAAGGTTCTACAACTTTCACCATCCTCTCTTCCCCCTTGAACCTTTAATTAAGTCTCTGCTCTGTTTCCAAGCAGCAGCAGCAGCAGCCTAATGGCTTCAGAATATTTCCTTACAAACTTCAAAACACCCGGACTCACTGTGAGTTGCAGGCTTTGAACACGAGCTGCTAAAATAATCCCTTTTATTTTTATTTATTCTTGAAAATATCAGATTCTAATCCTCTCTAACCAATGCAATAATAAAAAAAAAAGAAAAAGCATAGCTCTTTGGAATATTTTCCTTTTTTGCCAGTTTTGTGATGAATCTATGTGTAACTACGCAGGATTTCTCACATGAAAAGTGTTCACAGCTGCAAAAAAAAAAAAAAAAAGTATAAAAAATAGTTTTCATCAGCAGATCTTCAGAAACTTTTACAAAGCACTGTTTCTAACAGATGGGGTACCTGATACTCAGGAAGGAACTTCCCTAAGTCACCCAACAAGGTGTTGCAAGTTGAGTTTCTGCTGTGTGAGCACTTTGCTCTGGTGGCTCTTTAGGACTACCCAGAATAAACTGTGTGAGACATTTAGAAACAGTTTTATGGCATCAGATTGGGAGTTTTCTTTGACAGGAGGGAAACACACACTCAAAAACAGCACCTTGGGAAGCTGAGGAGAGGAGAGAGGCCAGGTCCAGAGCCTGGGATGGTGTGAAAGTAAATCTGCCACTGTGAGTTTTGAACTGTGTGTTTTGCACAATAAAACATTGAATTCCACACTGGTTTGGGGTGGAAGGGACCTTAAAGCTCATCCCATTCCCACCCCTTCTCATGGGCAGGGACACCTTCCACTCTCCCAGAGTGCTCCAAGCCCTGTCCAGCCTGGCCTGGGACATTCCAGGGATGTGGTGGCCACGGACAGACACCTGAATGCAAAACAGGAATTTCTACAGCTCCAGGAACTGTCCTGTATTTTACTGCTAAACAAAAAGGCAGCAGAAAAGGTGAGCTTGGTCTTTCACATCACCACAAGCAAACATCACCTTCCAGTTTTGAGGTAGACTGGGTTTTGAGCAGCTGAAGGCCAATACATAAATCTGTATTTTTATTTACTGTGGTATAACATTCATGGCAGTTTTCTAAAAACCTCCACTTTATCCTGCCTGTAGTGCCTGTAGTGCTCCCCTCAGATTCCCCTGATGGATTAATAGAGCAGAGCCTGCTGTGAATGCAAGACACATTTCCTCACAGATTTGTTTGAAATATAAACTCGGGGCTTAGTTTGCTAAACATTTGTTTTCTTCCCATTTCGATATTTGGAAAGAAAATAGATAGCTCATAATTAGTCAAACATTCACTGGAGAATGAAATAACCACCAGTCCCTTTAATCTGTTGTTCAGAATTCTGCGGGATCTGGAGCTCTATAAATAAATCCTTGCTTGCTCTTTTTTATATTTGTACCAGTGGCAAAAAATTCCTCGACTCTAACCCGCTAACAAAGACTTTAGCACTGCCTTCTGAGGTGTGAACCAACAAGGAAAGGTATTATTTTTTTATGACTTGCCCGTTTCAAGGAAAGGAGGCAAAGTCCAAGACCTTCAGGTTTGTGACATCAAAGGCAGCGCTGCTCCTTGGCAGATATTTAATGAGGGATCCCGAGCCATGCGTGGAAAACACGGAGCCCACAGCCCTGTGAACACTGACCAGCATTCCTTGGTGGTCTGAGGTCACGGTTTCCTGTTTCAAAGGCTGGGGGGGAGGAGCTCTCCACGTGTCTCCTGGCCTGAAAGGGATTTTTAGCAGCTCTGGAAGTGGCAACTCCAATGTGCTGCCCACCTGGGCTTAGGGGAGAACCAGGAATGGGATTTCAGGTGGGAATAACCCAACACTTCCAGGCTGAGCACACACACCACTCAGCTGCACGGTTCTTTTCACACATCTTAGTGGGATTTGTCCAGCTGGAAGTCTGCAGGAATTACATGGCAGCTCCCAGCAGTGGCTAACTTGCAGCAGTGCAAACAAAAGGTTTGAAATAATTAATAATTGAATAATTTTCCCTGGACACAAACCAATTCCCACTGTTCAGGTGTTTTCAAAGTGCCAGTGACAGGCTGGAGTGCAACATGTCAAAGTTGCTTGTTGCCCTGGATTTTCTCTGTTCTCTGGTTTTTTTAGAGTTTTTCTAAAGTTCCACTTCAGCCTTCTGTATTTACTTTTTGTAATGGAGTCTTTCACAATTTTCACATAAACAACCTATTGTTGTAACTGTCCTTTCATGTTTACATTCTCCTCATAAGGAGGAGACTGTTGATGGACTGTTGGGTTGCCCAGTGTGGTTGGAGAGGAAGATTTTCTTCCTCCAATCCACAGTCACTGCTGGAATTCTATAAATGTCGAGCTCTGTAAATAAACTGCCCTTTTTTTGCCTTGGACATCTCAGTGTGTGAGTGTCGTTCCTTTTGTGTTGTATTGTGACAGTTGCTCTTCCAGCAAATGGGAAACTATTTTAATAAAATTTAGGGAACAATTGTGAGTTCAACAGAATAATCTTCTACTCTAGACCTGCTTGAACACCTGAGATGGAGAATAAATATTGAACCAACAGATCTGGGAACTGACTTGCTGGTACTTCATGTTTTGGGGGATGGGAAAGTTTGATGTTCAGTTTTAAGTTGTCCTTGATCCAAACACACTGAAGCAAAATCGCTAAAGTCTAATGAAGCTGATGATTTTTCAGCCCCTCTTAAATTTTAAGTTTCTGGGTGCCAAAGAGCGGAATGCTGTGGTGAAGGAAATGAAATTCCTGTGTTACACAAACACTGCAGGGCAGGAGAGAGAGGTGGGAGCTTAGGCTGACCTAACTCAGTTATCACAGAAGACCATCCTGTTCCACCCCTGCCATGGGCAGGGACACCTTCCACCATCCCAGGCTGCTCCAAGCCCAATCCAACCTGGCCTTGGACACTCCCAGGGATCCAGGGGCAGCCACAGCTTCTCTGGGCACCCTGTGCCAGGGCCTCACCTCCCTCACAGGGAAGAATTTCTTACCAATATCCAATTAAAATCTCTTTCTTAGCTTAAAACCATTCCTCCTTGTCCTATCACTACCTGCCCATGTAAAAAGTCACTCTCCTCTAAGTCCCTTTGCATGCACAGCCCCTGTACCTGTCACCCAAAGCAAGTCACTAAATTGAAAGATTATTTCTGGTCCGTAATAAACAGCACACATTATTCCCATTCATTATTTTGCATAAAGAATGCAGGCCAATTTGTATTATTTATGTGAAATTAGAACACTGGGGGTGTAAAGAGTTCTCAGACTGGAAATCTGGCTGTTGCCTCGCTGAGTAATTTGGTGTTTGCATTAATGACTTGCTAGCATTTCAATCAAGCAGAAGAGGTGATTACACCAGGTCTCTGCCAAAGAGGTTCAGTGGCTGCAAAACCTGAGGGCAGACAAAAGACCAGGGAAAGGAGCAGCCAAAGTGTGTTCTCCTGAAGGCAAAGAATTCCAGGAGCACGGAGGGGCTCACACTAAACCTGGCAGAGGGATGGCACTGAGCCCTGCTGCCCGAGGGCTGCAACACCAGGGACTGAGTCAGTAAATAACCCCAGGCAGTGAGGGAACCAGACCCACAAGGGATGACATTGGGAATTCAGAGGTTTGGGGATGATGGGGAAATGCAGAGAGTTTCTTTCCTCTGGTCTCCATCATTAAAAGCTTCCACAACTTGTTCAGGATTGTAGGGAAAGTGTGATTTTCTTTGATGTTTGTGGGATCAAGGCAATTCTGCCCTTCAAAAGGAGGTATGTTAGGATCGTGAGGGCACTCTCATCAGCTCTTCAAGGTACAGGAAGAGCTTCTGGGCTTCAGGGCTGGCCTGAGGATGCCTTGGGAGGGATGCCCTGCAGTGACTTCCATCAGCCAGCTGATAAGCTTCCTACAAACACTATTCCCAGAGGAAAAACACCTTCTGAATCCCAAGCAATTTTGGAACATCACCCAGGAGAAAGTATCACACAGCACGGATCCCACAGCAACAGCTTCAATCCTTGGGTTCTGTGCAAGACTGGAGAAATTGGGAAGACCTTTCTTTCACACTTTGATGCACATGATGAGGAGCTGAAACCCTGAAAGGGCAACAGATGGGTACAAAAACCACGGTGTGGGCAGCAGGAGTGAACATCCATACCCATCTCTGCGTGGTCAGGATCTCCACTTGTACCCAAAATATCTTTACAGGGCACCCTGAGAGCTGATTTCATCTCCAATCAGTTTCAAACAGAGATAAACTGGAAAACATGGGCACTGTGACACCTCCACCTCTATTTGCATCCTGGTCTCAGCTCACCTGCTGGGACACCCTGAGCCAGGTTGGCTCTTTGGCTTAGGACTGAGCCTCCTGCCAGGACTAAAACATCCTGAAATGATTATTTCCTTGAGCTGAGCCAACGTTTATCGACCTTAAAGATGCTTCCCTGAAAAAGCACTGGGTCTACCTTGTGGTGAGGCTTTGTGCAGACTGGGGTACAGTGGGAATGTCCAATCCAGTGGCACGAGGATATTCCACAGTTGGATTTGGGATGGATTCAGGGTGTTCATCTGCAACACCAGGCAAGGAGGGCGACAGCAAAAACCCCAAAAAGCAGAACACCAAGCACAGGGCTGGAGGTTCAAGCCCACCTCCAGCTTCAGGCCACGCTCTGGTTCCACAGAGCAAAACCCCCAGGGGAAAAGCTGCAGCCATCTAATTCCTACAGCACTTCCACTCAGCTTTCAGGAGAAAACTGAAGTGGGAGTAGCAGTAGTTTCACACATACAAAAGGAGCCCTATTTTTAAGAGAAAAAAAAAGGAGTAAAAAAAAAAAAGAAAAGGCTAAAGAAGCAGGAAGCGGAGGAGTAAATGACAGTGGTAGGGAGAAGAGATGTCTCCTTCCATTTAGACAAGCAGACATACTCTTGCAATTTAATGGATTAGAAGGACTCAGAGATATTTACTGTCTAGCCACGTAAGTACATTCCAGCTCTTGATTTGCTTTTAGCATCAAAACCAGTCATATATTACATCAGTGGGATTCTTGTTTGTTGAAATAAGTGAATAATTTGGGGAGTATATTCGATTCACTCTTTTTGCATTCCGTTGTTTCATCTGG
Organism: Phylloscopus whistleri; assembly: GCA_017589585.1. Taxonomy (NCBI): domain Eukaryota; kingdom Metazoa; phylum Chordata; class Aves; order Passeriformes; family Phylloscopidae; genus Phylloscopus; species Phylloscopus whistleri. Next base: position 351,112 of record JADMLD010000546.1, read on the forward strand.
TCTCAATTTCCACAAGATGCTGTTTGGGAAACTGCAGCTGGGAGCACGTGGCCAGCGAGACAGGTTGGTCAAGAGCTGGCATCTCCACTCATTTGCTGGGCTGCATGTTAAATTAATAATGTTAATGTTAAATTAATAACATGCAGGCTGAGCTGTAACGAGCTTGACATCACTTTGGGGAGTTTGGTGTGCAGAGTTCAGGGGCACAACTCAGTTGATCCAGTTTCATGGCTCATCTTTGCCAAAAGGTGCTCCTTCATCTCCTCATTCTCAGCTTCCTCAGCCCCATGTCCCCACTCCCCTCCTTCAAGATGAGCCAGCTGGGGGGACTAAAATGGCACAAAATACCTTTTTTTTTGGTTTTGGCAGGATGGATTTTCTGCTGGTTTAGGGCTCTCAACTGGCTCCTGGAAAGGTCAAGAAGTCAGCACAGAAAATAAAGCCCAAGCTGGGAAAAGAGGAAGGAACAGATTGCTGTACCATCAACCCCACCATCAGAGTACCTGGCAACGGCTTCACACTTGTTCTTCTCATGGAAAAAAAAAAAAAAGTAACAGTTCTGAAATAGGTAGAATCTTGTTTCTATTGCTAAAGCCTGTGACTCCTGAAGTGACAACCTTCTGATGTTCTGTGGAACAACCACCACGGCAACTTCCCCTAAAAAAATCTTAACCCGTCATTCTTTTTTTCTCTTGCAGGGCTGAAAATCCAGCCAGTCAGAGATAGCCAGTAAAAACAGAATCATCAGCCATCTAAATTCCCATAATATTGACTTGAAACAAAATACACCAGTGTTTACTCTATTGCTTTGGCGTGGGTTGGTTTGTTTGCAGTCAAACCGTAATTTATACTGGCTCCTCACATATTGATATGTTGAGGAAATAAACAGTAAATACTATTTCCAATCCATCTGTTTAACTTGTTAGAAAAACAACAGTCAGAGGCTTTTGAGAATTGTAGTTTTTCTGCACAAACCCAAATTGGGAAGTGGAGCTCTGCCTCGCTCCGAGTGCTCTGTGTGGGTTTGGAGGAAGTGTGGCTCCAGCCTGAATTCCCAGCTCTCGCTCCAGGTCCTGGCAGAGCTTTGGGGAGTTTGCAGGGATTGTCTGGAGGGAACCCACCACATCTGTGAGCCTGGCTGGAGCCACCCCACTCCTCCCTGCTTCTCTTTGTCTGACACATGGCTGGGACTTTTAGGGAAAACCTCACCCACCAACAGGGAGCTTTCCATGAACTCGGCTCCTTCCTTCTTCTCCTGCTGGCTCTGGAGTGGAGACTCAGGGTTTTGATCTTCAGTTCTTCACAGAAGAATGAAGGTATTGATGTGATATTTGTGCTTGAGGCTCATCAAGCACTGAGCAGCTTCTATGGGCTGCTCTGTCCCAGGGGCAGCACTGCTCTGAGGGCTTGAGATGCACAGGGGTGCACAGGGATACTGCTGGACAGTCAGGTCTGGGGAATTCATCCCACCACAGCCTCTCTGTGTTTCAAGAAGCCAGGATGAACAGGGCTGGGAGCAACCTGGTCTCGTGGGAAGTGTCAGGTTGGAAGTAGAGGGGCTTTGGATGACTTCCCATCCAAACCACCTTGGGATTCTGGGTTTCTGTGAAAGCTGAAGCAAAGCAGCCACACAGTGCCCTACCTTGATATTTAAGTGTTAAATCTTCTAGCAAGTTGTCCAGCAGGGCACAGACACCAAAGAGGGACAGGGGACTTTTTTGGCCTGTCAAGTTACTCCATCCTTTAAGCCAAAAGAACTTTGAAAAAATAAAGAAAGGAAAGGGAAAAAAAAAAAAAAGAGAAGAGAAGGAGAAGGAGAAGGAGAAGGAGAAGGAGAAGGAGAAGGAGAAGGAGAAGGAGAAGGAGAAGGAGAAGGAGAAGGAGAAAAATACAAAGGGAAAAAACAAGGCAAACAGCAGAGCGTGTTGGAAGCAGCAGCTGGTTAGCAGCAAGTGAAGGTGGGATGGTTTTGTGGTGGGATGGAGAGGAAAAGGTGGGAGTTAAGGAATGTTTTCCACCATGAGAGTGGCAAAACACTGGCACAGGTGCCCAGAGCAGCTGTGGCTGCCCCTGGATGCCTGGAAGTGTCCAAGGCCAGGTTGGACAGGGCTTGGAGCAGCCTGGGATGGTGGGAGGTGTCCCTGCCCATGGCAGGGGTGGAACAGGATGAGCTTTAAGGTCCTTCCCAACCCAAACCAGTCTGGGAACCCCCTTTGGCCTCAGTAACCAAGCAAACAAAGCAGTGGAGTCCAACTGCTCCCATCAGGGTTCACATCCTGCTGAAATATGGGGAATTCCTTCCCTCCAGCCTGTCACTGTCTGAGTGTGAGTAAAGCACTGCCAGGGAACGGGAGAGGGAAAAGCGTTTGTTGACTCGTGTACAACAAGAGAGAACTATCAGCTTTTAAAGGCTCAATTAAGCTGCTTTCAACATCTAGGCCAGCAAGTTAGTACCTTGCTTTAAATATTAAAACTGTGGAGATGGATCTGAGCCTTACACTCCAACCTCGAGGTGGGTAATTTAAACCATCTGCACTGCAGAGCCGCTGCTGGAGCCAATAAAAATATTTCATAATTACTTCTTGCTTCCTTTTTTCACCAGAATCAAATATCATCATTGTTAAAGGTCAGAAACATTCCACTTTTCAACACTTGGAGAAAAAATGCTTCTCTAGGTAGCCAGTAAAGAGTTTTTATAGCAGGAATATCCTCAGCTGTAGGTTATGAGCTTTGGAAGAGCAGGTTCCAGACACTCATCGGATTTCTGATACCGGAGATTTCCCAATCATTTCATTTTCTTTCTGTGATTTCAAGTGTTTTCCCCACAACACCCACTCAGAAGAATCTTTCAATGTATTTTAGGTTCATTCCATATAAGCTGAAAACTCTTGATAGATTTTGCATTTCTTTTTGTAGCCTGTCTTGGTCAACTGCAGATCTTTTCTAAGAAAACAGGATTTAAACGCCCTTAGCTTATTGTGCAATTTCCAGCTCTCTAACAATGGATTGAAATACATAAACAGGCTACAGCTGTTCAGCCCTCCAAATTCTGACACCTCCTCCCTCCATTTGGGACTCCAGTCTCCATTTCTTTTTTGTCTTTGACTTTTTGTGGACTGAAATCCAATCCTTTTGTCTGCATCTGCTGCTAAAAGCCATTTCTCCCCAGCCCCATCCCCTTGTGCCTCATCAAGCACATTTACATTTGGCTCAGAAAATCCCAACCAGAGCATTTCATGCCCAGACACAGTGCACTGATGAGAGGAGCTCTGTGCTCGTGGCTTCTGGAGTGACACGTGGTGATACCCCATTATTTGGAGGGGCAATCAAACAGAATCTAATCCAAAAATAAGGGAACTGCCCTTTTGAAGACTTTAAGAAAAAGTATTATTGGTTTTCTAAAGGAGGCAAAAATTAAACTGCATTAGAATGCACACAAAAAGTGAGATTTTGCATTTATTCAGTGGGTTGGACCTTTTTGTGAAGCTGCTAAAGCCAACCAGGAGGGATTATCTCCTCAGGAAGATCTTACCAAGGAATGGCAGCCATTTGGTGCCATCAACCTTCCCAAGGTGCCAGGATTCCATGGGGAATAGGAATTCTGGATCACCACCCTGTGAGGAAACACCATCCATCAGCTCTGAACCAATCCCTTCCAGAAGTGTCCAGTGAAGCTGCTCAGGAATGTCAGGAGCAGCAGTGGGAAGTCATTCCAGACTGGCTCCTGCAAGTCCTGCTGGCTCCAGTCCAAGGCTCCTACTGATCACTCCTGTGGCAGCACGGAATAAACCCGGGAAAATAACAAAGCAAGAAGGAAGGGAGCTCTCAGGAGTCCAGCCCCGAGCCACTCGGGGTTTCACCCTGGACAAATGGGACCTTGGGGTGCCAAACCACCAGGAGGAACAGCCTGCAGGGCACAGGTGCAGGATGCTCAGCCCAAGGAGCAGCTTCCAGCACCTGACCTAACCCTACACCCCAGCTCTGTCCCAGCAGCTCCCACACGAGGCTCCAGGAAAAATGAGCAGCATCAGACGAATGTGGAGCTAATGAAGGAAGTCAGGGCTGTCCCCAGAGTGAATTGTCACATTTACCTTCATGGGAGCAGATGGGAGAAGCAGGCTCCTGGAAGCTTCTCTGGGAGTTTCCAGCCAACAGCTCAAGGACTTGGAGACCTTGAGCTTTCACAACGTGGCTTGCAAAGAATGGACAGCTCTGGGTGTCTCCAGCTGACAGCACTGAACCAGGCTCTGACTGCTGCACAGAGCCTGCCAGCAGTGTCACTTTGAGCTGGATCAGGCCTCAGGGCATTGTCACCACCACCAGACACAGCCTCAGCCATGCCAGGGGTCACAAAGGCACAGTGGAGGCCTCTCCACTCTAACAGGGATGGGGTGAGGATGGGCTCCCAGGTTTTGAGGATATCCCCAGTCCAGCAGCATTCATGCTGATCCAGCTTCAGAGGCAGAATAAAATCAAGGAATGATTCACAGAATCACAGATTGGATGGAAAGGACCTTTAAAAGTCATCTAGATAAACTTCCCTGCCACGGGCAGGGACACCTTCCACTATCCCAAGTGGCTCCAAGCCCTGTCCAGCCTGGCCTTGGACACTTCCAGGGATCCAGGGGCAGCCAGAGCTTCTCTGGTCACTTTGTGCCAGGGCCTCACTGCCCTCCTGGTAAAAAACTCCTTCCTGATATCTAATCTGAATCAAGCTAAATCCTTCTGTTTAAATCCATTAACCCTTGTCCTGTGGCCTTTAACAGGTCCTGCTAAAAGCCTGTCCCCTCTCCCTTCCTTGCAGGCCCCCTTGAAGAGCTGAGAGGCTTCAGGGAGCTCTTCCCAGAGCCTCCTCTCCTCCTATGAAGAGCAATTCACACTGCTCACACCAAACCAACCATTCAACAAACACAATCCATGATGTGAAAAACGTGAGATCATTAAAATCAGAGACTTTCAGTTATGATCTCAAGCACATCTGGCTCAGGAATACCCACCAAGGCAGCAGACACAGCGAGACCACAAGCACGAGGCTGGCACACCCTCCTCCCTCCCCAGCTGCCCAGCCAGAAGAAAGCTCAGTTCAGCCCTCTGAAACATTCCTCTCCACCACAGGAGCTGCACAGCTTATCCCAGACATCGTGCCTGCCCCAGCTGGGAGCAGAGGAGCAGAGGTGGCAGCCAGCAGGGGTGGGTGAGGAACCTCCTGCCCCCAGCCAGCCAGAAGCTCCCCTGGTGGTGCTGCCATCACCAGCCCACTGCCCTGGCTCTGCTCTGGGGCCAAACCTCCCTCTGGCCAGGAGGAAAACCAGGCATTCTTTTCCCTCCCTCTCCCCTTTCCCATCTTTACAAAGGCACACAGAAGATAAGAACTCAGAAATAATAAATACTCAGAGAAGGTCAAATGCAAGAGCCCCCTGACTTCTGCTGCTTTTAAATCATTATCCCAATTTCCTTTGTTTCCACTGCCCCCCTTTGCCATCATCTCTGCAGAATCCCTAATCTGAAGACATTCTCTGTCACAGAAATCACCTGTGCACCCCCTGGTACCTCTTATCCAGCCTTTATTTCCTGTGTCAGACAAAAGTTGGAACCATCAATGCCTTTTTTTCTGGAGATCTTTGGAATCTCCTGTTCTAAAAAATAACCTGTAACCTTCATCACAAGCATCCATACAACTCTCAGGCAGAAGAAAATAGGCTGTCCACACTATTTAAATCAATGAAAACATTGCAATACAGTATTTCCAGCTGGCTGTACATGGAGCAGCAGAGGGAAAACTCTTCCTTCCCCTCTTTGACCCAGACAGGCCTGGAACTAAAACAGGTATTTGAGCCTGAGGTCCCCTTCCTGAGCAGATCCTCCCAGCTGGGCCCAACTGATGTGAATAAGAGTGTCTGGGAGAGAATTTGAGTCTTTTTTCCTTCAAGTGGCTTTATCTCTGAACTGAGAAACATAGAGAAGCAAAGGAATAGAGAGAAGCTCTTAGGTCTGGCTTACTGCAGAGAACTGAGCAGCACCAACCCCAGAGCTTGGTCCCAGCTCTACCCAAATCCCTTCTCCAAATTTATTTCTTCTGCTGATAAATACAGCTGTACAAGGCAGAATGCTCCAAAATCAATAAAAGGCAGAAGACTCCAAAATCTTCTAAGTATGAGGTTGTGTTTTACCCTGCCTGGTGCAAATGTGTCCCAGGAGCTCTGATGTGGCACAAAGAGATCAAAACTCAGAGTAAACTCTCTGCCTATAAAGTTCTCTTAGACAACCAAAAATATCACAAAGACTTTTTAAACTCCCTCAGTTATTCCAGATTTTTCAATGTTCATAAAAGTGTCGAATATTCAACCACTGTGGGGGCTTCACAGAAATGGAGGTGATTTATTTCAATTTAATACCCAATTATCCTCTGACATCCATAGGTGCTTGATTTTGGAAACAGAGTTCTTTCAAAAAGCTCAGAGGAGGAAAAACTACAGCTCCACGTCTAAAAGGAGGACTAAATATTGCAACCACTTTTCATGCATTTTTTAAATGTTAATTTTGTTTGAAGTCCTTATACCATTTCCCCACACCTATGAATAAATAATCCCGTGCCTGGGTGTATTTTATTTGTGTGCACAGGAAAGAATACAGCAATGAATCCTAATTCTTCCCTTCATCCTCCAGCAGGCTGCAAACAGCCAGCAGACAGGAGCAAAAGGATGTGGGGTGGAATAAAGTTTACTTCTGAGGAAGAAGATTTTGGAAGATCCAGGTGAGAAATCACTGATGGCTCCATTTTTGGAGCCTGCTCCCAAGTGGAATTTTTCTCTCCTGGGTGAGTTGATTAAACTTGTAAGAAAGTTACTGAAATTTTCCTTTCAGAGACATTCAGAAGAAGGAGAAGCAGCAAAAAGCTTCTCAAGGTGAGCAAAGTGAACCTGGTAAAAGTCTCTGCAAGAAAAAATAGGAACCCTGTGGTCTCAATATTATATAAAAATGAGGAAAAGGAACAGGGAACACTTTTCCTACTGGTTCTGGTGATCAAAGAGGATTAGAAGTAGTGAGCTATTTAAGAACCATTGAGTGCTGTCTGTAATGGTGCTCCTGTTGCCCAAAGCCTAACACTGAAAATTAAAGTCCAGTTTTCAAGGCCTTGAAGGAGAAAAGACTGAGGGAGAAATTGGCAGACAAAACAAAACTCCAAGTGCCATTCTGGGCAAGCTGGGCCAGGGAAAGTGTCCCAGGGATGAGGTGAGCTTTAGTCCCTTCTAACCCAAACCAGCCTGGCATTCTCAGGCTCCATGGTCTCTCCTAAATGCCAGATTTCAGAAATAGGACAAATATTTAATTACCCAGCTTTGTTAGCACATCCTCCAACCCCTGCTCTCCCCAGAAACGGAGTGACTGAGCAATTCCCAGTGATGAGGCTCTGCTGGGGACCCTTCTCCCAGATTCAATGGGTGCCAAGTGTCACCTCCTGTCCCATCACTTTGCTCCTGGCTCACACAAGCCCAGCACAGGTGAGAACCAGAGTGCATTAAAACTGAGCAGGGGGGAAGAAAAATAGGTTCTGAGCTGTCTGGGGGACAGATTAAATTTAGTCCAAGAGCCAAGCAAGGGAAAAAAACTGTAACAGTTGGACTGCTGATGTCTCTGCTTAATCTCTCTCGTGCTGACCATTTCTTCCTGGAGGCATTGCTGGGAAAAGGACGAGTGACAATATTTATAAAAGGCTGAGGGGGAAGATGAGGGAAGCACCAAATGTTGATTTACTGGGGGTGGGAGAGGCACTCCTACCATCAGCACTGATTTCAAACTTAGAGAGAGTAGTTTTAGGTAGGATTTTGGGAAGAAATTCCTCCTTGTGAGGGTGGGGAGGAGCTGGCACAGGGTGCCCAGAGAAGCTGTGGCTGCCCCTGGATCCCTGGAAGTGCCCAAGGCCAGGCTGGACAGGGCTTGGAGCAGCCTGGGACAATGGAAGGTGTCCCTGCCCATGGCAGGGGTGGGACAAAATGAGATTAAATGTCCCTTTCCACCCACACCATTCTGAAATTCTGATTTATTAGCATGTCCCATGTCACAGGATGCAGTCCCAGGTCCCACCACCTCTCAGACTACAGCACCTACTAAAAAATGCCCTCAATATCTAACAGAGACTGGCTTGAAATGTAGAAGTCATCAAGGACATGTTGCTACTGTTTCCAGTCCAGGAAGCCAGGTCATTTTTGGTTCCCTTAAATAGAAAGCGGTAAGCCAGGGGAAAAAAAAATAAAAAATAAAATAAACCCGCTCAGATTCTTGTTGCAAAATTTTTCTCCTCCTGGTCTTGACTTAACGCCAATGTAACCAAAAGATTGACCTACCAGAGCTCAGATTTCCTTCCCGTTTCTGCCCTCCCACGTGCAAGTTTCAGAGCTTCAGCTGGGTTATCTGCAAACCCTGCTGGAGCTCCCCGGGGCTGAGTCACAGGCTGGGGTGGCAGCAGCAGAGGTGACAGCAGCACAGCCCCAGCAGCTCTCCTAAGGACACCAGGCTGCTCCTGCCTCTGCTCTCCCACTCCACCAGGGATGCTTTTGAACCCTTGGCCAGTTTTAAGTGTGTGTAAGGAAAGGACAGAAATCTCATTGTCCTCAGGGAGGGAGAACAGAGATTCCCAAAGCACAGCTCTGTACTGATCCCCAAACACTGGCCCCTGCTTAGCTGATAGGTAAAGGCAAACAAAATAAGGTATGAACATGATACCTGATTTAACTTCATGCTTTTTCTTTGGTTTTTGGTTTGTTCTTTTGGGTTTTTTTCTTGTTTTATGTTTGTTTGGTGGGGGTTTTTTGTTTGGTTGGTTTTTTGGTTTTGTTTTTTTATTTATTTATTTAGGACACTTTAGTCTTCATTCTTAATGTCCAAGCAAATCTTTTAGCATGTTCCCTTTTCGGTTTTTTTTTTCCCCAAATTTGTTCTGGGGCCAACCAAATATAGGGCACCGAATCGTTTTGTTTGCATTCAACTCTGCAAATTTGAATCTCTCTCAATTCTCTCGAAAAATTCTCTTCTACATTCCTCCCAAAGAGTAGAAAGAGGGGGGCTATTTTCTTCTTCAGGGCCAACTGCAACTAAAAATGTAATAGTTTTGTACTTGGGATTGTAAATCATAACATGATGTGCACCAGGCTTGTGCCAATAGAGCTCTATGATAATCTGGGCATCAGATTCAGGTTTGGGGTGCTGAGATCCTTAAATCTCACCTGGAACTGTTCTTTACTCCATTTGTTTCAGAGCAAGTCAAAAGTTTGACCTTATCCTGGGAAGGACCAAAATGATTCAAGCAGTCCTTGTTTGGTTTCTCTCTGAAAGAGAGTGGATTTAGGTTGGATGTTCGGGAAGGAATTTCTGGCTGGGAGGGTGGGGAGGCCCAGAGAAGCTGTGGCTGCCCCTGGATCCCTGGAAGTGTCCAAGGCCAGGCTGGACAGAGCTTGGAGCAGCCTGGGACAGTGGGAGGTGTCCCTGGGCATAGCAGGGGGTGGAACTGGGTGAGGTTTGAGGTCCCTCCAGCCCAAACCACTCCAGGATTCTGTGATTCAGGGATTCAGTGATTCAGTGATCCCTCAAGCTCCACACCACCTCATACAGAGCATTAATAGGACACCAATCCTCGAGCAAAGACTCCAGGGTGACCCTGCTGTGCTCCCAGACACGTCCTGGGCAAGGGGCTTCACTTGGAAATCCACACTGAGGCCCCTGACCAAGTCTGAGCTCCCAAATCAAGATCCCAAATCCTAGTGGTGCTCGGAGATCTCGTTTACCCTGACACCACAAAGCCTCCTCCTCATTTAATCCTGGACAAAACAGAACCCTTGAGTGTTTCCCAGTCAGAATGAGCTCTGTAATGACACCCAGCTCGTTAGCAGGGGCAGAGCCCACCCTGGCAGCTGAGAGCTGGGATAGTTCTGCTTCCTGCCTCCTTCCCACAGCCTGGGGAGAGATTGGATTTTATCATTAACTGCTAGTGGCCAGCCCACACTGCATCTGATCCAGCATGTCCCTTATTATTCCTATTACAGCCAGCACAACAAGCTGAGGTGACAGACAAGGACTGGAAAAAATAGCTAAAAGGTATCAAAAAACACACACATATGCTCCAAGTTGCTGAAAAAACATGTTATGGGCAGGCAGATATTTTTAGGCTGCCATAAACCGACAGGTGCCTACATTATGCTACAAGTCTTTAATCTATAAAATTGGATTTACAGCCAGTGCTTCCAGGAGAATGAACGTGCCTAACAGCCACAAAGACCCACATTCTCTGAGCCATTCACTGGCACAAATTTAGGGCTCCCTCAGAACTGTAAAGGAGTGTGCACGTGCTCTTTTTTACGTTTTCTCCAGGTTTTTAATGGCCCTGGAGTAGAAGAGAGTGGGAGTGGGGGGTGCTGGATTTTTTTTTTAATTGTTGTTTTGGGTTGAGCTTTCACTTCACTTCAAAGGCTGTAGCAGCAGGTAAGTTTTTCCTTGGAAAGCTGGCCTGGAATCAGGCTCTTTAAATAGCAAAGAGTTTACTATTAACAGAATTTACCACTAATGACTCCAGCACGGGTTAAAGCCAAGCATTCCCAATGGCTGCCCCAGCCAGTGCATCTGTTTTGACTGCAAAAACAAAAACTCACCAGCTGTACAGAAAGGATTTTTGCTCCAGTCTGCAAACAGAGCAGCTTATTTCACCACAAATGCTGTCAAGTCTTTGTCTGGCGGGCAGAAATCCGTCCCTGGTCGGATCTCTTCACCACTAACAAAGGCATTGGGGAGGTTTGACTTATTACAGATAATATTTCGCTGTGTTAAGTGACTTGAAATAATTATTGAGTTCGTACAACCCTGAGCACTCGATCGTTGCATCTGGATGAGCCTCAAAACCAAGTCTGGAGTGGAACTCAGGATTTCATACCCAGTTTCCTCTGTATTCCAGACTACCCAGCATCCTTTATCATTTGGAATTTTTTTCCATATGTGCATAAATATCCACATACAACCTCCTTCAGGCCCTAGAATACACTCTTCCAACAGAGTGCTGAGCCTGGTAACTGCCTGGTTATGTATTTGTAAATATTTCAAAGCCCAGAGCACAGATTCCTTGTAAAACAAGAGTTCCTACAAGGACTGGGTATTTTGAACAATATGAGGAGCAATCCTCATGGGACAAAACACTTTTATTCACCTGGCTGCACCCATTCAGTCCATTGATTTATTTCACACTCCCAAAGAGTTTCTCCCAGTTGAAATTAACTTATTGCCTTTCAACTCCAAGTGATGCTTCAGCACATGGAATGTGCCCCAGGAAAACATCTCTTTCCCTTCCCTTCCCTTCCCTTCCCTTCCCTTCCCTTCCCTTCCCTTCCCTTCCCTTCCCTTCCCTTCCCTTCCCTTCCCTTCCCTTCCCTTCCCTTCCCTTCCCTTCCCTTCCCTTCCCTTCCCTTCCCTTCCTTCCCTTCCCTTCCCTTCCCTTCCCTTCCCTTCCCTTCCCTTCCCTTCCCTTCCCTTCCCTTCCCTTCCCTTCCCTTCCCTTCCCTTCCCTTCCCTTCCCTTCCCTTCCCTTCCCACACCTCCAGCTGCCCACGGTGATCTCTGAGCTCCTCGTGCTCCTGAGAGATCCTGAATGGGCCATTTTTCCTGTTTTCCTTGGCTCAGCACATTCCCTCATTCTTATTTTCTACAGGCAGCACTTTGTCCTTTATCAGTTTGATTTCAGTTGTAACCCAGGCCGTTTTTATGGCCTCGCAAGTTACTGGAAGTGAGAAAATTGTTATATTTAAAGCAGGATATGAACCATTTCTTTTATACCTTCAGCAGTGTAACTTGATTTCCCATTAATAACATCTAGATTTAATGCCTTACTGGTAACCCTGCTTCAAAATAGGGAAGCTGAGTCACTCCAAAGTTGAATAGCTTGCCTGGATAAATTCACCGAATTAGATTCCCAGCCCAGATTCCAACCACTACAATGCCCTGTCCTCCAAATGTCTCTCCAGGAAAATTCTCTCACTGCTATTGATTATTAAACTCTGCAGGTCCTGCTACTCAAATGCCAATGGGGAGCAAAAGAAGAAATTACAAGTTCTACAATAAACTTGACAAACTTCTCCATGGAATCTGTGTCTCCTCTCTGACCTTACTATCCCTGAAAACTTGAAGGACAGCAGGATTTAGTAATTTAAAAAATAAATATTTAAGCTTTAAAGTGAATCCTGCAAAAGCATCCATCCTTTCTGTCCTTTGAGAGCTGGTTACTGATCCTCCCTGAGGAACTGAGCAATAAATATCAATTGTGCAATTCTAAGCAGTGAAAAGTGTTGGTTTGGTTTTAGTAGGAGACAGGAGTTACTACAAGAGCAAATCATTAAGACAAATCAGTTCCTTATTCCAGAGCTGTGGGATGAAAGGGATGCATCCCTCAGCAGATTCATTTGAGCACTGAAAAGAGGGAAAATAAAAACCCACAGAGCCAAGGAGGTCTCAAATCTCAGTGACAGAAAAAGGTTCTAAAAAGATATTCCAATATCCCAATAAAGGGTGTCCAGCTCAGCCAAAACCCTAAAGGACAACAAATGGCAAAGAGAGAAAGGAATTCCTGAAACCAAAGAAGTTTCTGCCTGAGTGGCTCCTCCCAGGAGCACAAGGCAGAATTCCCAAAGGCCAGGACAGGGCACCCAGTGTGGGGTCAGAGGTCAGCCCCAAGGAGGAGCAGGAATTCACTCCAGGAATGGTGATGTCAGCCCCAAACACCAGATGGAAAGGATCCAGGGAAGTTGTGAGCACTGCAGCCTCTCAGGAACAAACATTTAACTTGGGAATTAGCAAGGAGAGCAGCGTGGAACAGCCAGGGGATCTCTGTGGAGAGGCAGAGCAGGGATGGGATAAGGAATTCAGGCTGGAAGCTGCAAGGAGCAGGTCCTGCCCTGCTCGTTCCTCCAGCTGTTCCACCCAGCCCAGGGCATTTGCATCCATCAGAAATCTGGATTTCTGGGAGCATCCACACTCCCTCACCCACTGGTTGAGATGCCTTGAGCACAGAGAACCCCTGCCTGGTGGGGAAACCACGACTTCAATGGAATTCCTGCTGCTTGGAACACAAAGCTGACCTGGTTTTGAACCTGCCATGGTCTGATGCTCCCTCTGCACCAGTGCCAGGCTGGGAGAACCGGTTTTGGACGTCCACAAATTTCCACCTTCTGCTTTTGGAATTTTTTATGCCCACAAGAGCAGGGTTGAGGAGCACTCCTGTGAGCAGGGGATGGCTGATCCTCAGTTCATGAACCCACAGCTCCAGCTTCCTTCACACAATGAAAATTCCACCTCCCTCAGCCCCATTTCTCTCCTGTGCAATAATTTCACAGTTGCCTTAGCAGTTGGTTTTTTTCTGGAATTTCTGCATCAACAGCTATTAACCCCTTTCTTGCTTGAAATACCTGGATATTTATGAAATATTTCTTCCTTCCCTGCAGTTCAGAGTGAAAAATCTGACATTTTAGAGCCTGCAAGCACTTGTCCATGGCTGGCCGAAGGTGCAGGAGTCATCCCAGGTGGTTTGGAGAGAATGAGCTGAATTAAATCACAGAATCATGGAATCACAGGAGGGATTGGGTTGGAAGGGGCCTTAAAGCTCATCCAGTTCCATGGATATCAGGGACAGCTTCCACTACCCCAGGCTGCTCCAAGCCCCATCCAACCTGGCCTTGGACACTTCCAGGGATCCAGGAGCAGGCACAGCTTCTCTGGGAACCTGTGCCAGAGCCTCCCCACCTGCACAGCCAAGATTTTTTCCATAAGAAATGATCTCCTATGCAATAGAACTCAGATGCAGAATGAGATTTGAGCCCTGATTTACGTGCTGAAAAACAGAAGAGGAAGGAACCAAACTGGTCTGGGAAGCCCAGAGCTGCTGCTGCTGCCACCACAGCCAGAGAAGCTGGGAGCTCACAGGATGCCACCAACTTTCCCTGTACCATTCTCATCTGCTAATCCCTGCCAGTTACTTCCTCTTCCCTCTTCTTTATTCTGTGCATTGCTGTTTGTTCCACTGCCAACTATTTCCATATTTTCCTTATGTGGGTTACTTCTCCAGCAGATACCTTGATGTCTGTGGAGCCACAAGGTTTTGCCATCCCAGATGAACCTCTCAGATAATTCTGGTTTACAGGAGTATTCCCCACTCCCAAATACATTCTGTGTGCATCAGGTTAACTCTGGGGGATTATTCCTGTTGATATGGTGTTTGTATCCATGTGCAATCTATCCCAAATAAATCCTGGAGCCACGTCCTGTTCCCAGGAGGTGAGTGCCACCAGGGACTGGAATACAGGGATATGCAGAAGGAAGTGCTCTGCTTTCTCAGGGATAATAAAGTTTTCTTCCTTACCCCTCAGAAACTGATGAGTCTGTGTGGCAACACAAGCTTTTTTGTGTTAAGAAAAACCATTTCTGTATTTTTAGAAGACTGGCCTTCAATAGTGCATTATCTCCATTGCAACGATTTTCTAACCAGAAAACCTTTTCTGAGTCGTAATAAAACACATTTATGCAGCACTGGGAACAAATTGGCCCAAAACTCCCCGAACAATGAACACCAATCTTGAATTTAAGGAGGGAAGAGGACCTGGTAACAAGTTCCATCCTGCTCAAGAGCAAACTGAATATAAAACTCATGTCTTCGCAATTTCAGGGGAAGTGTTGCCCTTCTGCAGGGCTGAGAGCTTCACACTGTGCTGAGAATAAACTTGCAGACAGCAATGACAGCTGTGGGAAGGATGCCACGGAGGAAAATGTTCCAACCTTCCTCACAGCTGACAACAGGAGCAGTCACCCCCCAGAGCATCACCCTGCTCAGGTACGGGGCCAGGGAGGCAAGCAAAACAAAGCCAAGGTTTTTCAAGAGAGGCCAAAGGAAGGGTGCTTGAAAATCAGATTGAACTGAGAAATTCCCAAATTCTATGTTGAGGTGATTTGTTGGATCCATAGCAGGTTTGTATCTTGCCAGGGGAAATTGGGGAGAAAATCAAGAGGAAAGGAATAAATGTATTTTAGGCATCTCCTGTCCCCAGCATTGATAAATGGCAAATATCTGCACTGAGTCACATCCATTGGAACTAAAAATATAAAAATTAGCTTCTAGGATCCATAACTGTTGGTGCCCCTTCCCTAGAAGTGTTCCAGGCCAGGCTGGATGGGGTTTGGAGCAGCCTGGTTTAATGGAAGGTGTCCCTGCCCATGGGAAGGGGTGGAATGGGATGAGCTTTAAGCTTTAAGTTCCTTCCCAAACCACTCTGGGATTCTGTGATAAACTTTTACCAATTTCCTTAAAACCAAGTTGTAGATACTGCCCTGTGACAGCCCCTGGGATTCCTTCTCACCATCCAAGCTGGAAACTGCTGGTTTTTAATAAGATCAGAAACAGGAAGGGAAGAAGCCCCAGTTTGGCATTCCTGGTTTGTGTATCATTATTTGTATGGAAGTGCTTGGAGTCTCAGGCAGGCACAGCAGCAGAAGACACCCCAGAAAGTGAGGCAGGAAGTTGTCCCTGGTGCAGGAGAAAGTTCCTCCTCAAAACCTGAGTCTTTGCAGGTTCCCAGACAAAAGCACTGAAATCCAAGTCCCCATCCACGGGAACAGGAGTTCCTATCACAGGAAGCACGGCCATGGTTTTGGAGAGAAGCCACACAGCCTCTCTCCTGGCTCTGGGATCTCCTGGACACCTGCAAGACCCCTGCAGGATCCCATCCTTCTGTGTGGGAAGCAATCCAAGCAGAAAAGGAGCTGTTTTATCCCAGATCCCTCTGCCTCCACTGCCCCATCCGAGGGCAGAGCAGCGTTTGCATAGAGAGCCAGGAATTCATTCTCTCATCCTGGATCCACCCTCTGCAGCCCTTCTAGGCCTGGAGGCTGCTCCAGAGGCTCGTTTAGGGCCTGGGGATAAACATGCCAGGCTTTACAGAACCACACCAGTGCAGGTTTGATGGTGCCTTGTGTGCCTTTGTTTACTTTCCACAGGGATGATGTCAACTTCCCTGGCATTTTCCCTTCCCTCAACTCCAGGCAGGGGCATGGTGGGTGAAGGAATGGCTGGAATGTGTTTGGTGGAGCTGAGGGGTTTTTTTTCTGCTCTGCAATCACTTGCTGCTTCCTGTCAGATTGCAGGGAGAAAGAAAAAAAACAAACCAACAAAAACCAGGCTTCTTTTAACATCCCCATTTCAAAACCTAGCTCCATTTTCTTGGGATAAAAGAATGTTTTATTAATGGGAATTATGCAAATAAAAATACTCCTAATTCATTTTTCCCATTAGTTTGCTCCTTTCTGCACTCAGAGCATGTAGGTCTCCATATCTCCTCCATTATCTATTCCTGGGTGCCTGTTTTGCAGAACAAAGCCATGGAAATCGTGGAGCCAGTTCTCCAATCCCAGAAGAGGCAGCAGCAGAGCCAGCAGAACGGGATTCACAAGGAATAACCTCGGGATGAGGGAGTTTCCCAGCTGTCACTGAGCCAATGGAGTAGCTCTGCAAAGCTTCTCCTTTGCAAGCAGGGCAAGAAGAGCTTGGAGATATTCCTGCTCCTTCCAGGGGCAGGAACAAACCCTTCTGGCCTCCACAGCTCAGCACCCTCTGCCTGAACAAGATCCAAAACCGAATGGAATCATGGAGTGGTTTGGCTTGGAAAGGACCTTCAGAGGTCCAACTCCAGTTTCCAGGTTGGAGGCATCTCTTCTCCTTACTAGATACCAAAACCCTCACAAAAAATCAGAATGTTTCCAAGTTGGGATTGTTGTTCCTCATAAAGAAGGAGCACATTTTGTAGGGTTAAAAAAAGAGCGTTCTGTTCTGCTACAATTAATACAAGATCTTTTTTCTTTGTGGTAGCAGTCAGATCTTTGTATCTGGTACAACCCCAGAGCAGCTGCCCTCAGCTGTTTAACTTTAAACCCCAGATTCTCATTGCAAGCTTTCCAGTTGCTCCATATCCAGCATTTTCCTCCCTTAGCTGACATCTGAAATTCGTCCCTGGTTTACAAGGCTCCAGTAGGCATTTTTAGATGTATTCCTTAAATGTCATTTACAGAGGTTACTGCCTTGGAATATCTAAAAGCAACTGCAGCTGTATCTCCCTAAAAAAAGAAAACGAGTTCCATTTATATTGTATTCACGACACCAGAACCAAAAGCATCCATGGATTCCAAATTATTGAAGGATGTGCCTATTTTTGCTCCCACTATAATTGTGAGGAAAATAACCACCCACCCACCCCCCCCAAAAAAAAAGAAAGGAAAAAAAAAAATGTAGTGACATATTTCATAACAAGCAGTAGGGTTTTAAACCCCCATCCTATTTCTTGTTGATATTTCAGCAGGATTTTTCAAAACACAAAGATATTGGAGAATTGTGGAATGACTGAGGTTGTAAAAGACCTCCAAGATCATCCAGTCCAAGCTGTGACCAATCCCCACCTTGTCCCCAGCCCAGAGCACTGAGTGCCACATCCAGGCATTCCTTGGACACCTCCAGGGATCCCTGACAGAGTTTCTACATCCACTCCCTGTGCCTTTGCCTTTATAAATTGGGATTATTTTGTAAAATTGTTCTCGAAGATAAAACTCCAGTTTAAATCTTAACCTGCTGGGCACTCAGTTTCCCTCTAATTGAGGGTAAAGATAAAATAATTCTGATTCTGCAGCCACCACTTGAGATCTAGATCAAGCATTTATCTCTTCTGTCCTTGGTAGAACCTCATCTATTCCAAAACAATCCAAAATATTGATTTTTCTGTTTTTTCTACATTCCACATGATCTGTGGTGATTTTACTCTTTGGATTCTAAGGCTGACTTCAGCAACATTTATTCTGTTTTATGCATTTTTTGCCATGATTATATTCAAAAAAAGACCATTTATAGACAGAAAATCATTTTTTTCCCAAGACCATGTGTGGTTTCCACATCCAAGGATTTTTCTCATGCCAGTATATGACCACTCAAGTGTTGAAACATAATTTTAAACCCAGTACCATACTCAGCTCCCATGGTGGTAACAACCACAGTGTTTGGCCCAGGAAAGCAGGAAAAATGGGAAACTTCCCAACTGAAAAGCAGGGAAAGTTCCTGGGAGAGGAGTGGAACAAAAGCATTTCCAGCGAGTCACCAAGGCTCTGGAAGCACTCAGCAAAGGCCCACAGAGATAAAGAGAAAAGGAATGGGAATATTAAAGCTCTGCTGGGATGAGGAAGAGGATTCCAGGATGTTTGGGATGGTCCCAAGGGCAGAGCCTGGCCTTGACATGGGATGTGGCTTTGGGATGCCTGGTGGATGTTCCTGTTACACATCCTGGAGGAATGCACTGACCTCCTCATTAACCCTGAATGAATAAGCTCTAATTGAAGCTAATTCTGAGGCCAGGCAGGAGCTAAAGCCTGATCTCACTGAGTGTTTTACTGCAGACAGGGATGGGAAATAAGGAAAGGAGTGGAGGAACAGGAGAATTAGGGATTAACAAACTACCTAACACTGCACCTTACAACTGCACAGGAGGTCTCAGCACCTCCTCAGCATTGGGATCAGGGTACAATCCAGGCTGAGAGGAGAATTCCAGTCCAGTCTTCCCCTCCCAAATCCACCCCAGCTTCCTCAGATCTAAAACCAGTCAGGCCCTGAAAACCTCCAAGGCACCACACAACATTTCTGAGCAACTCCTCGCCAGCTTTGGCTGTCTAATGAGGCAAAAGGATATTTTTAAATGCCCATGACACCATTAGCCAAGTTTAGCTTGGCTTTGGGTAAATAAACAGAGCGAGCAGATCATTTGCTGTTCCAATGAGTTAATAGACAGATCCCTGAACGCACGGGAACACCACCTACGGATCCCTGCAACATATGGAACTTGTTGGGAGAGGAGATGCATCTCCATCCTCCACAACAACAGTCAATAACAGCTATAAATACCAACGGCTCTGGCACATATTTGGGTTTTGCTTTTTTGTCATTGGGGAGGTGGGAGAGCCTAAACAAAGCGTGGCTGCGCCGGGGAAGTCGCTGCTGGAGGAACGTGCCGGGATTTCGATTATGCAGATTTGTTCACACAGCCCCACACCCCCCGAGCCTGCACAGATTTCTGACTGCTGCCCCTGACCCCCAGCTTGGATAATCTATATTTTAGTGCTGCAAACCAGACTGGGAGGCTTTTTTTTCTTGCTGACTGTGCTGAAAATCCAGCTCCAAGCTGCTCGCAAACACCTTGTAATTGCTGGAAAGTCCCCCCACTCTTCCATGAAGACAGCAACCAACAAACTCAGAGTTCTGTGAGAAGCAAAAGGCACAGATTTCTCCACTGGACATTGAAATAGTAGAATAATGATGGCAATAAAGTGTCAGGAACTACAAGCCAGATAAATATAGAGGCTTTTATTTTCCTCTTGCAGCTCCAGCTCCCATCCCAAGCAGGTGGCAGCTCCTGCTCACAGCTCCTTGCACACATGAGCAGCTACTCAAAGGTCCAGCTCCCCATGGAATTCTCTTTACTCTGGCCTTTAATGTCATTTTTGTACCTGCACTCACCCCCACTGCACACTTAACAACCTTGTTCCTTCTTCTGATATTTGTATTTCAATGTATTTTCTCCCATAGTTCTACAGAGCAGGACATGTTTATTAGGAGGTTGGTTTACAAACAACTCCTTTTGCTACAAACAATGAGAAAAAAAGGGAATAATCAGGTAGATTTGGTGGGAATATTTTTGGCAATGCTTCTGCAGCCATCACATTCCACGACACACAGCTCTTCCACACCAACCTAACCCGAAAGTCCTAGAGGGTATTTTCCTCCATAAATCCAATTAGTATTAATTGGAGCCACATCCACGTTTTGAAAGAGAAACGCACACTAAGAAGTGACTTATCAGAGTGGGATTAGTTATCTATATCAACTATCAAAAGGTGATGAACACCAGGCAGAATTCCATGCTGAGACTATTCCCTGCTCAATTCCCTGTGCTCCAGGATGAGAGCCATCAGAAGTTGCTCTTGCCCTTGAAATGATCTCTTTATAGAAAAAAAAAAAAAACAACTTTCTTCAGTCATCATCAGATTTTCTTGTCATTTCTCTAATCAGCACATGCTGCTGGAAAACTAATTTGGGGGAAAATACATATATATATCCACAGACATTAAAATCCACCTGCTGACTATATATAGATATACTTAACATTTCAAAGTAAATGATACAGCCACACAGAAGAATCTCTTCATGGCTTTCAGACCCTTTTTGCTAATAAATCACTAATTCTGAAACTTTATTCATGAAAAACAGAAGGGGAGAGAAAATGAGTCTGGTTTATTTTAGGAAATGTAAAGGGAAGGATGTAACAATGGCTCTGGGACATCTCCCTGTCTTTCCAGAAGGATTTATCTCAGGGTTTGTTGGAAAACAAACCAGTACAGCATGAAACTGGGCTTTGTGGCAGGGTCTGGTGTGAACTAATATTAATTTTGGATTTTTTAAAGTTGATTGTTGTTAGAAAACTCTTCATAGGGCATGGGTAAGCCAGGCATCCAAAACATTGGCTGCTTATTTTTAAACACTGAGAGGACAAAACAATACGAAAACAAAAAAAAAATTAAAATACCTACATTGATGTCCCTTCTTAAAAATGGGATTCAGAAATTAGCCCAGAGACCTTAAGTGAAGTTAAAATTTAAAGGAAGTAACAGAAACTGGGAGTGGGACGTAACATCAGTTAATTGTGATTGTATTTTCTACACTTATATATAAAAGGTATGATAAAGATGGAGAACAGAAAATTTTTCACAAAACATAAAACAAGAACAGAAAATCTGTGAAAAAAACCCTGAAATAATCAGTTCCAGCTACAATCTATTGATGGGAAATTCCTGAGCAGCAGAAAGCTAAAGATGGCAATACTGATTTTTAAGGAATTTCTTGCTCAACCTTCACAGAAAAATCCCCAAAAAGGCCCTAAATGTAAGTGCAAATTGCAGTGTCACCCTGAGATTGTCAGGGACTGCAATAAATAGATTTTCACACCTGTTTTGAACCCTGCATCCAAAGGTTCTGTGGCAATAATGAAACCCTATAAAATCCCCATTCCTTCCAAGTGGTGCCACAAACAAAAGGGAGACAAAGAATTCTGGGAAGAAGCATCACAGCGTTTTTATTTCTCATGAGAAAGAGGAAAACTGACTCCAAACTCAATTTAATGGAATTTTTCAAGGCACAGGACTCTTCCCAAAACTTTTTTGTCCAGGCAGAATCAGTAATTCCTCCTGGCAGAGAATTACTCGACCAGAAATCCTTTCTCAAGAAATGTTTAAGGGGAGTAGGAACAGAGATAGACACTTATTTTTTAAACTACAACATGCTCCTAAACACAGGAGGGTTTCAGATCCAGATTTTAGAGCAGAGTTAAACTAAAAATTCTGGAAGTTTATAATGGAAATGCTGACAGACCCTAAAATATAGCGACACCAGTGTGTGTCACTATAATAAAGTGGCATTTAGGACTTTTTTTTTTTTTTCTGCTAGACTTTGATTCCTGCAAAGGTCACATTTGAATAAAACTATCAGTAAACCTCATTAAAAGTAGCAGCTCTGCCAGAAAGGCCCCTTTTTATTTTATTTTTTTTTTTTTAGCCTAACTTACATCGTTTTAAAGAACAAATTATTGGTTTTTCTCCATTTTTTTTTTCTCCTGCATCACTGTGAATGGACAGAGGAGGATGCAGGATTCCCTTGGAGCTGAATTCCCAGAGGCTGGAGCGTGGGGGTGGGACACAGAGCCAGGCAAACCCTCTTGGCTCTGTCCCAAGCCTCTTTTCTCCCTGATTATATCCCCATGGGGTGCTTAGGGAGCTTAAACACTACACGGGATTTTCCAGCCAGAGGTCCCACAACCAAAATTCACCATCAGCTTTGCACTAAAAGAAAGCAGATTTCAGGGCACACCTCCCTCTCTCTGCTTTGCTGCCTTTCCACCAGGATTTGGTCATTTATCATGGAAAAGTTATTAAGAGTTTGTTTTAACCATTGGGAGGACTGGAAGTTCTGCCTAAAATTCAGTCTGATGAGCTCTCTCAGCTGGAAAGTTCAGCAGAATTTAGAATTTAAAATTTAGAATTGAAATTTAAAATTCTGAATTTAGAATATGAAAGTTAGAATTCAGAATTCCAAGTCCAGGCATTAGGACACCAGCAGGGTTCCTTTTCCCAACAGGCTTTCAATACTTTAGAGATTTAACACAGAGAGATTTAAACATGGTGACTGCTGAACTGAACACCTATTTTAGGATGCCTCACTCCAGGGATAAATCCACAGTCCTCAGCTCCCTCACCACCTAAAGAAGGAAACAAATATCAGGGAATGATTCCCAGGAGCTGGTGGGCTGGATGGAATATCCCAGGGCTTCAGAGGACTTAAAACCAAACCAAAAAAACAACAAAAAAACCACACATGTGCTACACAAATTTTGGTGACTGTTTGGCTGCTTCTTCTTCTTCTTCTTCTCCTTCTTCTTCTTCTTCTTCTTCTTCTTCTTCTCCTTCTCCTTCTTCTTCTCTTTCTTCTCCTTCTTCCTCTTCTTTCTTCTTCTTCTTCTTCTTTCCTCTTCTTCTTCTTCTTCTTCTCCTTCTTCTCCTTCTTCTTCTTCTTCCTCTTCTTCTTCTTCTTCAGATTTAATATCTATGCCATTTAAAATATCTTATTTTCATAATGGAAATTATGGAAACTGCAGTGAGGAAAGGCACAAAATACATCTCCTCTTATCACTGTCCATGTGCCACTTGCAAAGTTCATTCTCCTAAGTGGGACAGCTACAGCTGGAAGAGAAGGATTCACAAATGCAGAAGTAGAGTATTTACAGGTCAGGGGTGGGAAAAAATCCTACCTGTGTGTGCTGAACTCAAATGTGCTGTGTACAACATTCTTAGAAAGTGGAGGAGAGTGGTTTTTAATTTTGTATAAATCACCTGAATCTAAAAGCAAGTGCTGTCCTTACTGGCTTATCCCAGTGCAGAGTTACCTGCAATTCCCATCCCTGGCAGTGTCCAAGGCCAGGCTGGACGGGGCTTGGAGCACCCTGGGATGGGGAATGGTGCCCCTGCCCATGGCAGGAGGTGGAGCTGGATGATCCTTAAGGTCCCTTCCAACCCAAATCATTCCAGGATTCTGGGATCCCATTTTTCCATGACTCTATCCCTCCCAGAAGTGTCACAAAAGATCATTTTAGACTTTGCACATGGAAGCTTCAGGCTGAGCCCCACTCCCCATGCAAATCCTTGGCTGTGTGAGCTGTGATGGGCTCAGAAAAGCCTCCCAAGAAGAGAAATCAGAAATCACAAGTCTCCAAGACAAAACCCAAAGTCATGGGACGATCCGTTTGATTAATTAAGGAGTACATGGGAGCTGTGCCTCCCACATTAGTGGCTGCTGGTGGTTTTGCAGATTTTGCACGGTCCTTTGGTCCTTTTTCTGCTGTCCCCAGGCAGGGACTGCCCTGTGCTGGACCCACACAGCAGTGCTGGGCTCTCACCCACTTCCTCTGCCACAGGGAGCTGCTTTTGCCACGCTCCCCAAGGGAATCCTGCTGACCAAATCAAAGGGACAACTTCCTCCTCAGCCCTCTGCCATCACCCACACAGAGATGAGAGGTGGAGGCACTGCAAGCTCAGGACCAGTGGCTCTTGATGGTATCAGAACAGCCCCAGACAGCTCAGTGCTCAGAGACAGGAGACTCCCGTGGTCACTGGGAAATCAGGATCTCAGTGGGTGAGACTCAGACTCTTCCAAAATGAGGGTCAGAAATCACCAACAAGCCCCATATGGAAAATTCTCCTCCACTGTGGATACAGCTGTGAAAAGAGGAGGATGCTCCATCCCTAAGGCCAGGCTGGGCAGGGCTTTGAGCAGCCTGGGATAGTGGGAAGTGTCCCTGCCATGGCAGGGGGTGGAATGGGATGGGCTTTAAGGTCCCTTCCAACCCAAACCAGTCTGGGATTTGGGGTTCTTATCTCATTCCCTTCACTAGTTACAGTCAATTTAGTATTGGTGGAGTTTTTTAACCCCTCACATTTATGTTTAAGTTCAGCACTATTTCTAAATTTCATCTGCAGGATCTATAAGTCATTTCCAGATAAAGATAATTAACAGTGCTCCCAGAACTTGTATCCTTTGCTTCACATAAACTTTCTGCACATATTTTTTCCCCTAATATCTCTCTTAAAGGTTCTCTTTCACATCTCCATTAGGCTATTTTTAATTTAATATTTTTAATTAATAAACACTTGTCCACAAGGTGAGTGCCCTCATTTTGTTATTTCTTGCTTTTCTTTTAATCTCTACCATTTCCTGCTCGCTTTCTGCCTCTCCTGTGCTAATTACTGAGAGCTGGTAATCAGCTCTGGGATTGGTTCTGGTCAGGACAGAGGGAGCAGAGTCAGCATTCCAGACCTGGAGCCATCAATAAGTCTGGGAGAGGAGGCAGCTGACACCAGCTCAGGGCTTTCAGATAAGAAGTGCCACGTTGCACTGGGATGTGGGGAGATGGAGAAATCCCACAGTGACACATCCCAGAAAGGATCACCAGGACAGTGCCCCATGGAGTCCCACAAGTGCCATGCCAGGAGAGAGTGCTCCTCACAGGGACACGCTTGGAGAACCTGGGAATTCTGCAATGGGTTGGGTTGGAAAGTGCCTTAAAGATTTTATTGTGCCACCCTCTCCCATGGGCAGGGACACCTCCCACTACCCAATTTGCTCCATCCATCCAGCCTTGGACACTTCCAGGGGTCCAGGGGCAGCCACAGCTTCTCTGGGAGTTCCATTCCAGGGCCTCCCCACCCTCCCAGCCAGGAATTCCTTGCCAATATCCCATCTAAACCTCCTCTCTCTCAGTTTCCCTCCCTTCCCCATGTCCTGTCCCTCCATGGTACACATACACAGCACATTTGCCTCGGATTTCCCCTTTTTTTTCCCCAACTGCAGACAATCACTGACATTCCATAATCCCTCCCACTCGCCCCGAGTGAAACTCAGCTATTCCATTAAAAGTGCACATCCTGGTAAATGTTTCCGGATTGCTGCTGCAAGGGAGCTTTTAATAAATCCACTCCCAATAGCTGTGAATGCTAATAGAAATAATCAATTCAGCACTTAACACTTCAATCACAAGACAGTATTTTTAGCCTATTACTGATAGCCATGTTATAAAAACAGAAGTCTGTTCTGTTCCGTGCTTTTCTGGTGGAAACAGCGCCAGAAACAAGCAAAGAATTTCAGCTTTTCCCTTTTATTTACTTGCTGTATCTCAGACTAAAATAATAACACAGAAGCTCCACTTTGGCTCCACTGTTGTCTTGGTGAGTGTTTAGAACATCAGGCTGGCAACAAGGTAAATATTTAGTGATTACTTGGATTCTCTTCAGCAGTGATATCCTCTGAATTTAATTTTTGGGGTGATATTTGAAACCATTTCAAATCCAGATTGAAGTTTTATTCCATAATGTCTATCATTTTTTTTTTCCCTTCTTGGAAACTGATACAAAAAAGCCACGAGCTTTTGTTTTCTAGAAGTTTCTTAATTTACCTTTTCCACACATAAATACATACGTGAATATGTCATTTTAATTAGGAGAGCTTAATATTCAGGGCAACTTCAACTGCCTTGCACAAGGAAATGACTCTGGCAGCAAACATTGATTCTCTCTGCAGCCCCATCTACATCTTGATTCCAACCATGAATTAATTACAATCATGTGACTTGTTGCACTGGAGTCAGGGAGATCTGGCCAACCCACAGTTTGCCCAAGCAGAGTTCAAGGCAATGTGAGGTGTTCAAGTTTCATGTAAGGATTTAAAATACATTTGGCAGCCCTGGCAGTGCCTGGAATGAATTCCCACTGGTTTGAGATGCCTTTATGCCAAACTAATGGTCCATGCACTGGTCCAGCTGGACCAGGCACACCCAGCCCTCAGAGCAGAGCACAAACTCAGAAGTTCAAGGAGGAAATTTCCTCAGAAAGGAGCAAATTCTACACTCAGAACTACAATTCCAGTAAAGTCCAGCTGTCCAAGCAAGAAGCCTTTGGATTGAAAGGGAGTTCACACTTTTGGTTTGAAATTTGTCATGAGAAAAACACAATCACATTTATTCAAATTTGGCTTTTCAGTACTTGAAGGGGACTTAAAAACAGATGGAGAAGGAATTTTTACATGGGCAGATAGTGACAGGACAAGGGGGAATGGATTCAAACTGAGAGGAAGTTTAGCTTGGATATTGGGAAGGAATTTTTGGCTGTGACGTGGTGAGGGGCTGGAATGGATTTCCCAGAGAAGCTGTGGCTGCCCCTAGATGTGTCCAAGGCCAGGTTGGAACAAACTGGGACAGTGGGAGGTGTGGAAGGGGTGGAATGGGATGGGATGAGCTTTAAGGTCCCTGCAAACCTGAACTTGTCTGTGGCTCCATGAATGGATCAGAATTTTCAAGGCATTAATTTTATCATCTTCCCTTTGCACGACAAACCCAGCCCCTTCCAAAGCAGGGACACGCTCCACGTGCACTGGGATTGAGGCCAAAATCCAGAGCCTTTGGAGAAAGAAACAAGATTAATTATTCCAGGGATGCTGCCTTCCTCATCTCTGACCCATTTTTATTGATTACTGCGAGTGAACAGCTACAAACTATTGATACCAAGATTTTAACCACCAATAAATAAAACTGCAGTGGGAAATAAATTTAAACAGCCTCCAACTAGAAACCCTCCCTTTTTTTTTCTCCTAAATTTGTGCTGAAGCAATGCCTGAAACAACTCTTAGTGCACCAGAAGGCCCAGAGCTTGTGAGGCTGAATTACACCCAAGGCATAAATGCATTCCCACTCTGCCTGTGCCTCGTGGCGTCAGGAGTCTGACTCAGAGCCCTTAAGTGCAGCAGGGTCAATGCCAGCCCTCACCAGAACGTTCAGCCACTCTCCCAGACATTTTAATGTATCTATTAAATTTCTGCTTTATTAACCTTAGCTAAAAACCCCCAGTAATAACCCCGCATCAATTAAAGCGGTTCCACAATTCCCAGACAAAGTTAGGAAGGAGGAAAAAAGGGGAGGGGGGAAAAAGAAAAAGAGAAAGAAAAAAAAAAAGGAAAAAAAATAAAAGAATGCATTTGCTTATTTTCCAATCTGAGCAAGGAATGAGTCTGACTGAGGAGAGTGGGATTGACACCTCTTCCATGGGATTTCCAAGCTTTAGGAATGCAGGGACTCAGGTTGCAGGGTGATATTTGCCCTGTCCCACACCCAGCAAACCCAGCCACGTGAGGAAACAGGTAAAATCTCAGATAAAATCCTTCATTTCTGTCACGGCCAGCCACACTCCAGTGTGGCAATAAACCCTGTGGCCCACACACAAATGTTCCTGAGTAAATCATGGGGTGAGGGACATTTCCTGTGGGTTAAACCCTGGAAAACTCTTCCTGGCCCGTGGTTTGGCCCATCCTGGCTCCCTTTGGGCTTTCAGGAGGGGTTGCACTGTCGCCTTTTTCCCAAGCTGGAAATGAAACTCGAGATGATTTTAGTAAGGAGGTAATAGAAAAGAGGATCTTTGTTTGAAGGCCTTCGGGGGCTTTGGTAGATGTTTTTCCATAATTGTCCCAGAAGGTTGTGACAGCCCAGCCCGGATAGGAAGGCCAGGGTGTCACCACAGGATTTTGGGTGCCAAAGTCCCTTTGACAGTGATATAAATGAGAGATGGGCACAATCTGGTGACCCAAAACAGAAGCACTTTAATAAGAAACAAAACAACAAACAGCAGCCCCAGCTCAGGATGGGGTGCACCAAAAAGTCCAGGGCCAGGGGGTTACAGTAACTTCCATAGGGCAGGATAAGGGCTGAGCCTGAGGGAAGGGAACAAGCTGGGTCAGAGGATTAGGAATATGCAAATTATTCCAGCTAAAAGTAACCAATGGTAACAAGGGGAACAGAGAATTTTCTAGTCTAATCTACATAGGGAGCTCCCATCAGGCCCTGAGGGTGAGATTTCTCTCACCCTGGCCAGGGGGATTTTTGCCCACAGCCTTAGCTCGAGGCTTTCTTCGACCTCAACAAAGGCCTTCAAACAAAGATTCTTTTTTCTATTACCTCCTTATTAAACTTATCTTGAGTTTAATTTCCAGGTTGGGAAAAAGGCAACAGCACAAGCCGGGTATTGATCACTGGATCTGGGTATTGATCAGCTCTGATCTGGGCACTGGATCTCTGCTCATTGGAATTTTCCCCTTCCCTGTCCCCCCACAACGAGGAGTTCCAGCCTAATTCTGGTAGACTTTTATCCACTGAAGTCATTTCCATGTCCTAATTCCACACTTTTGCTGCTGGTTGGAGTTAAAGGCCCAGCCCAGGGCGTGAAGCTCTGCCCCATGGCATTCCCAGCTTTTCCCAGAAAAGCAGAGCTGCTGGAGGATGTCAGCCTGCTTAACCCCCTTTACCTGCACTAAGGAAAACCTTTCACAGAGGGCAAAAAGTCAGGAAAATGAACATTCTCTTCTTGTCTTGGGCTGACCAAAATACCATCCCAAATTCAAAAATTACCAGGAATGGGGAATGGAGGAGGATCAAACTCCCATTTGACACAGAAGTCTGGGGATGTTTCTTCTCCTCTTCACCTTTCTCCATGGAAATATCACCTGTTGCAATTACTAAAATAGAACTTGGACCTGAAAAATGTTTATCAAAGGATTATAAAGAATTTATCCTGTCAAATTATTATAATTATCCTTTGAGCATGAGATTTACTCCACAGAACACTGAAAAAAATCACTCTGCTCCTGAAAATTTTCTTCCCAGAATCATAGAACCAGAGAATTCTTGAGTAATTTGGATTGGAAGGGATCTTAAAGCTCAGCTCATTCCAACCCCTGCCATGGAGCACATGAAGGGGAAAAGGGATTAAAGGACAAGAGTTTGATATGGACAATATTCTATCCATAAACTTGCAGAGAGGCCCTGAGATGTTGAAATGTTGCCCTTTCCAATATAATTGCAGTTTAATATCTGGGCCATCTGGAATTATTTATTTAGGCATCGTATTTGTTGCTGTTGCTATTTAAAGAACCTCTCTGTAAATTCAGGAAATGCTGTACACATGCAAAGGTCCCCTAAAAATATAAGGAAATCACTTTCCAAGCTCCTGGGAAGCTTTGCTGATGATTTTCCAGTCCCAGAGGAGCACTGGATTTCTGCTTCACCCAATTCCTTTGCCAACAGTCAATATTCCATTCTCTGTAACTTGTCCAACAATTCCAGTGTGGTTTCATAAGTGATTTCCAAACTGCAAGAGGCAGTTCAAGGAAGATTTGGGTTTGCTCAGAATTATTGCATAACCAAGTCTTGAAAAATCAAGATCTTTTCATTAATTTCATGTAAAGAAGCTGCTTCCAAGAAGACCACATGAAAAATCAGAAATATGGTAGGTGATGGTAACTCTGGGGATCTCTTTCAGCTCTGAAAAGGACTTTATGGATCATTTAAATGCATCTGTTTGCTCAAAAAAAGAGTAAAAAAGAGTGAAAACAGAAAATTCCTGAAGTAAATGCAAAAAAAACCTATGCCTTGTGTGACACAAAAACTTGCCTAAAACATTTCTTAATACTCCTCTGGTCAAACTACTCCCTCTCACACACTGAATTTATTCATGAGTTAAAAATAAGATGTGGAGATTCTCAAGCTACAGTTTTAATTTTTTCTTAAAATCATTGGGACAAACGACTCTGATTGAAGAGGCAACAGAGTTCTTGTGTTCCACTTCATGGTCAGCAGGAACTCGGGCTCTGTGCAAGAGAAAACAATTCCTGACCTTACAGAGATGCATTAAAATCAGAATCTCCTCCAGATAATGCTCAGCCAAAGACCAAACCCTAATTTGAGGAGCTATTAAAAGTTAAATCAAATTTACTGCTATCACTACATACCTGAGCCAAAAGTACAGATGACAAAAAAACCCCACCACTCTTTTTTTTTTTAAATTAACAAGTGAATCAGAAACAGTCAGACTCAGCACTCTAATTTCCTCATTTCCTATAATTAACTGAGCTTTCAACACCTCTTCTAATTTACTGATGATTATCTTTTTATTCACCAATCTAGATTAGAACATAACTGACATTCTTTGCTACCCACTGGCTCGGTTGTTCTCATCTCTCTGCCTGGAAAGATAACAAGGAGCTGTTCCTTGGTGGATTTATTTTCCTTCCCTTCTCCCATTCCAGGTGTCCACACATGTCCTGGAAACCTTCAAAACCCCCAAAGTTGCTTTTCTCTGATCACCACACATTAAGTTTTTCCCTAGAATCAGCTTTTTCCTCATCTTCATCTAAATCTGATTTAATTTTGCAGAGGGGTTTGATCAACCTGTTGCTCCTCTCTCCTGCACTAATGGAGCAAATTTTTCATGCTTTGACACAGCACTTTATATATCTAGTAAAAAAAATGAATCGTGGCACCTGGACTGGAGTTATCCCAGGTAATTCCCACAGCTCTCACTGATGGGAAGAATGCGAAAAAGAATAACAACAATAGAAATTCATATTAAAGATAGAAAACAAAACATTTCTTAGAATTAGTCAGAGGTTCTTTTTCGTTTTTCAAGCGTAACAGATATTATCTGATTAATTTTTTTTTTCCCTGTGTTTGAAAAACCCCACAGGACTTTCTTTATCTCAGTGACAGTATCCAGGTGCCTGTTCCCAGCACCCCCCAGACTGGGAATGTTTTCCCTGCCTGCCCAGGCAGCATTTCTGCAGTCAGGAGCTGACGTGCAGCATCAGCTCCTTCAATTGCTGCTAATCTCCCAGGATAATCAATTGCAAACCAAGAAAATCTCGTCTCACAAGATCCTGGCCCAGCCCACTCCAAAGCGAGCCTTCCCACCTCTGCTTTTTCCAGCTTCCCTCTGCTATTTTTAGACTGCTGTTCCTCCAGGATGACTTGCAAGCATTGCTCCCCCAAATATTTTTTAGGCAACAGAAACCACCTCAGAATATTGGATGCGATCCCCAGTTTTGGGTAATACGGGATAGAATTCTGAGGAATTGCAAGCAGCTTTCATCAGGAATTTCTGACAGTAAAAGCAGGTAATTTTCCAAGTTTTAGGAGCAATCATCCAAGCAACCATCAAGCGCTTTCGGCCAAAACTGAAGGGTGGATGGGTGAGCACGTGTGACATTCCTAGAGAACAGATATCCGGTGCTTTGGACAAGGATCAGATTTCTCCTCTCCATCCCCACAGCAGGGACCATATGGACCCTGCAGTGGGAGCCTCCCCAGCTCCTCGTTTCACCCAGGGAATATCTGAATGTGATCTCAGTCCTATCTGCAAGCCCATCTGCAGGCACTCACCTGACTCCGTATGAATCAGATCATTTACCGGCGTTTCTCACCCGATTTAACCTGTTCTGTTCTCCGGGCTGTAATTGCTGCATTATTGCCACACGAATTCCCTGAACGATTCGTGTGCTTTGTAGGAATTCCTGACAATCAGGGGAAGTGGTTTGTGGACCTCTCTGTCCCCTCTCCACAGTGCTGCTCTGGCTGATGTGTCCACACACGGAAGTTTTAATGTGTTAAGGTGTATTAATGACTCACAGATTGATTTATTTCCCAGCTCCCCCATCCCAGATTTCATCCTCTCTCCCCCAAATCTCCTTGGGAACAGAGAGGAGCAAACTTCAGGTGCTTTAGGTGAGGGATGAACTCTCCACAGGCTCCACACTCTCTGCTACAGAAAATATCAACACTTTTCATGGATGGCATCATTATTATTAATCGCTTTTGAAGCCCCCACACCCAGACTGCACCCATGTTGAGAAGCTCTTTCTGCATGAAATCCCTGCAGTTGTGGTTCCCCGGGGCTTTGCTCACCTCCTTCCCCACGGCCACCCTGACCCATCCCCTCCACTGCCAGGTCCTGGCCACACATTCCTCCTAAATGGAACTAAAATTGTTCTGAGAGCTACTCAGCATCTCGTTCTTTCCCCAAATCTCCCTCTTGCTATCTCCAAGACTGATTTCCACCTCAGCATAGCCCATAAGGCAGACTCTGTCTGCCTTTCCCGTTGTTCAAATATATATTTTATATTTCCTCTCCTGCTGCTGCTCACACGTGGAAATTATTTCCTGCACAAGGTACCCAGTTTCCCTCTTTCAAATCCTACTTGGGGATTTTCCTTTGGGTGTTACCTGTTCCAAAAATGATGTTTTGCTTAAGCCCCAGCCTGCACAGTGGATCCATTTCACCCCAGTGCTGCCAGGGGCTTCCTTTCTTCTTCTTCTTCTTCTTCCTTTCTTCTTCTTCTTTTCCTTCCTTTCTTAGTGGCTTTGTACTTAAATCATCACTTAAAACTGAATTGCCATATCTAGGGGACACTTTTAATTCAAAATCTGAACAAAACACTGCAGAGCAGCCCATGTTCTGTAACTTCACTCCCCAGGCACTGCAGTTACAGAAACAGTAACAGTGAACAATAAAAAACGCGTTTGGGGATGGAGAGGGGTGGGGAGTGTTGTCTCCAGTTTTCTAAGCAGAAACTCAAATTTAACAAGAAGTTAAAATGATTTTCAGTACCACAAACAGATTAAAACTAAAGGCCTGCAATGTGCCAGAGAATTCAATTTATGCTTGATATCCATAGAATCCCAGAATAGTTTGGGCTGGAAGGGAGCTCAAAGCCCATCCCAACCCACCCCTGCCATGGGCAGGGACACGTCCCACTGCCCCAGGCTGCTCCAAGCCCTGTCCAGCCTGGCCTTGGACACTGCCAGGGATCCAGGGGCAGCCACAGCTGCTCTGGGCACCCTGTGCCAGGGCCCCACCACCCTCCCAGGGAACAATTCCTGCCCAAGATCCCACCCAGCCCTGCCCTCTGGCAGTGGGAGCCATTCCCTGTGTCCTGTCCCTCCAGCCCTTGTCCCCAGTCCCTCTCCAGCTCTCCTGGAGCCCCTTCAGGCCCTGCCAGGGGCTCTGAGCTCTCCCTGGAGCCTTCTCCTCTCCAGGTGAACATTCCCAGCTCTCCCAGCCTGGCTCCAGAGGGGTTCCAGCCCTGGAGCAGCTCTGTGGCCTCCTCTGGACTCTCCATCAGCTCCAGGTCCTGCTTACATTATTGTGCTTCTGTTTCTCCAGCTTTGAACAGATTTATTCTTAGGACAGCTACAGCATCCCCTCACTGACACCAAACTTAGAGTGATCTGGCTGGGATCCTCCCTCCCCACCAGCCCCTGGAGTGGCTCTCTCCAGCCTGTAAATCACAGGAGTAAAAGCAGAACTGGGAATGTCCAACATTCTGTTGTCCATTTGTACAAATTCCTGAGTGAATGATGCCCTTGGTGTGGAACCCTGACCCCACTGCAGTGCTGGGTTTGCCACTGCCCTCCTGCAGGAATATTTTCAGCTTTGGGGGAGCTGTGGTGCACGTTCAGCTCTGCCTTGGGCGATTTGCAATCCCAGTCCCTCGGGTGTGTGCAAACTCCAGGAACAATAACCAAACAATGTCTCTCAGTTTATGACTAAAGGAAATTCTTGGCACTGGCAGCTCTCTGCTGTATTTACTGATTTTACAGTGTAAACACATATGTTGCAAGACAGATGGACCTTTCCCCCCAGCTTTCAGCAATGGGTGTCTCATCAGGGAAGGGATTAAGAAGATCTTAAAATCTTTAAACAAGGTTTCACGGCCCTGGCCACGGGCAGCCCCGCACAAAGGCCAGGATTATGGGACACAAAGGGCTGTGCTCCCAGGGAGCAGCCAGGCCACACTAAACAGATCATTCAGCAGTGTTTTAATTATATTACAGAAAAGGGGTTAACAATAGATTTGACTATCAACTGCAGCCA
The DNA here is from genome assembly GCA_017589585.1 of Phylloscopus whistleri. Classification (NCBI taxonomy): domain Eukaryota; kingdom Metazoa; phylum Chordata; class Aves; order Passeriformes; family Phylloscopidae; genus Phylloscopus; species Phylloscopus whistleri. The sequence continues at coordinate 385,009 of JADMLD010000546.1, forward strand.
GGTGGCTTTGCAAGACAAAATTTTGGCTTTTCAGTCGACATCCATGCTCTGAACAGGGTGGGGGGCTGTGATTTTACAGACAGCAGCTCCCGTCTGAAACTTCTTGTGCCACACAGCCACGCCATCAAATTGTCTTTGACACGTTTTCTAGGAAAATAGACTGGAATTTGTAAAAACAGAGTCTGTGGGCTTGGGGGTGAAACAAAATTCACATCAAGGCTCTTAGAAATTTGACAGAGAATTAAGTTTTTAGCCTCAGTCTTTGTTTGAGCAAAGGTCTACTGTGATATTTGTTGAAGTCCACCTTATAACAATCAACTTTCTTTTTTAACTGGGGAGATCTCTGATGGGGCAGAATGAACTTGGTCTATGAACAAGAGGCTGATAAACCCCTGAACCTTATCTGGGTCAGTATTTCTTCCAAAGATTTGCAGGAATCATCATATTTCTCATTTCTTCTGAAGTATTTTAACCAGCAAGAACATATTTTTTTGTGTTTAGCTAAGGAAGGCTCCACACAACCTCACCATCACCAGATTCCTGTCTTCATTGCTGGCTCTGGGAGAGATTTACAATCCAGAATTTTTATTCCTGCTTTGTGTTTTATTTTGAGGGGTATTTTTGTTACTTTCAGAGACAGAGGCTTTAAAATTACATATGGTAGAACTAAAAAAGCCTCTGTTTCAATGAAGTTACAGAGATTTGCCTGGAGTAGCTACAATCTTTCCAAGACAAAAAACCACCAGCAGCAAAGTAAAGCTGTAAAATGAGTGGAAAGATGAAGGGCATAAGACTTTTGACTCATATTTGAGAAGTTATTCATTAATTTTTTTTCTGCAAGGCTGGGTTAGGGATGATGGGAAGAATGGGCGTGTAAATAGATGGGAGTGAAAAGGAAACAAGGAGGCAAAGAGGAAGAGAGAAGCATGAAGGGCAGTACAAAAAAAAAATCCCCTTTTTCCAGCTAGCAGGAAAGCTGACAAGATGAAGAAAGGAGTGATTTCCTGCAGGAAAACAGGCTGCTCTGCTCAGTTTGGGTGGTGGGATCAGGTGAAGGCTCTGTTAGCTGGGATGCTGCACATCCCTGCCGTGACCTTGCACAACAACGCATCTGACAATCACATCCCAACCCCAAACCTGCTGGGAAAAGCTCTGTCTGGAGAGGCTGGGCTGTCCCAGGGGCAGACAGCTCTGCCCCATCTCATCTCCTTTTCCTCCCTAATTTACCCCACTGCCAACACTCCTTTCTGCCAAAGTCACAACAACCTCTGCCAGCAAAGCCCTCCTGGAATCAAATCTCATTTTTTCAGCGCAGGAACCTGCAAAACAGCAAACGTTGTGGGGCAGGGGGTGCTAAGAACTGACTGGCATTCTCATATGTTATGGATGAACACACTCCCTAATGCTACTTAAAAGATTTAACGTCTGATATTCTCCTAATGAGATTAAGGGGACAAAGAATTGAAAACAAGGGATGTTTACAATTACTGGCACCTGAAAGAGCAGTGATGTCACATGGAAAAATAAACTTTCCACCAGAGATGCATTTCCTGGGCATTGTGAGCTTGGTGAGCCCTCCTATGTCTGCTTGTACCTGTTTCAATGCTGGGATGGAGAAATGAATGCAACACTGGGGTCAATCATCAGCAATTAGAAGATGAGCACATTTAAATGACAGTAGGAATCCAAGTGTAGCTGGGAAGCAAAAGAAGGAAATTATCATTAGGAACATCCCGTGCTCACCCTTCTCACCTCTCAAACACATCACAGCTCACAGAATGACATTTTCTTTGCCTCTGGACTGCACTGCTTTTCCCTGACACACTAAAGCCTCCTGTCCCCACTGCAGCCAACAAATCTGCCAATTCAGAGAGTCCAAATCTCCCACCTTCCTCCTATCCTTCAAACCCCCACTTTTCTTTTACTGTGTTATTTTCAAAACACAAGTTTTGAAAAGGGATGACATTTCAAATTTCCTAAGTGACAGGCAAAGGAGCAATAAAGTTAAAAAAAAAAAAAAAAAAGTAGCCACTTGCCTGAATAAGCATAACAAAACTCAAGGGAAAAGCTGGATAAATATTTTTATGTTATTTCTGTTCACTCAGTTGTGTTCTACAAATGTGTCTCTGAGTTTTACTCAGAGGTGAAGTCCTGCCAGCTTTCTGAGAGCATGAAAATGGTCCCTGCATCTGGATGCTGTAAATTAATTTATTTTTTTAACATGTCAAGAGCTGGACACAGGCAACACCATAACTGGAGCTTGGATCCCCAATCTGAGCATTCCAGCTCCGAGGCTGCAAAACCCAGTCTTGGAATCATGGAACTGTTTGGGTTGGAAGGGACTTTAAAACTCTTCTTTTTCCACCCCCTGCCATGGGCAGGGACACCTTCCACTATCCCAGGTGTCTCCAAGACTCCTTGTCCCCATCCTTTGGGATCAGCTTCCTGGTTGGCACCGAGGTTTCAGCAGCTCAGCACATCCAGGCCTCCCAGCTCTGCCCAGGAGCTCTGCCCAGGGGTTGTGTTTGAGATCCTGCAGATCTTTAAGGAGGGGTGAACATTCCAAGAAATCCCTTCACAGGGGACTGCTCTGTTAGGCTCTCCCCAAAAAAAAAAAAAAACAAAATCAATTTTTCCACTGTTTTAAGAAGAAGAATCCATGGCCTTCAGTTGAGTCTGCTGGTGATCCCAAGTGATGGAGCCTGATGGGCACCAACTTCCTGAGGAGGATTTCCCTTGTCTGCCTCCAGAGCTTTTCCCAAACCTCCCAGGTGACTCCTGGCAGCAGCTGATCCCCCCCACGTGAACCCAACCCCCAGATGGGACACCTGGAGTGATGTCCCCAAAGCTCCACACCTGCACTCACACCCTGATGTGCCCTGCACCCCTCACATCCCAGGTATTTTCGGGATCTCTGTCACTGCAGCACAGGGGATTTGTTTCTTTTGTGGTCATTGAAAGCTCAGACCTCAAATTACTGAGCCAGGAAAAACCCCACTGAACAAACCCCTGATTTATTTGTGGAGCTTTGATCCATGCAGTGCTTATTCTTGAAAAACCTCTCATCAGCTTCGAGGAGGTAAAATACTCTGATAAGATATGCAGATCTCATTAAGCCATTTTTTATCTAATGCCATCTATGCTTTAATAGAGAATGGAGTAAAAATACTGAGGGAGAGGCATCTCCTTCCCTTTCTTGAAGACTTTTTTTTAAGACAGGGAGCTTCTGGGTCATATTTGGAGTCTTCTCTGGGGTTCTGTTTGCACAGCAAACAGCAGTGTTTTATCCTTCAGCGGTTAAGACAGACTGCCAAAGTAAAATTTACTTCTGAACCTGGTTTTTAATAAAAATATTGAACTAGAGATACAGAGCTTGGCAAGTATGACAAACAAAAACAAGCACACGAGAAAATGACACCTTTCCCAAAGAGCCAAACCAGAACTGAATCTCCTGAAAACACAAAAAACTGCTCTCAAAAGCAGTTTTCCAACTGCTCCCTAAAGCAGACAGGTCTTTCAATGTCTTAATACACATTTTAGCTGCCATGTTTAAATATCTGCTTCACTGATTATATAGAAATGAAAGAGCTCAAGCCTTTAAATTAGTCATACCAAGTTTCTACCTGTTAGTGATGTGTCACAGCGCTGCTGTACAGCACAATTCCCTCAAATTAAAATCATGGAATGGGTTGGGTTGGAAGGGACCTGAAAGATCATCTTGTTCCACCCCCTGCCATGGCAGGGACACCTCCCACTGTCCCAGGCTGCTCCAACTTGGCCTTGGACACTGCCAGGGATCCAGGGGCAGCCACAGCTGCTCTGGGAGTTCCATCCCAGCCTCTCCCCACCCTCCCAGCCAGGAATTCCCAATTCCCAATCTCCCAGCCAGCCCTGCCCTCTGGCAGTGGGAGCCATTCCCTGTGTCCTGTCCCTCCAGCCCTTGTCCCCAGCCCCTCTGCAGCTCTCCTGGAGCCCCTTCAGGCCCTGCCAGGGGCTCTGAGCTCTCCCTGGGTCTTTCCCTTCTCCAGGGGAACATTCCCAGCTCTCCCAGCCTGGCTCCAGAGGGGCTCCAGCCCTGGAGCAGCTCCATGGCCTCCTCTGGACTCTGCAGCAGCTCCAGGTCCTGCTGCTGTTGAAGCCCAGGGCTGGGGTCTCACCTGAGGGGGGCAGAGGGGCAGAATTCCCCCCTTTCCTGCAGCCCAAGCTGTGGGATCAGCCCAGGGCACTGCAGGGTTCTGGGTGCCAGAGAACACAGCTGGGACACGTCCAACTTCTCCCCAGCCAACATCCCCAGTTTCTTCTCCCCAGGGCTGCTCTCCATCCCTTCTCCACCCAGCCTGGATTTGTGCTGGGACTCCTGACCAGCTGCAGGAGCAGCTCTGGGCCTTGCAGAACTCCACAAGGATCACTGGCCCCACCTCTGCAGCCCACCCAGGTCCCTCTGGCTGTGACCTCACACAGGGCAGGGCTTGGCTCTCTGGCCCTGGGCTGTGGCCACCAACTCCCCCCCACTCCCACAATGTTTTTGTGCAGCAGGTGCCTCACCTGGGCACACCTTTACTACAGGAGCAAGGGCTGGGCAGAAAAATGCCCTTCCAAAAGGCACAGAGCTCCCAGCTGCAAATATAAAATGGAAGATGCTGTTCAAAGTTCAGAGCTGTCATCCTACCACCTGCCCTTTTCCTGATCCAGTGCAGTCAGGACCTCTCGCTGCGTTAATGTTTCCTCTCCAGAATCATTATAATGAACAACCTTTATAAATAATACATTTCCTCTACTCCCTTTTGTTCTGTGGGGACAATTCCTCCTCATAAAACATCACAGATGACAGAAGAGAATCAGGATTTGAAAAGATTTAGAAACGTTCAAGCATCAGATAGAGGTTTTTTTCATCTAATAATGTATTTTTTTTTTGTATTTAGTTTAAATACTTAGTATAATGCTATTTTGTTACAAAACAGCCATGCTGTACATATTAAAAAATTACTGGTCTCGAGCTCATCTCTTATGTTCTTTCTGTCAACAACCAGACACATTTTGCCTCTTCTTTCACAAAGCCATTTCAAGAAATGTCATTATTCTCCAGTCATAGCCCACAACTTCATTATCGTTGTCAGCCTGCTCCTTGAATATTTATCTCTGGAATTTTCTTTCACTTTGGTGGTACTGAGGGACTTGGAGGGGTGGAGATGAAATGCAGACCCTTCTGTCACCTTTTTTTTATATTGTGAGGGGTTCATTTACAGACACCCCAAATGCACAAAGACACAAATAGTCCTTGAAAGGTTTAAAATTATCTAAGTCCATATTTACTGAAGTTTATGAATCATTATTTCTGCCCCAGTTACTTGAAAAGACGCCGTGCCTGTTTACAACTTGTTTGAAACACTCTCATCTATAGCCAAGATTTTTTCCACAAAACAAAAACCCCATAAATTCCAGCAGCAGGGATTGAGCTGTATTTATTGGGAATAAAGACACACACACAGGGCTGTGCTCCTTGTGAGGGGGGCAGGATGTCACTGTCACCACCACAAACAAGCACAGCACCAGGAACTGAGACAAGAAGCATTTCCATACGCAAATTCCAGCAGGGGAAATATTTTAAAAACTGGGATTCCTGGTCAAGGGAACAAAGTGGGGCCTGCAACAAGTTACTGGTGAATATTTGAGTTGCAGAACACCAAACATCTACTTCCAACCATTCACTGGTCTTGTCTGATATCTCTAAACCACATCTGTGTTCCCACTTGGATTTTGACAGAATTAAGGAAAATAAAAGTGCAAAAAAAATCATTAAAAGTGGAACTGATGACCAGGGAAGCTGTGGCTGCCCCTGGAAGTGCCCAAGGTCAGGTTGGACAGGGCTTGGAGCAGCCTGGGGGAGTGGTAGTCCCTTCCACTACCCAAATGGGATCAATGGGATGAGATTTAAGGTCCCTTCCATCCCAAATATTCTGGGATTCTCTGTTCCCATGAACTGCAATAAATACAGATGTTCCCATTCCAGCTCCACCACACTCAGGTTAGCAACCACAAACCAGGCTGCAACAGAGTGACTTAATAACATATTTAGTAATTGGTAACAAATAAAAATTATTCCTAGATAGAGTTATGTGTACGTTTCCAGAGCCATCTGCCATATATAAAGAGCTGGGTGTGTTTGGAGCATTTTCCCAGAGCAATTTCATCTGTCTTGTTGTCTGCAGCCTTAAAGAGTTGGATGACTAAAACCAAAATCTATAAATAAAGATTCTGTACAGTTTTAAAATTTCTACTCTGGAGTTTTTCATATAATACAGCTTTTCTGTATTCTGCAGCTTCCTACATTCTGCTTTCATACTCCACACGAATTCTGTCACACAGCTTCTCTGGAATCTTTTCCAGAATTCCCTTAGAGGCAGAAATGAGAATAAGAGGAGAATCATGGTATCACAGAATCCCAGAATGGGTTGGAGGGGATCTGAGAGCTCATCAGTTCCACCCCTGCCATGGGCAGGGACACCTTCCCCTATCGCAGTGCATGGAAAATCCCGCTGGGAAAAGCCAGTGTCCATGAAGGAGACAGAGGAGTCCTGTAACTCTATTCGAATAAAGGGTGAGTTCAGCGGGGCACAGCCTGGGGGGATTTCTCCCTCGAGGTTTTGGAGGATGCAGCCTCCTTTTATCCCAAATTCCTGGCCACATGCTGTCCTCTTCCCCTGCCCATTGCTGAGGCACCAGGAAGGTGCAGCCTCCCCGAGCCGCCTGCCCCATATCCTCCCTTCGAACCTGGCATTTTATCCCAAAGTTCAGCAGCTCAGCCTGGTGCAGACCCCACTGCTCAGTGTCAGGGGTCGAGCCGTCTGGGTTCTGCCGAACCTGCTGCTTGAGGTCCGCAGAGACACCACGGCCGATTTCAGAGCCCTCAACATCCCTCCCTTCACCCATCGAATTGTGTCTCGGTCCAAGAGAGATGAAACATGAAATTAAACCAAAATACCACGGTTCCACAGTGTGGTGAGCTACAACGGGAGATCCTGACACCCTTAACAACCCCATTCCAATGCTCTCTTATTTCTACAAACAGCACATTTATCCCTTCCCGATCGCTGTCCTGGTGAGCCCCGGCTGCCCCACAGCCATAGAGAAACCCCCGTAAATCCCGAGTAGCAAGCGGACAAACTCAAATAAATCCTCCGCCCTGCCTCCGTGATGCCCCGGGGAGGGGCGGGGGTGTAGGAACGGTGCTTCCCCGGTTTCCCTCTCCTGGAAGCCGGGAATACAAAAGATTTGCAGCCAGCCCTGAGTCAGGCTGCAGATTTTGAAGATAAGGCGGAGAACTTCACATTCCGCCCTGTTTCTCTTTTCTTTCCTTATCGCAGAGCCTGCCACTGACATTTGCCTGGACCGTATTTCTCCACACTCCCCTTGGACCAATCCTTTCCCAAACCAACCCCTTACTGTCCTCTCTGGGCGTGGGTTGCCGAGACCCTTTTTCGGCTCTTCTTATTGCCCCCTCCGGGCATCATGTCCTCAATTACCTCCAGGAGAATGTACAAACCATCCCCACACTCCCCTTCAACCCATCCTTTCCCCTTCTCGTTCCCTCTGGCCATCCATATCCTTAGCTACTCAACCACGGTGTGCGAACCACCTCAACCACGGATCCTTTCCAGGTATTTCGGGATCGCTGTCCCTACAGCCGTGACCCTTTTCCGACTTCCCTTTGCTGCCCACCCCGGGCATCCTGCCGTGTTTTACACCCCGAGGTTGTACTCACCGGTGAGATTTGGCGAGATCCTTCTCGACTTTTCCCTTCCTGCCCCCTCAGGGCGTCCATGTCCAGCGGTCCTTTCCTTCACCGTCTCCTGGACAGCCTCGGGTACCGCACCAGTCACCCGGGGCCAGCCGGCACCGAAGGGTTTTAGGGTCACCCAAAAACTGGCTGTGGCACCTCCAGCTCCTCCTGCCGCCTTCCCCGTCGGTGGAAGATCCCAGACAAATCCCCATTTGCACGGAAAATCCGGCTATGAGCAGCCAGTGTCCACAGAGGAGACTGAGGAGTCCTGCAACTTTACGCCAGCAAAGGGAGAGAGCCCACCGGGGCAGGGCCTGCGGGGGTTTCTGTCTCCCTCAGGATGGCGCAGGCTCCTCTGATCCCAAACCCCCGGCCTCACCTTGCCGCTCCCTTTCCCCACAGCTGAGGCGCCGGGAAAGGGACAGCCTCCCCAAACTGCCTGTCACTTCTCTCCCCGCTTTTTACCCCAAAGTTCAGCAGCTCAGCCTCCTGCAGACCACACTTGTCTCTTGCAGGAGCACAAGTGTCTGGGCCCGTGTTAGCACCTGCTGCCCGAAGCCGCCGGAGACACCAGGCCCCATTTCACACCCATCCCCTCCAGGATATCAGCGCACAGATTCCTGTTGTCTGGGGTTTTGCTGTTCTCCTCTGTCCCCTTTAAGGAGTTTGTAAAAGTCTTAATTTTAGCCTTCTGTGTTTTGGAGTCAGATACACTTTCGTATAAACAAGCCATTTGTTATTGTAAAACCTAGCGATGTTTACATTCTTTTCATAAGGAGGAGACTGTAGATGGACTGTTGCATGGTCCAGTGTGGTTGGAGAAGATTTTCTTCCTCCAATCCATGATCACTGCTGGAGTTGATAAATGTTGATTCTGTAAATAAAGTTTTCTCTTTTCCGCCTTGGACATCGCAAGGTGTGGGTGTGAGTTCTTTATATCGAAAGCGACAGATTCCCTCTCACCGGGCTGCTCCAAGCCCCAGTGTCCAGCCCGGCCTGGGACACTGCCAGGGATGATCCAGGGGCAGCCCCAGCTTCTCTGGGAAACCCCTGCCACACTCCCAGCCAGGAATTCCTTCCCAAAATCCCATCCCTCCCTGCCCTGTGGCAGTGGAAGCCATTCCCGGTGTCCTCAGGGAGCACCTGGGGCTGCAGCTCCTCTGGGACCCCCGAGTGTCCCTCCTGCTCCTGCTGGATTCCTCTGCTCACATCATTCCTCCCTGGATTGTTTCTCTAAACCCTCTCTAATATATAAATAAGGCGCTTTTTTTTTTTTCCCAACAACTCTTAAAAAAGGCTTCTATTCAAATGCTGGCGTTAGGGATGATCGCCGAAAAAAACTAATCAAAATTATTGATCAATAGTATATTGATATTATTAATTACAGACAATGGGTTGTGCAAATCCCTGCGTGGAATCACTCCAGAAAAACACAGATGCATTCATCCTCAACAAAGCTGGAGTGGTTGCAGTTTTCTCTGTTTATTTATTTATTCCTTCTTTGAATAGCTGGTATTTTGGGAGCACCTCTGGAGTTAATGCATCCTGTAATGAAATGAGGGAGTTTTCCTCTCGGATTACGCACACAGGCTCAACCTACTTCCCTAAGAACTCCGGGAGTTTGTCTGCTCACTTTGTGGCAGATCAAAGCAGAAAGGCAGGATTCAAACACGGGATTTTCTTTAGTTTTTTTTTCCAAGAACTCCATTAAAACTGCCAAAGAAACAACACCCAATAACAAATAACAAAATGCCAAAGAAATAATGCAGATAACATCCTTTTTTTCCCCCTCAAATTCTGAAATTAATCCATAATTAGAGAAATATGTGAGAATAAACACTCAGTATTTTTATTTTTATTTTTATTTTTATTTTTATTTTTATTTTTATTTTTATTTTTATTTTTATTTTTATTTTTATTTTGTATTTACAGTGTGTTTACATTCTGCCCCTTTGGCTACAGCTGAAACTCATGCACAGCTCTACTTTTTGGGATGGTGGGCAAACCTATCACTGTTTTAGTGATAAAGCACTAATATATCAATATAATATTATGTTTATTATTAAGTTCCTATAACTTCCTCTGCACACAACCTGCTGGCACAGAGTAATTGAAATATAATATTTGATTTTAAAAAGGCAACTCCCAGGAGAACAAACAAGACCAACCTTGCACTGTTTAGAAAGGTCATGGGTGAGAGCACTAAAACTGCCAGGAGTAATTCTGGGGCTTGGAAGGAGGAAAAATTATTCTCCTCTCTTTGCATATGAATAATAATGGTTTATTTTTTTACATAAAACGTAGGAGTAAAGACACCACAACAATCTCTTGAAGCTGTTCTGGAATTCCACAGCAACACCACTTCCCACCACTCTGCAGTGGCTTTACTGAGCTTAAAAATAATTTATAATTTTGTGTATTGCAATGTAACAAAAAACTTCTTAACTCACCAATGTGAGGCTGAATAAAAAAAGAAAAAACCGTCAGTCACATCTTGTAGACAGTTTTTGATACAGCAAAATTATACAAATCCTGACACCACCTCGAGAAGCACATCCCATTTCCCATCCCTATTTTGTAAGATTTTTCCAAGACACAGCAACAAAAATTTTGTGCATAATTCCATGAGTGAATTTTCCAACATGGAAGTTTAAAGTTTATGTCACATAGAAATGTAAAAAAAAAAAAAAAAAAAAAAAAAAAAGAATTATCATCTATTGCTTTCCCAAAAATTGATCTCTGATGTTTTGAAAACTTTCTCATGAATTGTAGTCCTTAATGATGCCTTGCCCTGGCAGTGAAACTCTGCTACAGGAATATTAAAAGTTTTTCCTACTAAAAGGGACATGAGCAGAAAACAGCAACAAATTTCAGCTTGAACAAATTTTCTGTGTTTCCTATGAGAAAATAGAATTAAAATCTGACTCTGGACCAGCTGTCCAGGAAAGGTATCCAGCCTGTGATTTGAATCTGTTTTAAAACCACCCCTTGTCCAGCATCAGTAAAATGTTCAGAAACACCATTATTTAACAAATAAAAATTCTTAATTTTCAACTGCAAACCAAATATCACAAACAATTCCACACCAGCTTTCTGAAACAGCCTTGAGAAATAAATCAGAAAATCATGACTGAGATCTTTTAACCAGTGAATTGTATTAGAGATGGTAATTTATAACTTCAGTCTAGTACCAAAGAGTAGGAAGTTCATTAATCTAAAACTAAAGCTGAAATAAGAAAATATTCCAGGTGTTGATGGGATACTCATGAGCAGCTTCCTGAATGCAACTTTAAATAAGCGTGTTTAATTTGGGGGAGTTTATTATTACACTTATTATTATTATTATATAAAATAATATAATATTTAATAACAATATATTAATATTAGTATCAACATTAGTGTTAATATTAGTATAATACTAATAAAACTAATAATACTAATACTAATAATAACAATACTAATACTACTACTACTACTTCTACTACCAATAATAATAATAATAATAATAATTCTATCCAAAACCATCCAAAAGGTCTTGCAGGAAAATCCTTCATGTGTTCAATTCTGGCTGCTTAATAAATAATTCCTGGAAAACTCCTTGAGCTCTGAGCAGCCCTGAATTTGTTGCTGCTTCTGTGACTACTCAGCAGCAATAAATATGCTGCAATTAAAGGCACACAAATGTCCTGAGACCCTCTCTGATATTTTTAACTGTAGCCACCAAAAAAAAAAAAAGGCAGTTTTAGTGCATGATTCTCATCAACAGGACACAGTGAGCTCTCAAGTGTCACTGACAGCTTGTGCTGCTTTTATTTGGGCTCCCTGGGGGAGCCACCAGGCTGAAATAATAACAAAATATAATAAAATATATATATTTAACCCTAGTAAACAAACAAGGGGTTTCAATTTTTTTCCTTTTTTTATTAGGAACTATTGGGTAGGGGTGGACTTTTATGTCCCAGTTACGAGTTCAGGTGAAACAAGTAAAGAACAAACTTGCACAGCTGCTGAAATTTCTGGCCCATTTGACCAAGAAAATGAACTTGGGCCAAAATGAAAGTTATGAGGGAAAAATGTGGGAAACAAACTTCATCCATTCCCCAGGTGATTTCCTTTTGAAACTCGGGCTGAAACACTTCAGAACTGATTCCTTCAGAGCTGATTTTCTTTTGAAACTCAGGCTGAAACACTTCTCAGTTTGAACCCAAAACCTTTAAAAGTAACAATTGCTTTATTTGATGCTTCCAAGGTTGAAAAGTGTTTATTTCACCAAAACCATTTGCTCTTATTTCATAAGTGACGTTTCAAGCAGTGCTAATGAGCCCAATTCTTCTTTTTTCCAGTTTCAGTACAATTGCACACCCAGGTTTGTATCTTTTTAATGAGTTTATGGGATTTTATGAGGAGTCTTTGAGCCTCCTTCTTAGTTCAGGGACAAAACTTGAAGTGAGTCAGTGAAAGCAAATCAATCCACGGGCAGGAAAACTCCCACTTCTCCTAAGGATCTGCTTTTTCTGGGCTTATTGGGACAAACAGAAACAAGGCTGAGAAAAACGATTCTTTTCACTGCCAATAACTCAGTGTTTCTTTTACAGCTACTCAAAACTACTTTTTCAGAGTGGTTTTTCCTCCTTTCTCACCTCCCTTTGGAGGCTCCCAGCCCTGGATCCCCGTGGGCCCTGGCAGTGGGAAGCTGGGCTTGCTGTTTAATCCCAGTTGGCCGCGCTTTAGGCTAAACCCCCCTGGAAAAGCTCTGTGCCCGACTTACAGCCCAGACAAACTGTTTGAACGGGGCCTAAGAGGATTCTGCTTTAATGCTCAGGGGCAATAAGGCTCCTTAATGCAGGAAAAGCCTCCTGATGGAGTCTGTGGGTCACTCCCCACTCCCCAGCAGCACCCAGAGCTACCTGAGCGCCTTCACACCGCTCCAACCTGCACCTGCTGCCCTTTCCATGCTGATTAACCACGTTAATTATTCTCTCTTAGTCAGTAATGCCTTCTCACCACACCAAGTGCCAGACAGCAACATCCAAATTGGAAGTGTTCCTTTCCCAGTTTCCCCCAGAAGTGTTGTCTCCTGAACTCTGGATTTCAAGGGAGAGGCTCGAAGCCGCGGTGTTTGATCACTCGCAGGCTCCTGTGCTGCAGGTTCCCAAAAATCACACATTTTATTTAATGCCTGACTATTTGGTAATTGCTCCTATTCAGTCTCACACCAGCTCGAATGATTTCAGCTTTTAATGTGCCTCATCTCATTCTGAAGCACATCAATCCAGGAGGAGATCGCAGCACCTTGAAATACTAATGCTTGTCACACACTTTAATCTCCTCTAAAAGGTCTTGTTCCTTGTGTGCTTAAATCTCTTAATAGCTTTTCCCTCTCCTCAGGTTTTTACTTTTGTGCAACCCATTCTAGTTAGGCTGAAGTTTGTTTAATTTTCGTTTCAGCGAAGAGCAGGAGCAATAATCTAAAAGCCTGGATTATTACTGTAGAAGTAAAAAAGGTAAAATTGCTTTTTCTGAAAAAATGACTCTTTTTTTTTTTTCTTCCCAAGCATGAAACTCTCTTAAAAATACATCTGTAGGAATAAAATAAACTTTTTAGGATGTAAAAAAAACCTGCAAGAATTTACACTTGGTTATGTTTGAGGATCACTTGGAAGGCAGTTGGATATCACAGTTAAATTTCTGACATTCTGGAATAGTGGGTATGATTGACACTGTGCTGTTGAACACCTCTTACAGTAATGAGATTATTCTTTTATTCCAGACTCATTTTTAACCTATTGCCCATTCAGAAATGGTTACCTGGTGCTGTTTCCTCTCCTTGCACCATTCCTCTGCTGAGGTTCCCGTAAGGGGCTCACAGTGGGAGGGGATCCTTACAAATTAAACTACAGCAGAACTGATTTTTGCCATTTCCCTTCCAATATTCCAGCAGAAATCTAACTCAAAAGGATTGCTCCGTGGAGTAAACCTGCAGGACTTCCCCAGCCCCCTTGGAGATCAGCCACACTCCTTGGGACAGCATTTTAAGGCTGAATTAACACCACCTGCACAAGAGCAACAGTTGTTAAAATTATGTTTCTCTGGAAAGCTGCTGCCGTCACACAGAGACTTTTTTAATCCTTTACTCATTGCTCAATCCACTGATGTGTTTCAGACTCATCAGTGTTCACTCAGACCTTCAGCTATCTCCAGGATACCCCGAAAAAAACTGTGCCAGTCAGTATTAGGCACCTGCTCTGTGATACATAAAACCCCCCTAAAATGACATTAAAAATCCATCGTATCCCCAATGTGAAAATCTTTGATGTTTGGGGCTTTTATTTCCCCTTGTTGTTATCCAAAATGCTTAATGGTGGTTGTCCCCAATTTTTGAGACATCTGCAGTTCAGCCTTTATTTGAAGTGAGTGATGCTTGATTCCTTGAAGAGCTCTCACCCAGGGTTTTAGCAGGGGCAGGGTTAAAATGTTGTCTGGTTTTAGCCAAAATGCTCCTGGAAAGGAACACACCTGATCTATGAAGGTTTGCTGTGAGGCTGTCTGCTCAGCACTCAGCACAGAACTGATGGAGCCAGGCAGGGTGTCAATCTGCTCCAGGGTGAGTGGAGCCATTCAGTTCAAGAGCAGTGATCCAGGAGCATTCCCACCTTGCTGTCCAGGAAAACCTGCTCCTTTTCCCTCCAAAACCCTGCACTTCTCCACAGATATTCCTATTTTCTTTCAAAGCTCTGAGGCAAAGGAGATTAAAATCAATACCTGGGGTGTTTGTGAAATGTCACCTGGGCAGTGCAGGAATCCCTCTCTGTTCATCGAAGGTGAGACGTAATTTCTCTTTCAAAATATTTGCCCAAAAAAGGGTTCTCTGCCAAGTTGTTGGTATTGCATTTTGTGAGAATTTCCAAGCAGTTTTTCAGCTGGGATAGAGGGGTTTTTTCAAAGAATTCCAGACTGGTTTGGGTTGGATGGGACCTTAAATCTCATCCAGTCACATCCCCTGGAAGGCAGGGCCACCTCCCACTGTCCCAGGCTGCTCCAAGCCCTGTCCAGCCTGACCTTGGACACTTTCAGGGGTCCAGGGGCAGCCACAGCTTCTCTAGGAATTCCAGCCCCTCCCCAACCTCCCAGCCAGGAATTCCATCCCAAAATCCTATCCATCCCTGCCCTCTGGCAGTGGGAAGCCATTCCCTGTGTTCTGTGACTGCCTGTCCGTGTAAAAAATCACTCCCATTTTTCTACAAGCCCCTTTTAAGTCCTGAAAGACAAAAGCAAAGTCTCCCAGAGCCTCCTCTGCCTGTTTGACCTCTACACACAACTTCTGTAATTAAGACTTCACCAAACAATTAAGTGCAGCTCAACAACCACCTCGATGCTGGCTCAGGTAGCACCTGAACTCCCACATTCTTCTTCCCAAAGCCAAAGATATCCAGCTCTGGAGCAAAAACCTCTCTTTTCTGTCAACATTTTCCAGATCCTGTGGGAAGGGAGGGAGGTTCTGAGTGTCTGTTCCACCACCCTGACTAACTGAGGCTTCCTCTTCTCCTCTCGCTGTTCCAACAGGAGCAGGAGCAATTCCAGAGCCTCAGGAAGGAGCTGTCAGGGGATAAAACTGTTTATTCCCCTTCGAGTGTGTGGGATTTCAGCAGAGCCACGCTCAGGGGAGCAGACGAGTGTCACGTGTGTCCCCAAGCAGGGCAGGCTGCCAGGACCTGAACCTGTGGTTCCAGAGAGTCTACATGTCCGTCTGGGAAACCCAACCTGCTGCCTGGAGCATGAAACCATCCCCAGTTTAAAACTCTGCAGCCTTATTCCTCTGGAATGTCCCTTTGGATGAATGGGATAGCCAAGCCTGCTGGATAAGCACATGAACTGGATGCTTTGCCTAAAACTGATCAGAAGTAAAATAACTCTGCTGGCATTTCAGTCACCGTCATTCCCTGCAGAGGCAAAAAGCTCTGGGGATGAACAGGAGCAGGGATTAGTTCCATCCACTGTGAGGCCACCACACCAAGCCCACTCCAGAGGTGACCTCTGGCAGTTCAGTGAAGGAGGAATTTGTCACATGGACACGTGGTCACATGGCTGTGATAAGCAGGGATGTGATTCCACATTTTCTGTAACAATTCATTAGGAGTGTTGCACCCACAGAGCAGAAAAGGAGCAATCTCAAACATTTTTTAACCATTGCCAAGTGTGGATTTTTATGAAGACCAAGCCTGTCCTTAGCACACGGAGTTGGCTTTTATTTTCCTGTTAACTGCCAAGTGTTATCACAGTCACCTGTTAGAAATCATCCCTTAATTCCATGAAATTCCAAAGTCCCTTTATGCTTTGATGATGCCATGATGAATTGTCAATGGCAATATTTTATTCACTTTCCCCACTATCAACTTTGCCTTCAAATATCTTTAAATCATTGGTGATCAACAGCTGCAATAACTATAATTGGGTCACTGCAGCTTTAATCCCCTCTTCCACACCTAAACAACTGCAAATCAAATCAGAAACAAAGCAGCAAAACACACCTTAAATTTCTGCAGCAGTAGCACTGCTCTAACACTCCAGAGATAATTATCATCCTTAATGACTCCAGATATGATTGAGGCTTTTAACAAAAGGAATGCTGCCTTGGAAGCCTCTGCCACGACTCAGAATGTGACTGCTGTGAAAAATTGTCAGCTGAGGAATAAATGTGCTTTATTAATGATGGGTGCGTGAGGGGATGTGCAAACCCTGCCCAGAAAGAGCTGGGAAAGGTGAAATTCCTTGGCTCTTACAGGGAGGAAGTTGCACAAGAGGCCCCAGCCAAGGCTGGAGGGAAGGACTTGGAACCAGGACCTCAAAAAATGAACAGGTTTGGCAGAGGAGGGTTTGGATCAGGAATATTTGTGGGTAGGAATGGATTTCCTAAACATCGAGCACCAATGTTTCTGAATGTCATTGTTATTTAGAAATATTATCTTTCCACATCCAGTGTTGTTGGATGCTGCAACCAACAATCAATTTATTAACCTACAGCTTTGAGATTGAAATGAGCCAAATCAGGCCCAGTTCATCAGGTAAGATGATTCCATTTTTTGTACACTATTAATTCTCACATTTCCCGTTGAATAACTCATGAAACCATTTTTATTTCAGCACTGGGAAGGGCACTGCTGGTGTTGAGTTTGAAGAAATCAGGGATATTAATAAATGCCTGAGATAACAGAGCTGTTCTTTGTGAGTTTTTCCTGAAGGATTTTGTGTAACTCAGGACCAGGCTGCTCTTCTGTCTTTAAGACATGGAACAAACCAAAATCACCCACTCAGAAGTGAAGCAGAATTGAAAAATCTCTCCAAATTATGTTATTTCCAGACAGTAGCACAGTACACCTGTAAGGATGTGATCAAAAATTAGGAACATTCACATACCCAAGTAAAAGTCCCAAAAAGAAAATTCACCTGATCCTGAGAGATGCTCTGCAGATTGCTTTGTATTTTGAATTTCTGAAGCAAATACCAAAGCAGTGATTATGATCTGCTAATGACTTTTCCACCTACTCCTTGAAACTGTTTAAAAACCTGGAGGTAAAAGTTTGAACAGAAACCATTCCTTTGCCTGGGATACTCTCTCTGGAATTTTTAAAGACAATTTTTTTTCTTTTTCTTTTTTTTTTTTTTTTTATTTTTAGGAAGATTTTAGCAAATAATTAAGGCTCTGAAAATTAACCTTGCAAAAAAAATTCCTGCTGAAAACTCCACCCGTTCAGAGTAGGCTGTGCCAAGCCCAACAGTGGGGATTGCTCCCAGGGGAGCCATCAGCTGCAGGGCTGGAGCTGTACAAGCTGCCCTCTCCCTGGAATGGTGTTCAGATGTGTGGAACACGCAGGGAAAACACAGATGGATTTATGGAGGGTGAAGGAATATTGTGATGTGCAATTATTTATGATGCTGCAACGCTTTTCACTTTCTTGTAATATCCCTGCCCAGTGCTGCTGACTGGAATGAAAGATAAGCCATGGCTTCTACCCACCCTTGCCTTCCTGACTTTTACATACTTGCAATAATTATTCCTAAATACTACAATAGGTACTATTTTAAAAATCCTTTCTATTTCTCTCTGTTCTGTAGTGAAAGCCATAAAGTCTTTTTTTTTTTTTGAATTACAAAGGAAGTCTGGGACAAACTGGGAAGGGAACAGGTATTTCCTGATTCTGTCAAGCACTGATGGTTTCCAGAAATTATCCCAAATTCACCTTTTCCATGAGAAGAAAGGAAAGCTGGCATGCAAAATGGCAGGATAGAGAATCCTGGAATGGTTTGGATTGGAAAGGACCTTAAAGGCCATCCAGTGCCACCCCTGCTGTGTGCAGGGCCAACTTCCACTGTCCCAGGCTGCTCCAAGCCCCGTCCAGCCTGGCCTGGGACACCGCCAGGGATGGGACAAATCTCAGAAATATCAGATGGATCAATATCAGAAGTCAGCATCCACCAGAAACAGGGATTGTGAGACTGTGAGGACAGAAGAAAATTCAAGGAGATGGGGTAGAAGGTGCAGAAATAGCAGCAAAGCTGTGCAAGGAGTGAAAACAAAGGACCTCAATGAAGCATTGATTGAGGGGAGAATTCCTCTGGGAATGATCATCACGTTATTAAGGAAGGGAAATCCTGACAGAGCTGATTGAATCCATATCCCAGGCAATTTGTATCGTGCATACTCCAGGTACAGCAGCACAACAGTACCTTGAACAAGTGGTCAGTGTGAATTCTCAGTAATTCTGCCATTCTCACTCTTCCAGCACTCTCAGCTCCACCACAAATTGTGTGATTATAAAAAAATGAGCTCAGAAGTTTTCTGTTGAGGGGGATTCTCCTCCAGCAGGAAAACACCAGCAATCACCAAAGAATTCAGCTCAAATCAAGACAGATCTCAACTTTGACACTAAAAAAAGTGCAGGGAAACAGATTAGCTGGCAGCTTTTTAAGCAGCTGGCAGGGAATAACTATAAATTCACTTCTCCCACTGGCTCCCAAGGAAATTTGCTTTCCTGATTACTGGAAGGAGACTCATAGGGGAGGTTGGTGCAATCAGAACATTCTGTGGTGCAGCAGCAGCACTTGAGAGCTGCAGAAATCCTTGCACTGAGATTTAAACCACGTAGACACAACTTTACCGTCTAATTGTCCCTTTGAAACTTCTCACGGGAGTTGTTTCAAAAGAAATAAACTTTGGCCCCCACGTTTATTTGGTCTCACCTTTGTGGGTTTTTAGTAAAATATTTCCCCCCATTGTCTGCAGCAGCCACATGGGTGGGGGGGAGGTTTGCAGTTTCTGGCTGCAAGACGCGATGGCAAATTGTTTTCCTTTTAACTCACAGCTCATAATTTAAATTTTTGTTTCGTTTTAATTTTTACAACCTGGCCATTTCCAAGGAAATAAACAAGCCAGGGAGACGCTCCCACTCCTAATCTCCCTGCTGGTGCCAAGGTCACGGAGGGAACGCGGGGTCAGTGCATTAAGTCCTGAGTGCCAGTAATAGCTGCTCTTGCTTGGAGATGTCACTTTGCATTTGTCTGGGGAAGTCAGCAGAGGAGTTCAAGGCGCCCTGATGGAGGTGATGGGCAGAGTGTGCCGTTTTTAATCAGCAAATTGGTTTACAGGAGCAAACTTTCTGTTCAATTGCATCAGAGCAATGTGCAAGAAATATCATTTAACCTCAGAATTATTCTGTTCACAAAGAACTTGCCTCGTGCAGGTTCTTTTTGTGTATTCCTGATTCAGGTCCAGGTTCTGGGCTTTAGCTCAGATATGAGGTGATAAGAAAACACCCCAGCTGCAGTTAAACAGGGGAGGTGAGAGCCAGGCTAACTCACACTGGCCCATCCCTTCTCCAGTTTTCCAAGAAGGGCAATGCTTGTGTCTCTTTTTCCTGTGAATATCCAATATAATCCAGGCATTTAAATGTCTTGGGCTCCTTTAAATCACAGCATTATCAGAAGGCTTCAAACCTTGTCTTAATAAAGTAAATTTTTGGTCTGTTTGGGTTTGTTGGGGATTTTTTTAATCATCCTTGTTGTGCAATGTGGCAGAAGGTCTGAATTCCCAGCATTTCTCCCGGAGAATCTTCTTCCAGGGAATGAACATAAGAGGTGAAAGAATGGGAAGAGCTGTAGGATCTCTGCTCACTCTGTGCTCTAAAGGCCTCAGGAGTGGACATGTTGACTAAAACCAGATGGCTGCAGGCTGCTAAAACATTCCCATCTCCAGCAGGAGAAATGTTCCAGTGACTGCTGCTTTCCTCAGAGGCACCACAGACTGCTCTGTGCCCCTGCTTTTGTCAAGTGTCCCAGGCAGAGATGCAGAGTGACTCCCAGCCTTTCCAAACCTTTCTGCCCTTCACACCTCACCCCCACGTCCCCAGCTCTGCACCAGTTCCAGCTTTGCCCACACTTGGTCACAAACCTTCCAATGGACACAGTTCTGCTGGTAGGAAAGGGTTTAATTAAGTCATCCTCTTAATGAGCAAACCCAGCACGGCAATGTCAGGGCTCAAAAATGATCAGCACAGCTTTAAACACAGAATCTTCTATAGCTCAGAGCACAGCCAGGGATGTTAGGAGAGTTCTAACAGAGTTCATTTCTTTAATAAATTAGCTGACATATGGACTTAATAAATAACTCTGTTAAGATATGAAAGGGTTGTGATGTCCAACATGCAAGGGCAGAGCTACAAAGAAACCCTCATGTCCCAGTGCCCCAAACTCCTGCTTCCCACAGCCTCCAGCACCCTGCAGCCCTTCCAGCCAGCCCCAGTCCTGAGCACTTCTGGATCCACCGCCTCAGCTCTGCTGCTCAGATCCCTCTCCCATTTCCCCTCCTCATTTCCCACACATTTCAAATTCTTTCCGCGTTTCCAGGACCTACACTGGGCAGAGGTTTCCTGGCAGTTTGGTCACTTCTGGAGTACAATCACACTGCAAAATACAAGTTTGCAAGGTCACACCAGTTTGTCACATCCTGGCTGATGGAATTATTCATTGTAGAGGGCAAATTCTGCACGAGAGCCTTGATTATCCAACACCAACTCCATGGGACAATCCATGAGAGGTCTCAGCCTCCTCTGGAAGGTGGAAATATCCCATTCCAGCCAGTTGAAAGGGACTGAATGATTCCTCTGATTGCCCACATCTCCCACAGAAAATACTGGGCAGGAAAGGTGATTAGCATTGCAGTTAACAGAGCCCAAAGCTATTAGTAATAAATCCATTAGAACTTTTAATTAAAACCCCCGAAACTCGTCAGGCAAAATCCACCCCATACAATAAAATAAATTTATAGTATCAGTAATAATTAGCAATGCATCCTGTAGGATTAAGAATCATTAAAATAATTACATTTTGAAGTATTTTTAAATAGGTAATAGACTGCTTCAAAGACACTAATAAAATTATATTCAGAACCTGTAGGCTACTGTCCAGGCAGGATACACTCAGCATAGTCTAAAATAATGAACTTACAAGTAATTAACAAGTAGCAGGCACTGGATAATTACTTTTAATGATCTTGCCTTCCTTCTTGAACATAACAAAGATTTGGGGCCCCTCTGAGCAAAATTTGGTGACAGTCACACTTTGTGTGTTGCCCACTGTTCCCAACATCCAAAAAGGAACAGGGTCTAAGTGTTCCAAGATTACAGGGGCACACAAATAATCTGGAGCCCAAAATTCCCATTGAGGAAAACCAAAAATAAATTCAAATGTCAGTTGTCCAGGGTGATAAGAACTGGTTTTACCAGCATTGCCAAAATTCAGGTTGCGTTATGTAAAGGCTCAATGGATTTGGTCAACATTAGTCCAAAACCACAGGGAAAATGAGTCTGCAGGATAAATTCCTGAGGTGGTTGGAAGTTTAGGGGATTTTCCTTGTTCTCTGTTTCCAGGATTTTTGCAGAAAATATGCAAAAGCCTGAAGAAAGGGAAGAGAATGATAGAGCCTCCAGGGAATGAAAGGTTAAGGGACAGAGCTCCACATTTCCAAAGCAGCTCCACTCCACTCTTCACTCTGGCTCCTTCCCGACCTTGAGCTGAGCAGGATTTCTGGAAATTCCTGGGATCTCAGCTGCTCCACCCAAGCCCAATCTGCCAAACTGCTTCAGAAACAACCCCAGGCAGAGATGGATGGAGCTGCAGGACAGAGGAAAGGAAAGCTCCACCCTAAAAACTCCCCAGTAGGAAACAACTTCCTGGGAAAATTATCAGGTGCAGAGGAGTGGAAGTAGCTTATCAGAATGAAAGCCCAATTAAAATGTGAGGAACAGAGCAACATTAAATGGACAAGCTTAGATGAAACGATACCACTTTAAAAACCTCTTTGTACAGCACTAAATCTCCAAAAC
Source organism: Phylloscopus whistleri (assembly GCA_017589585.1). NCBI lineage: Eukaryota > Metazoa > Chordata > Aves > Passeriformes > Phylloscopidae > Phylloscopus > Phylloscopus whistleri. Next base: position 407,167 of record JADMLD010000546.1, read on the forward strand.
TCAAAGCCCAGAATCAATGCATTACTTTGCCCAAAATAAAGATTTGTCTCAAAATTCGATTTGGGGTTGAAAGAGAACTACTGATTTCTAAATTTCCAGTGAAAATTCCAGAATCACACAACAGCTCTGCCAAAGCTGAGCCTGGGCAAGCATTCTCAGGTGTTTATCAATATCCCCTTATCACTCAGATTATCTGCAAGCAGAACACCAGGTGAGATTGGCAGATGTTTGGGGCTGAGGTGCTGACAGCAGCTCAGAAATGCACAGCCAGAATTGTCCTCAACGAGGAGAATTTACATAATAAAGCATCTGAAAGACATCAGCAGGTGGCTCCTCCTCACCTGTTTAATGTGATCAGTGGGAATTGCCTGTTCCTAAAGACATTTGTCTGATTTCACCTTTTTTTTTTTTTGTCTTGTCACAGAATCGTGGGATGGTTTGGGACACCTTCCACTATCCCAGGGTGCTCCAGCCTGGCCTTGGACACTTCCAGGGATCCAGGGGCAGCCACAGCTGCTCTGGGCACCCTGTGCATCACCACCCCTCCAGCCAGGAATTCCTTCCCAAGAGCTAAACTATACTCCAATCAACTGGGCCAAAAATTAAAATTTTTCCACACCATCCACTGGTGTTTCCTGGACATCCACCCAACCCCAAGGCTGCACATCCACGCAGAGACTGAAAATAAACACGCAGTGCTAATAAGCAGAATGCAAAAGAGCCATTAAAGGCAAATGTAATGAACTGTTAAGTCTAGACTATTCCACAAAGATTGGCAATAGGCTGGATTTTGAGCTTTTTTTATGGTGTGTTCTGGAAGAAAAAGTAACCCACGTGCAAATGAAGTCTAAGAAAAAAAGAATTCCTCAGAAGACGTCGCAGTTTTAAGGAAGAATGATAAAAAATGTTTTAAAGAGGAATAAGAGAGAAAGCAAAGTGATAGAGAAGGATGAAAAAAAAAAAAAAATAAAACACAACCAAACCCTAAAAAGAAATTTATCTGAAATGCTTCTTCATGATAAAAGTAAAATAAATAAAACCCAGTCATCAAGGTAGTGGTGAAGAGCAGCTCTGTGAGTGAGAACTGAGCTTGGCAGGAAAATAAAAGTGAAGTGATACAGACTTGCATATGCTGAAACTCCAGCTGAGAATTGTCTCTACCACAAAGACCTAAATTAATGACAGGAGATTCGTGGAAGAATAATACAAATTTAAGTGAGCAGGGACAAATGAAAAATCATTAAAACTTTGAAAAAACCTCAGATGTAGACAGCGTAGCTTAACACAACTCTGAAAAAATTGGGGGAAAATAAGTTCTGCCTATTCATTTTTCAATGGGATAAATATTAGTGCTGCAATTGTATTGCACTCTCTGGAATTCTGTCGTTGACTTTATGGGGCAATGGCTTGACTTAGAAGCAGGAAGGGAGAAATTTAAGGTACAATCAGAAAGCAGCTTCAAGGTTGACTTGTTAAATCAGTTGGCAGTGGGGTATTTTGACCTGAAAAGGCCACGTAAAGGAAAGAGTGGAGTTCAGCATGTGGTGCCTCCAACAGCCTGGAAACCAGCCTGGCAAACCCATGGCAGGTGCAGTCCTACCCTGTCAGCTGGACTCAGTGCTCTCAGCAAACCTCTGGGGCTGGAAATTCTCCAGTTCTCTGCAATAATTTCAAAGTTCTATGGACTGTGCAGAGCCAAAGTTGGTATCCAGCAGCACTAACTCCACCAGTGATCCCATCACAGACTCTGTGCCTGTGTCCATCCCTTCTCTGAATTCCTCTGGCTCTGAGTCACCACCAGGCTCATTTCCATTTCCTCCTGCTTAGTGTGGATGGGATGGAGCTGGAACGAGACAGCAGCACCCGGGACAAACTGATGGCAGCTGGAGGGTTCTGCACAGAGTTCTGTGAGACCCCAGCCTTTTGTTGGGATGTGTCCTCACATCACTGCAGGGAATCTCACAATACCTGGAAAAGAACTCTGAGATTGAGCCCAACGTGTGACAATCCCCACCTTGTCACCCAGCCCAGAGCACTGAGTGCCAAATCCAGCCATTCCTTCAAAATCCATGGTGCACAGGCCTGCAAGGGAATACTGACCAAACTCCTGTCCCTAATTACTCTTTTTCAACAGAGAAGCCCATTTAGAATCTGAGATGTCTGTGATGGTGCTGGGTATGAATGTGCTGCCAGCCCAGAATGAGCAGCAGTCCCTGGTGATGGGAAGTCTCCCCTGGCTCCCAGAGGGTGTGAGCAGAGGGAAGGCAGCACTGCAGAGGCACAACTGGAGCCTCAAGCACTTGCCAGGAGTCAGGCCCAAAGCTGGA